>CM053038.1:73216249-73333749 GCA_028564925.1 Lithobates sylvaticus
CCAACCACCAACAAATGCCATTGAATAGAAATATGTGAAAATTCACCAATCCACTAAAGAAAATAAAAAAGCTCATTTTTTTCCTTTCTAACAACTGCTTGGAAATTAAAGAAAATCATCCAGTGTTGCCTCCTGAGGAAAGTGGAGTTTGAAAGAGCGCAAGGCCAAGGCACAGAGAGGAACATATTAAATGTGGGATTGCTGTAAAATACCCAGTCAAATAAAGCATAATGCATTTGAATTATTAACCTGTTCTGCTCCATAAGCATGAAACATTCATGAACCAATTTTGTAAGTCAAGTGCATTTTCCCACTTTATCTTAAAGACATTTCTGAGTCATATATATATATATATATATATACATATATATATATATATATATATATATATATATATATATATATATATATATATATAAAAATATATCTATATAATTATTTGATCATGCCACCAGCTGAAGCTCAGTTAAAACCTGAATTGCTATCTATGCTACATGAATCTTTCACGTTTTCCCCCAAGCCATCTGCTTGTCTTACATAACTGGGGCAATCACATATGCATTCTATTAAAAAGTGAATTTGAGTGCTACTTTATTTCGTTATATTCCAAAGGATCCTCTAAATCTGGAACAGAGATCACCACATCAGGGCAATTTCAGAAATTGTTACAGCTTTCTCTCTAACAAGGCATGCCACCCTATCTATGATATAGAAGAGATGCAGCATTCGTATTTTGGGGTTGTTGTACTAGCAAAAAAAAAAAAACATAGATTTTTTTTCCCCTAAACCATACTTGCAGGTTTGCAAGGAGCTCTTGGCTTCCAGCTCCAGTCCAGGAAGCTATGTAACCTAATCCCCTCTTCCAAGGATAGATTAAGTGCCATAGCATAGATTTATTTTTCAATTTAACAGAAGATATCCCTCTACAACAAAATACAGAGGGTAACCCTTGGGTATTTCAGCTCACACTAACAAATGTGGAAAAGAAAGCATTAATAAGTAAAGCAGTCTGCAATGCAGCTAAAGCAGAAGAGACAAGATAGATCACACACAAAATTATTGTATGGAAAAATGAAGCTTGCTGTTTACCTGTTCTCTCTAGAGTCAAGACGGCTGCAGTTGGACCTTTTACCTGGAGATAAATTTATTACAGGGTGCCTAAGGGAGGATCTCAGAGTCTTGCAAATTGTTTTCTGGTTACTTCTCTGCCCTTTGCCATTATCCAGCACTGGCATTCTAGAACTGTAGCCTTGATTTTTTTAACTATAGGTAATCCAAAGGGTATGCTCCATTAAAACCGACATCTGGAGGGAACTGGAGGGGAAACAGGGCAGATGCAAAGAGATTTGGCTAGTGGTACCATCCCCAGTGCAGGCAAGGAGGAAGAGTACAGCTTAAGCATGGCAGCCTGTTCACATAATAACACCTTTAGCCCCCAACTTGGTCTAGAGGACACATCATTATTGACATTTAAACAAAAAAAAAATTGCAGTTTCAGCCTTCCACAGACCTCCTTAGAGCAGTAAATCCAAATGAGACAAATACTTTTCCCCAGCTTGGGTTGGAGAAAGATAGACAGGTAAAAAATGTTTGCTGTGACCTTGCAATGTACCTGATCCAGGTTAAGCCTTAAAACCTTCTTTTTTTTTTTTTCCTTCAAGCCAAAGCCAACAACATGCCCCAGCTCAGCTCAGTACCCACTGGGCTAGCAGCCATAGAGAAGCCCTGTGGTGTGCAGCACTTGTATTCCGGGGCGTTTGTTAGCTGCTCCTTGCAATTAGCAGACGATGGGAACCTAAAAGGAGCCAGTCTGCTGCTGAAGCAATTTTTTTTTTTTTTAGGGCAGGGGTTGAATCAGATCCTGCTGTCCAAGGTGCTGAGATCCCTGTCCTGGGGGTTGTGATCCCCAAAAAAAAAGAAAAGATCTTGCAAGGGGAGGGGGAAAAAAGAGAGGATCCAGATGCAAGGTGAGGTATTGGATCCTTGTCTCAGGGGCTGATCAGATCACAGGGGGCTGATTGACAGGCGCTTAATCCAGGTCGCTCTCCCAAGGTGCTGGACCAGATCCTTGCGCTGAGCAGTGAGTGATCCTGATTTCTGAGCAGAGGGGAAGGGGGGGGGGATGAGATCCAGATGGCTGTGTAATGTACTGTGCTAGATCCTGGTCTCCGATTCTGATCACTGTGCTAAATCAGATAGCTGAGGATCCCCATTCAACCGTTGTCCAGGGTGCTGAATCAGAGAGGTAAGGATCCCCTCCCACCGCTGTCCAGGGTGCTGAATCATAGAGCTATGGATCCCCTGCAGCCGCTGTCCAGGGTACTGATTTAAATAGGCCCCCCTTCAGCCGCTGTCCAGGGTGCTGAATCAGATAGCTGTGGATACTCTCTACTAGCTGATTAAGGGCGCTGTGGATCCCTCCCGCCGCTGTCCAGGGTGCTGATTAAGGGCGCTGTGGATCCCTCCAGCCGCTGTCCAGGGTTCTGAATCAGAGCGCTATGGATCTCCTCCAGCCAATGTCCAGGGTGCTGCACCAGAGCAGTATGGGACCCCTCCAGCCACTGTCCAGGGTGCTGCACCAGAGCAGTATGGGACCCCTCCAGCCACTGTCCAGGGTGCTGCACCAGAGCAGTATGGGACCCCTCCAGCCACTGTCCAGGGGGCTGAAGGTCAACAGCAGGTTCAACGCAACCCTTCCTGGCTCCTTGGATTTCACTGCTGTGCCTGCTCACAGGGAGGGTTCAGGGCTGCAGTTACCAGCCCTGGACACTAGACACAGACACTGGTCGTGCCTAAATCACAGAAAAGCCCTTTCTGCAGGCGGCTCAGCCGACCTCCACCCTCTCTGCCTTGGCAAAACAGCACAAGCATGCTGCTGCATGCACAGCAAGTCAGTCTTGCAGGGAGGACTGAGCAAGCATTGGGGCTGAGATGCAGATCTGTGGCTGCTTCCCTTCCAGCGGTGACACAGCCATCTCTGCCAGATGAAGGAGCCCTGCCTCAGTCTGCATCAGGGGGGGAGAAGGAAAAAAAGCTTCTCTCTCTTCTGTAAGCTTGAAGCTGTCTCTGCAGTGAGAGCGATCAAGTGGCTGAGATGGGAAAGTCAGATCAGTTCACAGCAGGCAGAATTGCACTGCTGCACCTCGTACTTCCCCTAGTACAGCCTCCACGCTGAGTTAATCCTAAGAGTGATTGAATGCCACATGCATGGGGGAGATGGGGAGGAGGGGTAGGGGGGCTGCCTTTAAAAGCCCTTTTTGTAACCTCTTTAGCTGCATAAGTGGATCATTGAGCAGTAATCACATTGATAAGCCAGTTTCATCCTTGGATTGCCATGCAAACCGTTGCAGCTTGTAGACACTGTAACCTTAAATGTACTTGCAGAACAGTCTACAGTGACTCCTATATCATACAGTATTTACTAATCCATCAACAGAACTCAATTGCTAAAGGGGAACTTGGAAGTCTTTCATTGCATAGGTAAGTGCATTGCTCTTCCAGGCTCAATGTTCACAGTGTCATGGAAAGCCTTAAAAAAAATTGGAGGGTTCCCCATGGGGTAGCTCAAGAACTGCACACAAGGTCGACAAAGTTCAGGATATCTACAGAGAAGGGGGGGCTAGGTGGTGCCAGAGGAGTTAAAGGACACTTTTTTTTTTTGCTAGAGCAGATGTCAGTGCCAAATGAGCTCAATACTCAGAGAAGGTGGGGTCTGGATTCGAGGCTTTGCAGATGAATGCAAGAGGAAGGCTTTGCTAAATGCACCAGAACGACCCAATCACTGTCACTGCAGGTAGAGTAGCACCTGGGCGAGTCTAGCTAAGCTTAGTCTAGGCATCCATCCAAGAAGAAGGCTTGGCCAGGCGTGGCCAACCCACAGGTAGGGAGCCAATCAATGGCAAAAATGGAACTGGCTTATGCAAAGAGCTAGGAAAGGGCAGTGTGAAGATATTTACCATACAGTGTTCCTTTGGATGACAAGCAAGGGTTATATGCATGTACCCACCCTCTTAGAGAGATGCACACCATGTAGGTTTCTGTAACTCTTTCCACCAGACTCTTGAAACTCCAGACTACAGAAGACCTACAGAAGGCTGGAGCTTGCTTTGCTGGATGGTCACTTGAGTTGTGGTTAACTCAACTTTGCAGCTTTTTGGACTTGTGGATCATGGATCACTGCCTCTTCAAGGATGTCTGTTTTCTTCAATGTAGACAAAGAATCCTAAACTCTTCTCACTTTTATTTTGTTTTAGGCAGTAGGCACCTTTGTCAGAACATGGTAGGACTTGGCAATTTCAGCATTGCTTACATTGTCTTTGTTTCTCTTCAAACGTTTGTCTGCAAAAGTGTGTCTAGATATGTACTGCTTTGAACTTGAAAAGTCAATGATCTTATCTTACAATAGCACAAACTGCAACAATGTTTTTAAAAATGTACTGCTTTGAATTTGAAAATGCAATATTTGTTTTACATTAGCACAAACTGCAACAATGTTTCTAGAAATGTACTGCTTCGAATTAGAAGTGATATGTGCATGACTGGGCAAAGTTCATCAACCCATGCAAATACGTTTACATTTTGGTTTGCTGTAGTCAATTATGTTGTTAAAATATTTTAGTTTAATTTAGCTTGTGGGGTAATTTATGAAAGGTAAATAGACTGATCACTTTGCAAGGGAGTTTTTCCCTAGAGAATGTGGTGAAAGTTCACTTTGCAAAGAATACCAAGTCCCTTGCAAGGAACTTAACATGTTTTATTTTTTGCTTTCACATGATTGAATGATGGAAGGCAGGAGAGATGTGTTCTATTCACTAAATTCCACCTTCCTAGCTCAATGTAATGATAGTGTTAGTTGTGTTTTATTCTGGAATATTAAATTCCAGTGTTTAGGCATGGGGACATGTCAAGGTGCAGAGGTGAGGTATCTTTAAATATAAGGTCAGCAGGTACTTTCTGTAAGGGAATGTAGAGTTACCCTTTAAGATGTAATAATATTGTACAAAGATGTTTTTTTTGTAGAAACTCACTCTAAAGCCCCATACACACGGTCGGATTTTCCGATGGATTCTGTCCTATCGGACAATGTTGTCGGAAATTCTGACCGTGTGTAGGCACCATCGGACATTTTCCATCGGATTGTCCGACGGACAAAGTTTTATCTCCTGCTCTCAAATTTTCCGACCACAAAGTCCGATCACACCAATTCCGATCGTGTGTAGCGTAGTCCGACGGACAAAGTGCTACGCATGCTCAGATCACATTACAAGACCAAAGCTATTGGCTACTAGCCTCTACATAGTCCCGTCGTAGGCAACAAACGCCACCACCTTCAGAATGATCGGATTTTCCGACAACTTTGTCCGACCGTGTGTATGCAACACCAGTGTCGGACAAAATCCGTCAGAAAAAATCCGAAGGATTTTGTGGTCGGATTTTCCGACCGTGTGTACGGGGCATAACTCTGTTTATCTCACACTCACACTTAGGACACTTTCTCATAACAAGTTTACTTCTCTGTGTTTCTCACGGTAGCTTTTTCCTTTCACACACTGGCGTGTTTACCAAAAAAAGTGTTTACTAGAACATGCTGAGAACCTTGTCAAGGACATATATTGCGTGGGACATTTTTAGAGTAAATTGTGACGTTGAGTCTGAAGGCAGAAATATTACGAATGTCTTGCAGATCAATATTGATTGTATAACAAAATGCTTGAATGTGATTGGTTGTTCATGGGGCATTCTCCCTATGCAACCCGCAACCCCCCTCTTTGATTATTGCATATACTCTGTATAGCTGAAAAAAGTAAATGTATTCTTTGATCAACCACATACGGTGTATGGTGTCTGATTACCTGTCCGGACAGACAGACAGAGTTTTTTCCATTGACCGTCAAAGTCCAGTTGAGGGAAAGAGGAGCTGATGCAGAGGACCTAACAGAGGACCTAACAGCGGACCTAACACTTTCTTTGGTGAAAGTGGTAAAAACTATTTAAGAACCAGTATTACTACTGCTACAATGTGTTTCTTGGTTGATGCCCACTACATCCGGTAAAAGTCCATGAGCATCTGAGAAACCAAGAATGGCAAAGTAAAATGTTTTTGAACAAAAATATAATACCTACATACCTACATACATTAATACCATCAATACCATCATATCATAGTGTATCTAATTTTGGCTATCTATGGCATTATTATTAGGAACTATCCTAGCTTTTTGGAACTCCTTCTGTTGAACTGTGTTTGGCTTTTCATCCCAGCCAACTGTACCATACTGCACAATGCAATGAATATTTGTTTGTAATATTAGACTGAATTCTTGTCATTAAATCCCACAGATTGTAGCTGGATGCAGCATTTGTCACCCCCCCAGCTCTAACACTGAGAACTGAGCGATCAAACACCACTGATCGCTCAATTCTCAGAGCTCCATGAGCAGTGAGTTGGTGACTGTCAGTCACCGCCTCTCTGCCCTGCCCCCCCACCTCACTCACTGGAGTGCTGGGCTGTGAAGGGGGCAGGAGCAGCCAGCTCAGCCTCTCAGCGGCTCGCTGAGAGGCTGAGCCGGGTGCCGTTCCAGGCATGTGAGCAGTTCCTAACCATATGGTCACGATCTTGCCCGAGCATGGACCAGTTCTTTGACATCAGCAGACAGTGGACTTCAGCCTGCTATCTACTGAAAACGGGTCACAGGAGTGCAGAATGAACTACACTCCTGTGAACCACAGGAGAAGTACAGCCAAATGAGCTTTGGCTGTACTTCTCTAAGTTCCTAGATCTGTGAAACTGCTATTGAAATTGTGAGATGGTCAAACTATTTCTGATGATTTTGAAATAAATGTTTTAATAAAAAAAATGAAACTTGTCCTATCAGAGAATGCTTTGCATTCCTTCAGAAAGTTCAAAGCATTCTGTGAATGGTGCCCTTGCTGAGTGTCTGACCTCCTGTATTCACAAAGCATCAGGCTGGTTTCTCAGCACAAGACTTGGAAGAAAGCAGAGATCCCCTGAGTAGCGGTGTCAGCCAGGTATGTCATATACATTGTTACATTGGTCCATGCTGATGGCAGAAATGATTCTTTAAACTTTTTATAGATGGGCATAGGGTGAGAGTACAATTCTGTGTAGTTTCTTTGAAGGCTTTTTAACCTAACTTTTTTGTTTTGTAATTAAATGTATACATGCTTTGTTATTCATATACTCTTACGTGTGATTCATGGGTGAACAGAAGGAATAGAGTAATAAACTGTCAGCTAAAAAGTCATTATGTCTTTATGCTTGACAACATAGTGACAACCAGCAGAAATACAGTAGGCAATGTGCTTTGAGGGCCAAAGGTTCCTCTTTCATTAGAGCTTGAGCTAGGGTTGCTGGAATTGCTGTATGGGCTGTAATGAAATCTCATAAAAAAGGATCTTAAAGTGATTGTAAAAAGTCTTGTTTTTTTTTATATAAATATAAAAAACATTTCATACTTACCTGCTCCGTGCAGTGATTTTGCACAGGGCAGCCCAGATCCTCATCTTCTCATGTCTCTCTTCGGAGCTCCTGGCCCCTCCCTCATTTTGAGTGCCCCCATAGCAAGCAGCTTGCTATGGGGGCACCCGAGCCGAGCTACAGTTCTGTATATCCATTCAGTTCGGCCCACCCCCTCTCTCTCCTCATTGGCTAAGTGACTTTGATTTAGAGCAGTGAGAGCCAATGTTGCCCCTGCTGTGTCTCAATAAGTAGGGAGAATCCTGGACAGCAGAGGCACCCGTAGACATTGCTGGATCGAGATGCATAGAATGCATTACGATAAAAAACTTTCTGCCTCACTGTAATCTGAAAAAAGATAATTGTGAAGAGCTCAGTGACTTAATGGTGTGGTGTCATTCATGGGGTATCTCTAAAGTCCCAGTATAAACAAGATTTTTTGTATTCCATGTTTCAGACATGGAATAAACATATTAATATTAACATATTCCAGATAGCAAGCAATTTCGCTGCAAGTTTGAAAATGACTTGCTAAGCTATTGCTAGACTTGCCAGGCTTCACAAGTTTGTTGCACAATTTCAACAAGTCCTCATTGCATAACTCCAGATCAACTTTGTTTGCAAACATTCTGCAAGTGTGCTGCAAGATCTGGTTCAGTTATGTTGTGCAATAGTCATCCCACCGCTTAAAGTGAAACAATAAAAATTGAATATTCCTTTAAATATCGTGCCTGAGGGGTGTCTATGGTTGCCTATAAAGTGGGACAGTATTCCCGCATTTAGAACAGTACCACAGCAAAATTAAATGTCTAAAGGAAAAAAAGTAATTTAAAACTGATCACTCACGCCTGGCATAGGGATCCCTCCAAAATCCTGGCAGGCCGCAGGAAAAGAGGGGGGACGAGAGAGCGCCCCACCTCTCCTGAAACATACCAGGCCACATGCCCTCAACATGGGGAGGATGCTTTGGAGTCCCCAAAGCACCTTATCCCCATTATGAATCTGGGGGACACCCAGATCCAGGTGTCCCCCCTTATGTGAATTGGTAACGGTTCATTGTACCCCTACCATTTCACAAAAAAGTGTCAAAAATAGTAAAAAAGACAGGAGACACTTTGGGACAAGTCCTTTATTAAAAAATATATTTTAAAAATGCCCCGCAATGTAGATCTATCACACGCTGCCCAACGGACCGTAAAAAGAAAAAAAAAAGCTGCAACAGCTCCGCCTACATGGGAGGCTCCTGCCGAGTGATGCTTCTTGTCATGACAGCTATTATATAGCTGAGGACGGGGCCACCAGAGACGAAAAACGGGTGACCCCGCCCCCTCTGATGCCACGTGACGTCAGAGGAAGGTGGGGTCACTCGTTTACGTGTGGCCCTCCTCTCAGCTATATAACAGCTGTCATCGAGAAGAAGTGTCACTCGGCGGGAGCATCCCATGGAGGCTGAGCTGTTTTCTATTTTTATTTTTTTCGGCTCGTCAGGCGGTGTCCCAAAGTGTCTCCTGTCTTTTTTTACTATTTTTGACACTTTGTTTTGTGAAATGGTAGGGGAACAATGTACACGTTACCAATTCACATAGGGGGGGAGGCCGGGATCTGGGGGTCCCCTTGTTAAAGGGGGCTTCCAGATTCCAATAAGCCCCCCTGCCCACAGACCCCCACAACCACTGGGCAAGGGTTGTGGGGATCATCACAAGGTGCTTTGGGGACCCCAAAGCATCCTCCACATGTTGAGGGAATGTGGCCTGGAACGGTTCAGGAGGGGTGGGGGGGGTGCATGCCGTTGTTTTCAATGAGTTTTATCTATATTGCCAAGACCCGACAATTCATTACAGCCACGATCAGTTTTAAATTATTTTTTTCCTTTAGAAATTTCATTTTGCCGTGGTACTGTTCTAAACACTGTAAAGCTGCACCATTTTACAGACACCCCCCAGGCATGATATTTAAAGGAATATTTAATTTTTTATTGTTTCACTTTAAGCATTATTAAAATCACTGCTCCCGAAAAAAATGGACGTTTTTAAAACTTTTTTTTTGCATTGATACACGTCCCCTGGGGCAGGACCTGGGTCCCCAAACACGTTTTTATGACAATAACTTGCATATAAGCCCTTAAAATTAGCACTTTTGGGTTCTCATGTTAGTGTCCCATAGAGTTTAACGGGGTTCCGTGGCTTTCAAATTTGCCGTGAACACTGCATAATGTACGTTGTTCGCCAAACGTCCAAACAACCAAAGTTTGGCCCGAACTTATGCTTGGGCCTAACCATAGCTGTCAATGAGAATATGTCCTCCAGTGAGAAATGGTCCCCAGCACGATAAACACCAATGATCAGCAACATGGATCAAAAAGAGAAGACGTGTAGTACAGCCATCAAAAATTCCACTCGCCTGCTTGCATTTTGTGAGTGGATTTTGAGGGCTGGCGAGAAGGGCTGCCTGGGGGGGGGCACCGTCGATCACAGAGGGGAAGAGAGGGGATGATCAGAGCGTGGGGGAACATAACAGCTTTCATTTCAATAGCTGTGTGTTCCCCACCATGCGCCCTCACATACAGCCCCTCCTCTTTTTCCGGGACTTTGATAGACAGATCAACCGTTCAATCCTGGGACGGGTGACGTGTACCAAATTTCCCCGGACAAGGGGAGATGCTTATGTGTTGGCGCATGGCGGGGAACACACAGCTATTGAAATTAAAGCTGTGATGTTCCCTGCTCTGTTCATACGGCCAGCGGCTCCCCTCTCTTCCCCTCACAGGTAGGCTGCATTGGACATAGGCTGCATTGCTCACAGGCTGCATGGGACACAGGCTTCCCTGGACACAGGCTGCATGGTGGGCACAGGCTGCATGGGACACAGGCTGTATTGGACACAGGTTGTATGGTGGGCACAGGCTGCATTGGGCACAGGCTGCACTGGACACAGGCTGCATGGTGGTCACAGGCTGCATTGGACACAGGCTGCATTGGACACAGGCTGCATGCTGGGCACAGGCTGCATGCTGGGCACAGGTTGCATTGGTGGGCACAGGCTGCATGCTGGCCACATGTTGCATTGGTGGGCACAGGCTGCATTGGCGGGCACAGGCTGAATTGGTGGACACAGGCTGCATTGGCAGGCACAGGCTGCATTGGCGGACACAGGCTGCATTGTTGGACATGGGCAGGCTGCCTTGGTGGGCACGGATATAGTTGTTAATATTTTCATAACTTAATTCTGCATAAAATATGTGTAATTTCATGAGATAATTTATAAAGGGGGGGGTTAGGGGCGGGGCAGGGTAGGGGTTGGGTGGGGCAATTGGTGGTGAGTAACAGTAAGAAAAGTGTGAATCACCACTCACCAAACTTCTACTAACACGAAAATAACAGAAGGAGCCCAAAGGGTGGCGCTAAAGAGCTGAAAAACCACATAGTACGTCTAGTACGTCACTACGTTTGTAATTGTTGGCCAACATTTGTGTGACCGTGTGTATGCAAGGCAAGTTTGGGCCAACACCCTTCGGACAAAATTCCACGGTTTTGTTGGCGGAAAGTCAGATCGTGTGTACAAGGCATAAGGTTACATAATATTTGGGGGTACACCTAGGTAGCCCCTAAGTTGGGACTCTATCTTTTCAACAAGTTTTTGGGACCTTGGGTAGTAACTGTTATCTGCATTTATTTCACTTTATATTATTGTATATATTGTTTATTCACATATTTAAAAAAAATGCCTTTAGGGTGCACACCCTGTTAAAGTAGTTTCTAGGGCATGGCGGGCTTTTAATGGGTTCTGAGGTTTACAGAAGCTTCTTTTGCCTGCCCTGGGCCTGTTCTTTTGCCCTTTTAGAAGACTCATAATTACATTTTTTTTTTTTTACTTTTACAGAAAGAAAAGTCCGGAAACCAAAAAAAAGCAAAAATAAAATTTTAAAGTGACAGTACACCAAAAACAATCAAATACACACAAACATGAGAAAAGAAAACAAACTGAAATTAATTAAACTACCTTAACCCCCCCCCCCCCCCAAAAAAAAAATAATAATAATAATAAGGCCCCTGTAGCAAATTAATGAAAAAAAAAAAATGTTTTTTTTTTTTTTTTTTCAAGTAAAGTTCACCTATGCAGCTCAGTGAACAAAACTGAGAGCTCACACTTTGGCGACCCTGAAACCAGTTTTTTTAAAAATCACACTGCTCATCCCTCACAATTAGCTGTATATATGTCTGTTCAGGAGATCTGAGAGGAAGAAAATTGTAACAAAAAGCAGAAATCAGTTGTGAGTCATTCAGCAACTGAACATGAGAGGCTTTACAGTCAAGTGATAGCTCAGTCCCCGATCGCGGCGCCCAAAGCCGAACAATGTGCAGAGCAACACTAAAAAAAAATATGTTATTTTTCTTTATCACATAGATTTAGCCCAGTTATTTTTATTGCTGTTTTCTGGCCTTTCTGGCACTGCGTCACGCAGCCCCATCTATCTAAAGCCACTGCCACATAATGGCCGTCGTGTCAACCTGACTCTGTACTTATAACGGCCTGTGTAGGCTCTTTCGCATCTTCCTTGGCCTATCTGTCAAACTCTGTATACACCACAAAAAAACAATAGTGTCAGGTATTGAACACAAGTCACTGCAGAGCTTAATGCTCATAATTCTTTTTCCAGAAAAGGAACCTTGTGTCTTCTATCTGAGCTTTCTTTTGTTCCAAGCGCAATTATGTTATCTTATATTGATACATCTGGCCCTCGCCTTTCTTTATTTTAAATTGCATTGAAGTCAAGTGGCATTATGTTGCAGGTAGAAAAGCAAATGAACACCGGTATATTTATTGAGATGGGACGCTTTAGGTTGTGTTAATAGGATTTTGGATAAGCCTCGTACACACGATCGGATTGTTGGCCAACAAAACCGTGGACTTTTGTCCGTAGGGGGCTGGCCCAAACTTGTCTTGCATACACATGGCTACACAATTGTTGGCCAACAATTACGAATGTAGTGACGTACTACATTGTTTTTCAGCTCTTTAGCGCCACCCTTTGGGCTCCTTCTGCTAATTTCGTGTTAGTAGATGTTTGGTGAGTGTTGATTGGCGCTTAAAATTTTTCGCTTTTCATTCCATACTTTTCATTTCGCACTTTTCATTTTGCGCTTTTCAGTTTGTGATTTTCAGTTTGCGCTTTTCAGTTTGTGATTTTCAGTTTGCGCTTTTCAGTTCATTTCTGAACGGCCGTTCGTCAACCAGACATGTTGTGGAATCGGAGGAGATAACGTGTTATTTATTATTGGCCTTGGAGTTATTGCTTTGACATAATTTTTTTGGTTGAATAATGATTTGATTTGGTATATTTTCTATATTTTTGGATGCATAGAATGCACCTTTTGGTTTGATAGCATGTCTAATTTTATTTGTTTTCTTTTTTGATGCACAATAAAACAATTGTGGAGAATAATACTTGGCTATGTGTTTTACTTCAAATGACAGTTTAGGAGTCGGCAGTTACATTTAAAAAAATACAATGTAAAATTAACAAGGGACACCAACATAGTTGTATCTTTGATCTTTAAAACTACAGGATAATGGTGTTGTGGTAACTTGCCCAAATAAAAATAAAAAAAAAAAACAAAAGCATAATAATATTATTCTTGATATCACTAGAAAAAAAAAGCCTTTGAAAATTTGTTTGCAATAACTCCATCAGTATCACCAGCAAAACAGCTTCATTATTATTCCATTAAAGAAGAAGAGAATGTGCGCTGCATTTCGAGATTTCATAATTCAATAATTCAAATGTTAATTCTCCATTACGAACACTAGTTTACAAGACCAACCGCTTCTGGCTCGTCCTCGCTTCCGAGCATGCATGTTTGTACTTTAGACTTTTGTCCGACGGACTTGTGTACACACACTCGGAAAATCCGACAACACACATTTGTCCATGGAAAATTTTAAAACCTACTAGCCAACATTTGTTTGCGGAAAATCCTATAACAATTATCCGATGGAGTGTACAAACGGTCGGAAAATTTGCGGCTGTAATGTATTGTTGGATCCCGGCAATATACATAAAAAAATCATTGAGAAAAAAGGCGTGGGTTCCCCCGCAGTCCATTACCAGGCACCAAAATAAAAAAAAATGGTGTGGGGGTCCCCCCCAAAATCCATACCAGACCCCCGTATCCAAGCACAGAACCTGGCAGGCCATAGGAGTGCCCCCCTCCTGAAACTGTACCAGGCCACAAGCCCTCAAAAGGGGTAGGGTGTTTTGGGGTCCCGCCAAAAACACCTTGATCCCATGTTGATGGGGACAAGGGCCTCTTCCCCAAAACCCTTGCCTGGTGGTTGTGGGGGTCTGCGGGGGGCTTATCGGAATCTGGAGGCCTCTTTTAACAAGGGGGCCCCCAGATCCCGCCCCCCCATGTGAATGGGTATCGGGTACATTGTAACCCTACAAGTTCACCAAATAAAGTGTCAAAAAAGTAAAAATGACAGTAGACAGTTTGGGACAATTGAGGAAGACCTTTCAGAGGTTGATACATGTGCAGAGGAGAGGATCCGAGCCTGTGACATTGCACAGCCATGGTGGTGAGCGAGTAAGTGTCCTCTTTTAGCGGGGTTTTAAATAAAAGTTTTATAGCAGAGAGCACTATGTCGGCTGTGTTTTTTATTACATGATACATGAGTCCCTTGAAGTGGAGGAACAGCTGAATAATCTCGGAGATCAATCCCCTATCTTGAGGGACACATTGGGTGGAGTGGAGATTGTGAAAGGGAGAAATTAAACAGCTGAGTCCTGAGAGAAAGAATAGACGTTTGGGGAGTGAAAATAAAGAGTTCATTTGAGTCTTCCTGACTCATCCTTGAGGTGAGCAGATTAAATAGCTGGTGGTGGTGTGCACAAGCAATAAGAATTATTGAGAAGCACGGTTATATGATAATAACACTGGAGCACTACTATCAAGATTGATATTGATTTATGGGACATTTATTAAGGAATTTTTTATGAATTTGAATTTTATTGCATGTATACATAGCACTGAATTATCACTGTAGTAGCGCTTCATTGTGTGTATGTGTGTGCTTTTGGTACATATATATATATATATAAATATATATATATATATATATATATATATATATATATATATATATATATATATATATTTATTATTATTATTATTATACAGGATTTATATAGCAGCAGCAGTTTGTGCAGCGCTTTACAACATCAGGGAAGACAGTACAGTTACAATACAATTCAATACAGGAGGGATCAGAGGGCCCTGCTCGTTAGAGCTTACAATTTAGAAGGGAGGGTCAAGTGGAAACAAAAAGGTAATAACTGTGGGGATGATCAGATGGACAAAATTAAAATACAGTTGTTAGGTGTGGGTAGGATAGGCTTCCCTGAAGAGGAGGGTTTTCAGGGATAGTCTAAAAGCTAATAGAGTAGGAGATAGAAGGACAGATTGGGGTAAGGAGTTCACAGGCTTGGAGAGGCTCTGGAAAAGTCCTGGGGACGAGCATTGGAGGAGGTGATGAGAGAGCTAGAGAGCAAGAGGTCTTCAGAAGAACAAAGAGAACGATTAGGTTGATATTTTGAGACTAGGTCAGTGATGTAGCTGGGGGCAGAGTTGTGGATTGCTTTGTAGGTAGTTGTTAGTATTTTGAATTTAATTTGTTGGGTGAGCGGAAGCCACTAGAGGGATTGACAGAGAGGAGTAGCAGAGACAGAGTGGTTGGTAAGGTGGATGAGTCTGGCAGCAGCATTCATGATGGACTGAAGGGAGGTTAGAGTATGCAGAGGTAGGCCAGTGAGGAGGGAGTTGGAATAATCGAGGCGGTAGATGACCAGGGAGTGAATCAAGAGCTTTGTTGCATCATTGGTTAGAAAGGAGCATATTTTAAAGATGGAGGTTGAGGCGGCAAGATTTGGACAGTGATTGGACATGGGGCTTAAAGGTGAGTTCAGAGTCCAGAAATACTCCTAGTACCTTCGAATGTGGGGATGGGCTGATCATCAATTTTGACCGAGAGATCAGGGGAAGAGGGACGTGGGGGAGTAAAAATTATAAGTTCGGTTTTGGATAGATTAAGTTTGAGGAAGTGGTGTGACATCCAGACTGATATATCTGATAGTAAAATAGTGATACGTGAGGAGACTGAAGGAGTGAGTTGAGGGGTAGAGAAATAAATTTGAGCGTTGTCAGCGTAGAGAGGGTAATGGAAGCTGTGGGAGGCTATCAGCTGACCCAGGGAGGAGGTGTAGATTGAAAATAGGAGAGGTCCAAGAACAGAACCTTGGGGGACCCCAACAGAGAAAGGAAGAGGAGAGAAGGCAGTAGAATTGTAGGTAACGCTGAAGGTGCGATTAAATAAGTAGGTAGAAAACCAGCGAAGAGTAAAGTCATGGAGACCAAAGGCATGGAGTTTTTTAAGGAGGAGGGGGTGGTTAAGCGTATCAAATGCAGCAGAGAGATCCAAAAGTAGGAGTACAGAATAGTGTCCCTTAGTTTTGGCCATTAGTAGATTGTTTGTTAGTTTTAGGAGAGCAGTTTCTATGGAATGTTGAGGATGAAATCCAGACTAAAGGGAATCAAGAAGGCCATTATCAGCAAGATGGACGCTCAGTCGGTTGTAGACTAGACGGAGGAGTTTTTTTTTTTTTTTATTGAAGATTTTTTATTAAAAAAAATGTCCCGCGATGTCCATTCATCTTCGAACACAGCACCGACGACCAGAGAAAAATACCCGGAAAAACTCTGTCTCGATGGAAGGCTCTCACCGACTGCAGCCTGTTTGTGCAGACAGCTCTTATATAGCGGAGTGCAGGGCCACCCGGTGACTTAAGCAGGTGACCCCGCTCCCTTCTGATGTCATGTGATGTCACATGATGTCAGAGGGGGGGCGAGGTCATCCGTTTATGTCACTGGGTGGCCCTGCCCTCAGCTATATAACAGCTGTCAAATCAAAAAGGCTGAACTTGAGGTGCAGATGGTATGCATATCTTTATCTTGCTGTAAACATGCAGTTTAGTCATACAACCCATGACACAATGCCTGTTGATAGTTTACTGAGGTTGCTGATATTATAGGTTGCAAGGGCCATTTATGATATTTGATTGCATACTGTGTTCAGGTTTGGAAAATCCTATGTTAAAGTAAGTTCCATGAACCTCTCATGACAAGTAGGGATGAGCCCGATGTTCGAGTCTAGCGTAAGTTCGACTCGAACATTGGGTGTTCGCCAAATAGCGAACAATCTGGGGTGTTTGCGGCAAATTCGAAAGTGCGGCACACCCTTTAAAAGTCTATGGGAGAAGTCAAAAGTGCTAATTTTAAAGGCTTATATGCATGGTATTGTCATAAAAAGAGTTTGGGGACCTGGGTCCTGCCCCAGGGGACATGTATCAATGCAAAAAAAGTTTTAAAAACTGACATTTTTTCGGGAGCAGTGATTTTAATAATGCTTAATGTGAAAAAATAAAAGTAAAATATTCCTTAAAATTTCGTACCTGGGGGGTGTCTATGGTATGCCTGTAAAGTGGTGCATGTTTCCAGTCATTTAAAAGTACTCGCGGCTATAACGAATTGTCGGTCCCGGCAATACACATAAAAGTAATTGAAAAAAAAACGGCATGGGATTCCCCACAGTCCATTACCAGGCCCTTTGGGTCTGGTATGAATATTAAGGGGAAACCCAAGCCAAAATTAAAAAAAAAAAAATTGAGTGGGTGTCCCCCCAAATTCCATACCAGGCCCTTCAGATCTGGTATGGATTTTAAGGGGAACCCCGCACCAAAATAAACAAAACCTTGCCCGGTGGTTGTGTGGGTCTGCGGGCGGGGGGCTTATCGGAATCTGGAAGCCCCCTTTAACAAGGGGACCCCCAGATCCCGGCCTCCCCCTGGCCATAGGGATCCCTGTGCATCAGAGGGGGGCCGGGTCACCCGGCGACGTCTTCATGGGGTCCCGCCCTCAGTTATAAAAGAACTGTCACCTGAGAGGACAGTCATTACTGTGGGTGCCTCCCATGGAGGTGGAGCGCTGGCGGCGTGCAGGTTTTTTTTTTTTTTTTTTTTTTTCGGTCCATCGGCAGAGCAAAAGAAGAAGAAGAAGACTTTGTGGGACAGTTTTATTTGTACTTGTCCCCAAGCTGTGTCATGTGATTTTTACAATTTTCACACTTTTTTTGTGAGATGGTAAGGGTACATTTGTACCCCATTACCATTTCACACAGGACGGGAGGCCGGGATCTGTGGGTCACCTTGTTAAAGGGGGCTTGCAGATTCCGATAAGCCCCCCACCCGCAGACCCCCACAACCACCGGGCAAGGGTTGTGGGGATGAGGCCCTTGTCCCCATCAACATGGGGACATGTTGCTTTGGGGGGCTACAAAGCACCCTCCCCATGTTGAGGGCATGTGGCCTGGTACGGTTTAAGAGGGGGGTGCTCTCCAGGTTGCGTGCTCGAATAAGGGTCTGGTATGGATTTTTGGGGGGGCCCCCACACCATTTTTTTTTTTTAATTTTGGTTCAGGGTTCCCTTAATATTCATACCAGACCCAAAGGGCCTGGTAATGGACTGTGGGGTAATCCCATGACGTTTTTTCAATGACTTTTATGTGTATTGCTGGGACCGACAATTCATTATAGCCGCAAGTACTTTTAAATTATTTTTCCTTTAGAAATGTCATTTTGTGCAGGGACTGTTGTAAACATGGGAAACATGCCAATTTACAGGCATACTATAGATACCACCCAGGTATGAAATTTGAAGGATTATTTCACTTTTATTGTTTCACTTTAAGCATTATTAAAATCACTTCTCCCGAAAAAACTGCAGTTTTTAAAACTTTTTTTTGCATTGATACATGTCCTCTGGGGCATGACCCAGGTCCCCAAACTGTTTTTATGACAATAACTTGCATATAAGCCTTTAAAATTAGCACTTTTGATTATTCATGTTCGTGTCCCATAGACTTTAACGTTGTTCGCCTGTTCGAACAAATTTTTTGCCTGTTCTCAAGGTATACTGCAAACCGAACTGGGGGTGTTCAGCTCATCCCTAATGACAAGCTGTACAGTTTCTTCTGCAGAGAAATCTCTTTCAAAGTGGAACTGTGGGCTGGAGGTATGGTGGGGGCAAAGGGGGAGATTTACTAAAACTGAAGCGTGCAAAATCTGGTGTAGCTCTGCATAGAAATCAGCTTCTAGGTTTTTTTTTTTTTGTCAAAGCTTTATTGAACAAGCTGAAGTTAGAAGCCGATTGGCTACCATGCACAGCTGCACCCGATTCTGAGTGCACCATTTTTTGTAAATCAACCCCAAAGTGTATTTGCACATTATATCAAACTTACATCTGAGTGTACCCTGTTCCAGTAATGACTAGCTGATCCACATTTTCTGGCATCATCTTCACTGTAGTTTCTTCCTCCTTTGTCCATAGGGCAGCCAGTGATGATTCAACCACCATGCATATTCAATGGAACCGCATCATGCCAGCTCTGGGCTCCATTCTTTTGCATCTTACAGGTGCAGGGAGTGTACACTACACTTAATATTCAATGAGCAAAGTAAATAACAATATAGAAAAAGCTAGTTATATGCTAAAGGAGTTTTTTGACATACAAGTTCCCTTTTACCAGAAAAGTGCTTACCAGCAATGTATCTCTGACTTCAATTCTGCTTTAAAGTGTATCTCTAACCTTTTTTTTTTTTTTTTTTTTAGAAAACCCTTGCTGGGGTTTTTTTTTCTTTCAGTTTACCATTGTATGAATTTCCCTTCTAGTCCCAGAAATGCAGCAGAAAGTTTTGGTAAATCTTCCAAAATTGAGAGGAATTCCCCTCTTCGGCAGTTGTCCCTGGAACAGGTGTCCCCATTGGAGGATTTTTTCTTACCTTTTGTTCTGAGGACAGCTTTAAAAATGTAGATTTCACCTAACTTTCTATCTTGGTCACAAATGGTCACCAGCAAAAACAGAGGCATGAATCTCCTCAGACTGCAAGCGTTTGACCTTTACCCTCTCCATTCAATACAAAAGAAAAAAAAAATCCTAGAGATACATTGAGTGCAGTAGGAATAGAGATATGGCCTATCTCTTTCTGACCTTGGTACGTGCAGACTCCCTTCCAAGACTCGCAATGGTACTTTCCTGGACTCCAAATGGTGGTCAAGGAATACCTGACAGGACTTCCAGAGTTCTCTGAAATTATGCTAGGTATGTCTTCTGGTCAAAAGGCCTTTGAAGTGGCCAGAATCAGCCTTTGAAGTGGCTGATTCTGTGTCTCCAGCAATCATTTGTGCAGCAGATCTATTATACTTCCAGATTGGATTGTTTGTTGCTGACCCAGATTGACTTGCCTTCTCTATTATTATCCACCTGTCCAATACCGCTTTACCTGACTGCTGTCTTGACTGATGCCTGCTCATGGCCCCTGCCTGGACATGACTACTCTGGCTAGTGCTTTTTGTACAGTCCCCAATTCATAGTTGTTATGGTTATCTCCTTGGTGGGAAAATTCTGAGTGACGCAACCTGGAAATAGCCTGCAGTGAAGAAAACTGGGACCACTAGGGTTTATGTTCAATCTCCACCATCATGAGCTCTTTTGGAGGTCAGCTGTCACCTCCTTCTAAGCTGCTTCAAGCTACCTTTGCACTCCAACTGACTTGTATGGAGAAAGAGACAGTTCTAAGGTGACCAAAAGCCCATGTACGCAAGCCCTTATATTATTAGTATTATGCATGACATTATAGTGTAGAAATATGCTTTGTATAGTCAAAACAAGTATATCTATGTGATTTGATGAGGCACACTTTGTAGTGATATATTGATTCACAAAGTAGGTATAGCACTGTTATGGGGGGGTCATATGAAGTTGCCCTCTCCACACAGGCTATGGCGCTAACCTGCATGTAACCAAATGAGCCAGAGCAATGGCTAAAGGAAGAGTGGACTATGAATATATAACTGGCGGGGCCTCAACCTAGAACAGGGCTCCAACATATGTAGAGATGATCCCTTTTTATGACAATGACTAGTAACTCACCCAAAATAACTGACAGCAGTAGTACTAATACACCCAGCATAGATTTCTAAGAGTAAAGATAAGCAGACATACCAGCAGGTGATTAGTGTACCTTTTATATATGATAAAGTGATAGCATTACATACAACCAATAGCAGGAAGAATGTACATATGTCTGATAAGAACAGTGTGTATATATATATATATATATATATATATATATATATATATATATATATATGAATCTATATATATATATATATATATATATATATATATATATATATATATATATATATATATATATATATATACAGATTTATAGGTAAAGGCCTTTAACACCAATATCTCCAATTAGGCACTGTGGCACAGTTCAGTTGCAGGGACCCCTGATGAGCTGGCTTGCAAGGCATAACACAACACGGCTTAAGAGGACGAACTCTGATGCATCTGTGGAGAAGTGACTTCCTGGGGACACTTGTACAGACAAACACACTGATGGGCGAAGAAGTCTGGAACACACCACCTGCAAGGCAAATCAGGCCTATCTAGCTTATCTCTTGGTCCCTAACCGGTCTATAGGCTATCAATGCTACTGGACTGTTACCTAAATGGCCATTGGAAGCCTATACTGTCAAAACCCTGAGCTGTTTACTGTTCCCTAGGCTAATACTAGCTAGGAACCCCCCAGACCAAAAAGGGGCACTGTTGCTTTAAATAATGAAGTGGCAGATATACACTTTAACACAAACCAGTCACTTGCTAGGTTATAATCAAATGAGCTTTGCTCTCCTACACCTGAGAATAGGCCAAGTATATTGCAGTATGCAAATAGAAAGTTTCAGTGAATCATAGAAGCCTCAACAGATATCGCTGATTCCCACACAGAGACAGTAAGGGCACTTTTACACTGAGGTGGTGGGGGCGTCAGTGCTTTTTTAGGGGCACTTTACCGATGTTTTAGCAGCGCTTTTTGGCCGTTAGTGGGGCACTTTTAACCCCCACTAGCGGCCAATAAAGGGTTAAAAGCGTCCACCAATCGCCGCTACTGAATCGATTTGTTTCCGAGCAGGCGTGTTTGTACTTTCAAATGAAAAAGTACAAATATAATACCGCGCTATGCCCTAAAATAAAACACAGCAGCTAACACGGCAAACAAACAATTGCAATAATGGTAATAAAGGTAAAAGTGCAGCGCTAAAACTTCAAGTGAACAAAGAACATTGGATGATTCTCACAATGATCAATACAAACAATGTGGAACTCTAATTGAACAGATACACAGTGATTTTGCATGAAAAAGAATCAAAGAGAAAAAAATAAAATAAACATAAAGTCCATGAGTAAAATGAAAAACCAAAAACGTGGTGAAACCAAATGATCCTTGAACCACCAAGTGTTCATAACATTATTTTGACATCAAAATAGTGGCTAGATAATGAGACAATATGTGAAGGTGAGTAATCTGCCACTTATAGGACAAAGGCTTACCAGATGGTTTTAACTCAAAAGGACGTACGTCCTATGCGTCAAACAAGCTTGTGTTGGCGAACACCAAAGTTGGAAACATGAGATCCGGAGACCTTAGACAAATGAGCCAGGTCTTCAAGCGGTCATTAGGGTAGTAGTCTACATGGAAGGTATTTTCATGAAGAAAAATGGATAGATTCTCCCATATGTTCACATGTATAGTTAAAGAGAGCAGAACAAAAAGGGCCACATAGTGTGATTCCGTATAAAAAGTATAAAATTGAATGAAGTTAAAAAACTCACATTTTAGTAGAACAAACAGTGCTTTTGGTAATGTGTATGGCGGCAGTGGAGCCCGTAATTTTGATTTTTTTGTGTGACGGATTTGTGTACTGACCATACGAAAATCTGACGCAGAGCTGTCGTTTGATAAAAATTTATTAGCCTGTCATCCAACATTTGTTGTCGGAATATTGGAAAACAATTGTCAAAAGGAGCTTACTAACAGTAAGAATTTTTTGGACAACAGACTGTCAAAAGACAGTCCCCTTCCGAAAATTGAACCGTGTGTACGAGGCTTAAGTCTCTGACCAGAGGAAATCCACAACACGGAAAGAAGACGGAGATGGACCTGCTGTACTTTCTGTAAAGTGGATTTGCATTAAATTGGAGATCCTTCACCAACAGCCCTGTAAAGTGGGTTTCACCTAGAAAGACCAAATTGTTGCCAACATCCCAAAAAGTAGATCCCCCCCACAGTAGACATGTGCGGTTAGTTTCGTACGAATCGTAAATTCGTACGAATTTTTCGAAATTCGTACATTCGTACGGAACCGAATTACGAATTTTTTTGGATACGAATTCTGTACGGAATACGAAATTCCGTTTACGAATTTCGGATCCAAATTATTCTAAATTTATTCGAATCCGGCAACTACCAAATATATCGAATTTCAATTTCAACTAATACTAAAGAAATTATTATAGCGGATATAACGAGTGATTCGAAATTCGGCTCCAAACTATTCGAATTCAACTACCAAATATATCGAATTTCAATTTCAACTAATACTAAAGAAATTATTATAGCGGATATAACGAGTGATTCGAAATTCGGCTCCAAACTAATCGAATTCAACTACCAAATATATCAAATTTCAATTTCAACTAATACTAAAGAAATTATTATAGCGGATATAACGAGTGATTCGAAATTCGGCTCCAAACTATTCGAATTCAACTACCAAATAATATATTGAATTTCAATTTCAACTAATACTAAAGAAATTATTATAGCGGATATAACGAGTGATTCGAAATTCGGCTCCAAACTATTCGAATTCAACTACCAAATATATCGAATTTCAATTTCAACTAATACTAAAGAAATTATTATAGCGGATATAACGAGTGATTCGAAATTCGGCTCCAAACTATTCGAATTCAACTACCAAATATATCGAATTTCTAATTTTCAACTAATACGAAAGAAATTATTATAGCGGATATAACGAATGATTAGAATTTCGGCTCCAACTACCAAATAATATCTAATTTCAACTAATACAAAATAAATTATTATAGCGGATATAACGAATGATTTGAATGGATTCGATATTCAGTATAACGAATATCGACAGTGTACGAATAATAACGAATTCTTTGTTGGTCCAAATTTCTTTACTACAGAAACATGTGACTGTTGGTTGACCAATCACATCAGAGGTTTTCTTGTGATGCTGAGGCCTACAGGGCAGGGCAGAGGGCACGCCCTGATCATATGACTTCTCTTTGTGGAGCTGATCATACAGTCAACTATTTGTGCCAGTGCATCTGCTCAAATATCGTTGCGATCCTTGGATTTTTGATATTCATTTGCCCTGATATCTGTTCGAGTCTGCAAGAGTATTATCCTTGATAGCTTATTTTGCTATTGGATTTCTTCTTTTACTCCAGATTTTTGTTTTAGTCTGCTCATCTTTTTTTTTTGTCTTTTTTTGACTTGGAAGGCAAAATGAGCAGCAAACAAGTAGATCAAGGCAGAAAGAGTGCTGCTGCTGGGAGAGGAAGAGCTTCGAGCCGGCGTAAAGTAGAACAGCAGCAGGTGGGACGTTCTGTCTCTGCGGCCCCTGAGCTCAGCTCACCTCCCATGAAGTTGAGGCGACCAGGAGGAGTGAAAGAGCCTGCCAAACCGCAGACATCACGTCGCCAGCTGTTCCAGGAGGACTTACCTTGTACAAGTACTGCTGCTGGTAGCACTAGCATGCCCACTCGTACCTTTTATGGAAGAGGACGAGGGCAGACCAAAGGGAAACTTCCCAGTGCACACACCTTTGTGCAGCCAAAGATGGAGATCTTGGACAGCATGCTGCATGAAACATGTGAGAAGGCCCAGGCTGAACAAGCTCATGATGATGTTATCACTATCAGCACTCCAGGGAGCTTCGAGATAAGCAAGCAGGAGCCTGAGGAGAGTCAGCTTACAACACATTGTAAAGATCATCAGTCTTCCCCTGGCAATGTAGAAGAAGAGAAAGAGATGGAAACAAGTTTTCACATGGAGAACTTTGATTACCAACCATCGGCATCGGCATCTACCCATGTTGGCCCCAGCGACAGCCCAGGAGAATATATCTCCCCTGACTCCCCACTACTTTTCTCCCCTTATAAGTCCCCTGCCGTTATTTCAAAGCCTCCAGCATCATCGGCCAATGCAACCACAGCAACAGCACCCAAAATACCCGTGATGTTCCGATCTCATTCTCTTCTTCATCCTGCTCCTCCTGCTGAACCTCAGAAAGACAGTCCAACCACTGCAGTGGATGTGAGTCCATCACCAGGCACTGCGGGCAGTGTCATTGGTGCTGGCTGCCGTTCCAGCGTTTGGCTGCATTTCACCAAAATTGGCGTTGGTCAGAAGGCCAAATGCAAGCATTGTGGCAAGGACATCAGCCGGGGCCGAGACATAGGGCATCTCAGCAACAGCGGGATGAACCAGCACATGCGTGTGCACCACCAGGCTG
Source organism: Lithobates sylvaticus (assembly GCA_028564925.1). Lineage (NCBI taxonomy): Eukaryota > Metazoa > Chordata > Amphibia > Anura > Ranidae > Lithobates > Lithobates sylvaticus. The sequence goes on from CM053038.1 coordinate 73,241,240, forward strand.
TGCTGTTAGGGGAGACAATTGTGTCCCCTCCAATTGTGTCCTGTTGTAGGTTGAACCGGACCCACATCCTTTCCATATCATCAGTGTGGTTTCTGATGGCACGGTGGAGGGTCCGGTTCAACCTACGATTCTCCCTCTGCATTTTTTTGTTGGCTTTGGCCAGCCTCCGCATCTCTGTCAGCAGGACAGTTGTCTGACTCGGTGTTGGTGGTGGCAACTGCGGCACTGGCTGCTCCTCTGGAGGGTGAGGCAGTGGAGGACGTACAGGGGGGGCAGCTTCCTGTGGCCCTAGAGTCTGCTTCTGGGCCAAAGGGGTCAGCTCGGTCTCATCCCGGAGCGAAATCCCGTCTGACAGGTCTTCTTGTTGATCTGAAATAGACGAGATAGCCAATGTTGATGCTAGCATTCAAAGAAATTGATTTCTAGAGATTATAATAAAAACATATTTTATTCCTTTTTATTTTGACATTGTCCTTTAAAAAATAAATACTATTTGTGTAACATATACATATATTCCTATTACAAGGAATGTATTGTAAACATCCTTTGTAATAGAAAAAAAACAAAGACAGGTCCTCTTTAATGTGAAATCTGGGGTCAAAAAGACCTCAGATCTCATATATTATCTACACAAAAATACAATAAAAAATTAATATAAAAAGAAATGTCATATTCTTCTCCCCCACCCAAAAAAAAAAAAAACCCTTTAAGATTGGAGGGCAGAAGTGGACCTGATCGTCTCCACCGCCTCTTTGGCCCCTGATAAAAGTGAACTTGCGGCAAGTCCGCCGCAGTAACCAATTTTATCTGAAAGAGGACCGCCCGCTGAAGAAGATACCGGGGTTATGGCAGCTATCTGCTGCCATAACAATGGTGGTCCTCTTCAAACAGCCGACATATAACTGCGGCGGGTGGTCCTTCCTTAAGTTTTTAAGGGAACAGGTTTCTTTTTTTTTTTTTAAACAAACGCTTTCAATAAAAATAGGTTTGTTTTTCTCTTTATAATATATAGCAAATAATTTATTTTCACTACTCTTCGAAGTTCCACCCTAGTTACTAACTTACTGTTACTGGTGGCTGTCTGATTGTAGTGGCGTTCATATACTAAGATCAGATGCATTTCCAAATATTGTAGTAATAGAATAAACAATTATAGGTTACAATACTAACAGTGGGGTCTATTTACTAAAGGAAAATACACTTTCCACTACAAGTGCACTTGGAAGTGCAGTCGCTGTAGATCTGAGGGGGACAGTCATGCAAGGGAAAAAAAACAGAATGTTTGTTTGTACACGATTGGAAGATAAAATCAGCAGAGCTTCCCCTCAATTCAGAGTTTCTCCTCAGATTTACAGCGACTGCACTTCTGGGGAGGACTTCCCCTCCAACTGTTTGTAATAACAGACAAGCGGCTGCTAGTGCTTAGCCACATTGGTTGTTAAAAAACGGCACCGGACGGGTGATGTCTGCCGCTGCAAGCATCACCCGAGTACAACACCTTGAAGCACTATATTGGTAAGTTTGTCAACGATAATTACAAAAAAAGGGGCCACCATTAATCGGTAGACCCCTAGTTTGGGGTGTGTGCTGTGTGTATGAACTTAAAAATGGATGGTTGTAGCTTTTTTTATGTGTTTGTGAACTTAGTGTGGATGATGGTGCCTTGTGTCCTTTTTTCTTTATATTGGCAGCTTGCGTATTCTAGTACTTACGTTGAGGAGAAATGGGGCGTTGCTTCCTGGCAGAAGGAGCTGATGCTGGAGGGTCTGGGATATGGCAGCTCAGGCTTTCTGTTAAGATAGAATAAAGAGTTATGGTAACCACTTCTGGACCAAGCCTATTTATGACAGTTATTGTTTACAATTTAAAATCAAAACTTTTTTCTAGAAAATTACTGAGAACCACAAACATTATAATTATATATATATATGTGCACTGTGTGTGTATTTGCACAGCGGCCTTTCAAAAGCAATTTTAGGTGAGAAATTAACTGAATTAAAAACATTTTTTTTACAGTAAATGTATTTAGCCCAATTTTTGGGGATATTGCGATAGTCGATGTTACTCCAAGTAAAATAGATAGATATCGAACATGTTATGGTTTAAAATTGCAAACGCTCTTGGAATCGCGATAAACTACGGTACTTAACTACTTCCCACCCAGCCACTGTACATAGACGGCCGGGTGGGAGCCGTCTACTTCTGATCTGACGTTCTGGAACGTCCTTCTGAAGTAGAGGGATCGCGCGCGTGCCAGCGCAGTGGCGCGATCCCGATGCGGCCGTGTCACCCGGACACGGCGCATCTCGGATCGGCAGGAGGGGTCGGTGATTGGCCCTCCTGATCACATGACGGCCGTGTCGAATCACAGCCGTCATGTGATGTAAACAAACAGCCGTTTGCTAGGCAATCGGCTCTCCTCTCCTCACACGGAAGTCGTTGGTGAGGAGAGGAGAGCGGATCACTCCAGCCGGCTGGTGATCAGTGAGTATTAGCTGTTTTTACAGCTTTTTACTCACTGATCACCAGTGTAGTGTCCCCACAGTGTAAACACACATGTCCCCACACATGTCCCCAAAACACACATGTCCCCTAATAAAAACACATGTCCCAAAATAATAAAAACACATGTCCCTCACATATGTCCCGGTAAAATAACATGTGTCAATGATTATCTGCACACATATGTCCGTGATCACCTGCACACAGTCATCTGTACATGATCATTTGCGTACATATGTCCGTGATCACGCGAACCAATTATTAATATACACTTAACGTAATTTTTTTGACCAAAAATATGTAGAAGAATACGTATCGGCCTAAACTGAGGAAAAAAAATATTTATTTTTATATTTTTGGGGGATAATTTTTATGACAAAGTAAAAAATATTGATTTTTTTTTAAAAATTGTTGCTCTTTTTTTGTTTATAGCACAAAAAATAAAAACCGCAAAGGTGATCAAATAAATACCACCAAATACCACCCTATTTCTGTTCAAAAAAATACGCCAATTTTGTTTGGGAGCCACGTCGCACGACCGCGCAATTGTCACTTAAAGCGACGCAGTGCCGAATCGCAAAAAGTGCTCTGGTAAGGAAGGGGGGAAAATCATCGGGGGCTGAAGTGGTTAAATACAATAAATAGATGTTTGTTATTATGTTTGCTTTGTGTTGGTTAGGTAGGTAGTAGGTACTCACCACTGCCAGAATATTGAGGGGGGCATGAAGCAGAAGCAGCTGTTCCTGTTCCCTCCTCCACGGATGATGACATTGATCGATCTGGAAAACATGAATGTAAAGCAAAACGTAAGTCTCACATGCCGCAGTCATAAAAAATATAGTGAGCTGCAAACAACAACCATATAACTGCAATATATAATGATAGATTTTATTTTACTCACCAGCTCTCAGTCTCTGGTGCTTGGCGGCGGATCTGGCACTGGCAGTGCTCACTCCAGGGGGCGGGGCATCTTCGTGAAGTAGGAGGCCATCCTTAAGCTCTGCCTCCCACTGTCTAAATAAGACAGTCTTGCCTCCAGTGGCCTGCCTCTCAATTTTTTTATGGACAGAGGCCCGACAATCATAAAATCTGCAAATGAAAATAGTATATTTAGTAAATATACACACGTTAATATTATTTTTATTTTACATGTTACTTTTCTGTGTCTGTCTGTGTCAAATAAATATATTAAATATATTTGTGTTACGTTCAAATCAGTTTATTACTCAAAGCCTACTGTGTGTGTTTTTCACAAATATGGGGTGTGTTCTAAGAGTGATATAAAATTTGAATAATTATTACCTGTGCCTGACACCAGCGGTGGTCCTGCGAACCTTGGACAGGGCATTCACAGAGTCCCGGACTCGATCCCAGGCTGCTGTCTTCTGGGCAGTAGGGACGTTGAGGCTGAACAATGTGGCCTTGTCCCTCATAACAGCAGCCACCAGAGCAGCGTTTTCCTGGGGGGTAAAGACTGGCCCCCTTGTTGATGACGTCATCGTCTTCTGCTGCTGCTTGCGTTTGGTTCGCTGGTGGTCGCCGGTGTCAGACATTTCATCTTCTGTTATGGGGGGGTGCATACGCCTCTTTTTTTGGCCATGCTCCCGCTCCCGCTCCACTCCACTTCCATGGCCATGCTCCCTTCCACTCTTCATCTCCTCTTCACGCCTCCTCTCCCCTCCGCGCTTCCTCTCCCTGTCCCCTCTGCGCTTCCTCTCCCTGTCCCCTCCGCGCTTCCTCTCCCTGTCCCCTCTACTACGCTTCCTCTCCCTGTCCTCTCTACTATGCTTCCTCTTCTCTACTCTTCCCTCCTCTCTCCTCAACCCCCCACTGATCCTCCTCTCACCCCCACTCCAGTCCCCTCCACTCCTGTGCTCCCCTCCACCCCCTGACCCTCCACTCCTCTCTCCTCCACTCTTCTCCCCTCCACTCATCCGATCCCCTCCACTCATCCGGCGCTCCCCTTCACTCATCCGATCCCCTCCACTCATCCGGCGCTCCCCTCCACTCATCCGATCCCCTCCACTCATCCGGCGCTCCCCTTCACTCATCCGATCCCCTCCACTCATCCGGCGCTCCCCTCCACTCATCCGATCCCCTCCACTCATCCGGCGCTCCCCTCCACTCATCCGATCCCCTGAGTCCTCTCCACTCTCACTCACAACAACAACTTTCAAACCAACACTCTCACTCACACATACATTCTCACTCCCAGACATTCTAATTCCACACAAATCACAAATTCAGTCCACACAAAAACAACAACCACAACTCCAACAATACCACTCTCTCTGCTCTCAGTCTCTGCTCTGCTCTCTCTCTGTTCCTCCCTCACTACACTACAGTCACACGGAGTCACACGGTCTCTCTAAATTACATCCAGGGGCCGGCCTCTCAAAACTACATCCAGGGGCGGAGACTATAGGCACATGTCAAAAACGAAAGTAAAGAATAAACGAGATTTCGAATAGTTACGAATAACAGCGATGTATTAGAAAAGTACGAATCCATTCGACGCATGCAGCGCCGCAGCGCCACTGTGTCAGACATGTAAATTTACGAATCAACGACCAAAAAGAAAAAAGTTACGAATGTACGAATCCATTCGAAGCGCGTTAGCCAGCGCCATTGTGAGAGAGTGAGAGACACGTAAAATGACGAATCAGTAAACCAAAAAAAAAAAAAGTTACGAATCCATTCGAAGCACGTTAGACATCGCTATTGTGAGAGAGAGACGCGTAAAATGACAAATCAACAAACCAAAAAAAATAACGAATTTGAGAATCCATTCGAAGCACGTTAGACAGCGCCATTGTGAGAGAGTCAGAGAGACACGTAAAATGACGAATCAACAAACAAATAAAAAAAGTTACGAATCCATTCGAAGGACGTTAGACAGTCACAGCGCAATTGTGAGAGAGAGACACGTAAAATGACAGATCAACAAACAAAGAAAAGTAACGAATTTAAGAATCCATTCGAAGCACGTTAGGCAGCGCCATTGTGAGAGAGTGAGAGACACGTAAAATGACGAATCAGTAAACCAAAAAAAATAAAAGTTACGAATCCATTCGAAGCACGTTAGACATCGCTATTGTGAGAGAGAGACGCGTAAAATGACAAATCAACAAACAAAAAAAAGTAACGAATTTGAGAATCCATTCGAAGCACGTTAGACAGCGCCATTGTGAGAGAGTCAGAGAGACACGTAAAATGACGAATCAACAAACAAATAAAAAAAGTTACGAATCCATTCGAAGGACGTTAGACAGTCACAGCGCAATTGTGAGAGAGAGACACGTAAAATGACAGATCAACAAACAAAGAAAAGTAACGAATTTAAGAATCCATTCGAAGCACGTTAGGCAGCACCATTGTAAGAGACACGAAAAATGACGACTGAACAAACAAAAACAAAAAAAGTTAAGAATGTACGAATCCATTCGAGGCACGTTAGACAGGGCCATTGTGAGAGAGACACGTAAAATGACAAATCAACAAACAATAAAAAGTAACGAATTTAAGAATCCATTCGAAGCACGTTAAGAATAAGCAGCGCCATTTTAAGAGACACGGAAAATTACGAATCAACAAACCAAAAAAAAAGTTACGAATGTACGAATACATTCGAAGCACGTTAGACAGCGCCATTGTAAGAGAAAGAGAGACATGTAAAATGACCAATCAACAAACCAAAAAAAGTAACGAATTTACAAATCCATTAGAATAACGTTAGGCATAGGCAGAGCTATTGTCTACACAGTACACACACACAATAGACTGTTGTTATGCAACCTTAATACGTTTTCGGATATTATTCGTAGAGTGTCGCTATTCGTTAACCAAATTAACGATTCTTACGATTCGTACGAAATCCGTATTTCGTACGAATCCGAATTAAATTCCGTATACGAAACCCGAATTACGAATTTTTTTGGATACGAAATAAAACGGAACGAAACGAAACGTATTTTTTGACGGATCCCATGTCTACCCCACAGGAACATGGGACTTTTAAGGCAACTTGATAAAAAGATCATGATATATGTAGAAAAATTAACAACATTTATTGAGATAATATTAAAAACTACTAGGTGCATACATCACCAATTAGGACATAAAATTAGAAGAAAAAACAATACAGTTGATGTGGTTGAGAACTGTTGGTCTTCTTTGTAGTTCGTCCGACACGTTTCAGGATTTCAGTATTGATCCCTTCATCAGGGGAATTTTCTTTCAGGAGAAATTAAACAAATGACAATCTATATTAAAACATAATAGAGGTCTGAATATTTAAAACCATCACCAACAGCCCTTTCCGCTGCCAATCCATATTTAGGTAAACTGATTTGCTTATCTAGGGGAATGACCCTGTGCCACTTCCATTGAGCCTTGGCACTCTATCAGATCTCAATGTCTGCAAATACCAAAACATTATTTTTTTTTTTACATTTGACAAGTCTCTGCAAGTTTTTCTGCATTTGGCACAGTATATAGGCTGCCAGTGTGACTATTTCATTCTTGGAGTCAATGACAGCTGTGACACTCGTGGTATCTGCTGTCCTCTGGGATGCTGCAGTAAATTACAGTGTCCGGGAGAGGACAATGCTTATATCAACAGATCAATAGAAGTTTTGGAACAGGAATGCTCTGGGGCAATGTCATTTACTGTGTACATCTTTTATGGGAAAAGAACACACGTGTGCACCACAGATAATAAAAGAGGAAAGAGACACATTATGCAAGTATCGTATTGCACTTCTGTATATCGCTTGTAATAAGACATTGAGAATAGGTGGTACAGATATGGTCATGGCAATCTAAGAAAGGCAGATAGGATTTAGGGCTTGTTCACATCATAAGGTGTGTCTGAGTGTGCTCGTTTTTTTTGTGCATTCCCAATCATTTACACGCCGGTGCATTTAGGGCCCAATAAAAAGGACTTTAGTTCCGCTTTAGTCATTTTTTGACACATTTTTGGGACCATTGTCATTTATACAGCAATCAATGCTATTTAAATGCATTGATTCCTGTATAAATGACACTGGCAGTGAAGGGGTTAACCACAAGGGGCAGTGTTAGGGTTAAGTATGCCTAGGGGTGTGTTTATTACTGCGGGGGGGCGTGGCTGTCAGCTAGTGAATGCTGATCTCTGCTCCAATCACAGGGAGCAGAGATCGGCGTCACTAGTTGCTAGGCAGAATGGGGAGATGCTGTTTATCTCGGCATCTCCCCGTTCAGCGCTCGCGTGAGACGATCGTGGGGACCGCGAACGGACTCACGGGGGTCCCGACCGGCGCGGGAGCGCGCCGCTCCCGGCGCGGGAGCTCGCCGATCCCGGCGCGCTCCCGATGGCACGGACAGGCTTAAAGGAGGGACTTATATTAACGCCCTCCTGCCTGTACGTGCCATTCTGCCAACGTATATCGTCGCACGCCGGTCGGCAAGTGGTGTGGATGTAGAAAAATTTAAAATTATGCATTTGGGTGGCAAAAATATGAATGCAATCTACTCACTGGGGGAAAAACCTCTGGGGGAATCTAGGATGGAAAAGGACCTGGGGGTCCTAGTAGATGACAGGCTCAGCAATAGCATGCAATGCCAAGCTGCTGCAAGTAAAGCAAACAGAATATTGGCATGCATTAAAAAGGGGATTGACTCCAGAGATAAAACGATAATTTTCCCGCTCTACAAGACTGTGGTCCGGCCGCACCTGGAGTATGCTGTCCAGTTCTGGGCACCAGTCCTCAGAAAGGATGTACTGGAAATGGAGCGAGTACAGAGAAGGACAACAAAGCTAATAAAGGGTCTGGAGGATATTAGTTATGAGGAAAGGTTGTGAGCACTGAACTTATTCTCTCTGGAGAAGAGACGCTTGAGAGGGGATATCATTTTAATATACAAATACCGTACTGGTGACCCCACAATAGGGATAAAACTTTTCAGCGAAAAGGAATTTAATAAGACATGTAGCCATTCACTAAAACTAGAAGAAAAGCGGTTTAACCTTAAACTGCGTAGATGGTTCTTTACAGTAAAAGCGGTTAGGATGTGGAATTCTCTTCCACAGGCGGTGGTCTCAGCGGGGGGCATCGATAATTAAAAAAACTATTAGATAAGCACCTGAATGACCACAACATACAGGGATATACAATGTAGAACTGACATATAATTACACACATATTACACATAGGTTGGACTTGATGGACTTTTTTCAACCTCTCCTACTAGGAGGAGACAAAGGAGCTTGTAAGCGGGAGGATGGTTTGGTGATTTTTGGAGATGTAGCTCAGGACAGAGTTGTAAATGTATGTGGAAGTTGTTGTTAATACTTTGAATTTAATTCCCTGGGCGATCAGAAGCCAGTGTAGGGATCTGCAGAGAAGGGTGGAAGAAACTGAGCAGTTGGTAAGGTAGATGAGTCTGGCAGCAGCATTATAGACTAAAGAGGGGATAGCCTATGGAGAGGTAGGCCAATGAGAAGGGAGTTGCAATAGTCAAGGTGAGAGATAACAAAGGGAGAGAATGAGGAGTTTGGGGGTTTCATTAGTTTAAAAAGGGGCACATTTTAGAGATGTTACGGAGGTGAAGTCTACAAGCTTTTGACAACGATTGGATTTGGGACTGAATGGAGTCAGAGTCTTGGACTACACCTAGTACCCTGGCATGAGGGGAGGAACTGATGGTTGCATTATTGACCTTGATGGAAAAGTCATGGAGGGGGGCGCGGGCAGGAGGGAATAATATCAGCTCGGTTTTAGAGAGATTTTATTTAACCATTTAAGGACCGAAAGGTTTTACCCCCTTTCTGACCAGGCCATTTTTTTGTGATACGGCACTGCGTTACTTTAACTGACAATTGCGCGGCTGTGCGACTTTGTACCCAAATAAAATTGATGTCCTTTTTTTCCCATAAATAGAGCTTGCTTTGGGTGATATTTGATCACCTCTGCATTTTTATTTTTATATTTTTTGCGCTATAAACAAAAACAGAGTGACATTTAAAAAATATATATATTTTACTTTCTGCTATAAAACGCATCTAATAAAAAAATAGAAAAGATTCAAATTTCTTCATCAATTTAGGCCAATTTGTATTCTGCTACATATTTTTGGTAAAAAAAAATCCCAATAAGCGTACATTGATTGGTATTTGCGCAAAAGTTTTAGCGTCTACCAACTCTGGGATATTTTTATGGAATTTTATATTTAGTCATTTTTTTTACCTGTAATGGCGGCGATCAGTGATTTTTAGTGGGGCTGTGACATTGCGGCAGACAAATCGGACACCTAACTGACATTTTTTTGGGAGCCAGTGACATTATTATAGTGATCAGTGCATTTTTACTGTACTAATGAAACTGGCAGAGAAGGGGTTAATGTCAGGGGCGATCAAAGGGTTAAGTGTGTTCCCTGGGAGTGTTTTCTAACTGTTTGGGGATGGACTGATTGGGACAACACAGAGATCCGTGTTTCTGTATAGCAGGAACACAAGATCTCCATGTCTCCCCTGTCAGATCAGTGATCTGCCTTGTTTACATAGGCAGATCCTCATTCTGCCTCTGTGGAAAAACGATTGTGGGTGACCCGCGGACATCACGTCCGCTGGACCTGCTGATTGACCCCACTCTGGGGGCTCCCCACACAGGCTAGTGCACGAAACAATGTACAGGTACGTCAATTCGCACAGCCGTGCCACCTTGCCGCAGTAAATCTGCAGTGGGTGGTTGGCAAGTATGGCTCTATCCCCAGCCCCGACCCCACTCTCTCCTCAATAGCTCACTTGGTGTAATCGACAGAAGTAGGAGCCAATTAGCCAATTAGCTCCCACTGCTGTCTCAGCCAATAAGGAGAGAGCGGGGGGAGCCACAGCTCTATGTGTCTTATGGACGTATAGAGCCACGGCTCGGGAGTGAGCATCCAGCGCTGCCCCTAAGGCAATCGGCTTTCTCTGGGGGCACTGGTCAAGGAAGAGGAGCCAGGAGCATCAGCGGAGGACCTGAAAAGAAGAGGATCGGAGCTGCTCTGTGCAAAACCACTGGAAAGAGTAATAATTATGTGTCAAAACCTTGTGAGCAGCTATGTAAAAACAAAAAGATAAACACAAAAAGTTGCCAGCATTTCCCACACTTCCTGAATATGTGATAATGCAAAAAAAAAACAATAAACTAAAAGTGCCAATGAATATAATAATATATGACCCTCCTAAAGTTGATAGCCACTATATTAAGTGCTCAATACAATCGACTTATCCTCAATAAAGTGCAAGTGCTCTGAACAATATTCTTATAAAAAACAATCAATTGGTAGTCAATAGTCCACTCTATAGTGACTGTGAACAATATGATAGTCCAATATATGGCGAATAGAAATAGATGCTGTGAACCCAAAACCTTCACTCTGATCCACCTCTGTGCATATAGCAAAGCAATCCTTGTGCTGCCCTCCTCCGGATGTGCCCTCACCTTAAGACACAAAAGCACTTGTGACAGTAGTCAATCCTTTGGGGTACTCCTCCTATTGTTCCCGCTTCCTTTGGTATATCACTCAGGTAGCAGATTTCACTATGGAATGCTCCTTCCTGATAGTTACCAGAGATCTCCATTCTCATCACCCACCTGTGATGGTATCACCTCAGAACCGGCTCTGCAGCTCCGATCAGCAGTGTTCCCTCCATCTGTAACACTGAGACAAACTTTTCTGGTGACTACCTCATACGTCAGCCCTCCACACCCCTCCTGCTAGTATTGTCACAACTTGGGGGGGTGGGGCCGAGCCGCAGCTCTATGTGTCTTATGGACGAATTGAACCGCGGCTCGGGAGTGAGCATGCAGCGTTGCCCCCAAGGCAAGTGGCTTTCTCTGGGGGCACTGGCCAAGGAGGAGCCAGGAGCGTCAGCGGGGGACCTGAAAAGAAGAGGATCAGAACTGCTTTGTGCAAAACCACTGGACAGAGTAGGTAGGTATAACATGTTTGTTATAAAAAAAAAAAAAATGAATTTTAAAATCAAGCTTGCTCTGGAGTTACACTTTATGTTAGCTGGAGCTATTATGAAAAATACAGTATACAGTATACAGTATACAGTATATATGAAAAGATAAAAAGAGGTGACCAGCAGGAGGTTTTTACTGGCAGCCTACTGGAAGACGTATCTGTATGACTGCGCGGTGACGAAGGTCTCCAGAGGGAGAGGCTGCACTTGGAAAAGCTGCAAAGTGCCGTGGTTTATCATTACTGATGGCTCCTATTAACTTCTTGCCCCGAAAAAAGCCAGAGTCAGCAATGTGATTAGCTTACAGCATCTGTGTCAGCCGGCGCTGTGCAGGAACACGGGTCATATTATCGGCATGATGATGCACAATGAGGTCATTGCGATATGACATAATGAATGATGTGCACTACTCAACATCGATAACATCAATCTATTAAAAAAACCTTTATTATTATTTGCCTAGAAAAGAAAAAAAAAAAAAAGATTTGACAGAAATAATTGCTATATTAGCTTTTTCATAATTTAAAGCATCCATAATGTTTGTTTTGGATATGATAAAAGGGTTAAAGCGATTGTAAAGTCATAAGGTGCATTCTATGCATTAAGATAATAAAGCCTTCTGTGTGCAGCAGCCCCCCCCCCCCAACACTTACCTGAGCCCCATCTCGATCCAGCGATGTCCACGAGTGCCTCTTCAGTCCACCCTCCCTTCTGATTGGCTGAGACACAGCAGCGGCGACATTGGCTCCCGCTGCTGTCAATCAAACTCAGTTAGCCAATCAGTAGAGAGAGGGGGTGGGGCCAAACTACAGCCAAACTTTCTTTTGGTGGTATTTGATCACCTTTGCAGTTTTTATTTTTTGCGCTATAAACAAAAAAAGACCAACAATTTAGAGAAAAAAACAATGCTTTTTGCTATAATAAATATCCAAAAACCATAAAAAAAATAAAAATCTTCATCAATTTAGGCCAATATGTATTCTTCTACATATTTTTGGTAAATAATAATTGCAATAAGCGTATATTGATTGGTTTGCGCAAAAGTTATAGCGTCTACAAAATAGGGGATATATTTATGGCATTTTTATTATTCTTTTTTTTTTTAATAGTAATGGCAGCGATCAGTGATTTTTAGCGGGACTGCGACATTGCAGCAGACAGATGGGACACTTTTTTGGGACTATTGAAATTTATACAGCGATCAGAGCTAAAAAAAGCCACTGATTACTGTATAAGTGTCACTGGCAGGGAATGGGTTAACACTAGGGGGCGATCAAGAGGTTAGGTGTTCCCTAGGGAGGGGTTTCTAACTGTGGCGGGATGGGACTGCCTGGGAGTAGAGAGAGATCACTGTTCCTGATCACTAGGAACAGCAGATCTCTCTCTACTTCCCTGACAGAACGGGGATCTTTCAGTTTACATTGACAGATCCCCGTTCTGTCTCTCATAGGAGCGATCACGGGTTGCCGGCGGGCATTGCAGCTGCCGGCCACCTGCATGCCCTCTAGAGTTCTTAAAGCGGCCGATATACAGCTAAGGTGATTCTCACAGCCTTCCCAACCTGCGGCGGCTTCTCAGCAATCGGTTAAATCTGCTAATACATTTAACACCCCCTTCCCCGAGACTGGCAATGCTGCTGCTTCATGCTGTGCCTCATGTCCTCATTCCTCCAGACTTGTGCCTCCCTAATGCCGCGTACACACGTGCGGACTTTGTCCGCCGGACCTAGTCCAGCGGACAATCCGCCGGACTTTCCAGCGGGGCTTCGGCGGACTTTCCGAGCGTGTGACTTGCCCACACACGAGAAGGCGCCGGCGGCGCGGAAGACGACGACCACCGCAAGAACAGAAGAGACCCCGGAAGACCCGGAAGACCCCCGAAGGCGGATCGAGACCCCCAGACGACGGCGGCGACGACGAAGAAGGTAGCCGGACTTCTCCGCTCGGTAAAAGAGCTAGGTAAATGGCGGAGGAGTCCGGCGAGAAGACCCCCAAGACGGAAGAAGACCCCCGGAGCTGTGCAATAAAATATTTTTTCAAAAGTGTGTGTGTTTTTTACTTTACATTTTACACCTTAGGTGAATGGGTAGGGGTACATCGTACCCCATACTCATTCACATAGGGTGGGGGGCCGGGATCTGAGGGCCCCCTTAGAAAAGGGGGCTCCCAGATTCCGATAAGCCCCCGCCCGCAGACCCCGACAACCAACGGCCAGGGTTGTCGGGAAGAGGCCCTTGTCCTCATCAACATGGGGACAAGGTGCTTTGGGGTGGGGGGGCCGCACGGCCCCCCTTTCCCCAGGGCACCCCCCATGTTGAGGGCACACGGCCTGGTACGGCTCAGGAGGGGGGCGCTCGTTCGTCCCCACCCCTTTCCTGGCCGGCCAGGCTGCGTGCTCGGATAAGGGTCTGAGATGGATTTGGGGGGAACCCCCACGCCATTTTTCGGCGTGGGGAGTCCCTTTAAATCCATGCCAGGTGACGGAGCTAGCGCGCCGGCATTTACTGCCTACGCTAGCTACGTAACCTGAAGTTACGTTCTAAATGAACGGACTGCTCCGTGTGTGGGCAAGTCCGTTCATTTTCAAAAGTCCGGCGGACTAGCCTACTAACGGCGGGATTGTCCGCCGGACTGCCAAGTCCAGCGGATAATTTTAAAACAAAACTTAAAACTTTGGTCCGCCGGACTTTTGGGAAAAAAAGTCCGCCGACGCCCACACGCAAGGGGATTGTCCGCTGGACTTGAGTCCAGAGGATAATCCCGCGGGATAGTCCCTTCGTGTGTACGCGGCATAAGACAGGCTGGCCAGATCACCAGGTGAAAACAGAACGAAAAAGCCAAGAAAAGAAAACAAATGCAGCCGCCACATCTAATCATTGGTAAGCTGAAAAATATGAACTTTTTGGTTTTAATACCACTTTAACAGCCTGCCGCCCGCCCACAGTACTTTTACTGCGAGTGGCATCCGATTTGCATAACATGTGAATTGGACCAGCTTTCAGTGGAGCCGGTTCACACATGTCCGGGGCGGCCGCAGTCCCTTTTTGAAAAGAGTCCTGTGCAATTTTTTGGTCCGGTTCAGGTGCAGGGCCGACGCTACCACTAGGCAAACTAGGCAACCGCCTAGGGCGCACTACCACCTAAGGCGCAGCCACAGTATCTGTCCCTGTGAAGCCCCAAGCATGGTCACTGTGAGTCCCGTTCACTGGCCCCAGGACTCCTTTCCTCCAGACTGTCCCCTTGGTGTGGCCTGTGTCTGTGTAAGTACAGCGGAGGAGCGGGGATCAGTGGAGATCCTGGGAGCATTGGGAGAGGTGCAGGGAGTCGCTGTTAGCTGACTAAGGAACAGCTGGATGGTGCTGGCGGAGACTAAACAATACTGCCCGGCCCCGGCTGAGGAGAGCCCTGATGAGATAGACGATAAAGCCATGAAGAGGTAAGGAGCAGGATGGATCCTCCGATATACATTGAGCTGTGTGTGGGGGGGGAGGGGAGTGTGAGTAGTGCAGGAAGTAAGAATCAGGTAGGTTAGTGTAGTGGTCAGGTAGGTCGGTGTAATGGTCAGGTAGGTTAGTGTAGGGGGCAGGAAGGTCAGTGTAATGGTCAGGTAGGTCAGTGCAGTGGTCAGTGTAATGGTCAGGTAGGTCACTGCAGTAGTCAGGTAGGTTGGTGTAATGGTCAGGTAGGTTAGTGTAGGGGGCAGGCAGGTCAGTGTGTTGGTCAGGTAGGTCAGTGTAGGGGTCAGGTAGGTCAGTGTAATGGTCCGGGTAGTGGTCAGGTATGTCGGTGTAATGGTCAGGTAGGTTAGTGTAGGGGGCAGTCAGGTCAGTGTATTGGTCAGGTAGGTCAGTGTAGGGGTCAGGTAAGTCAGTGTAATAGTCAGGGTAGTGGTCAGGTAGGTCAGTGTAATGGTCAGGTAGGTTAGTGTAGGGGGCAGTCAGGTTAGTGTATTGGTCAGGTAGGTCAGTGTAGAGGTCAGGTAGGTCAGTGTAATGGTCAGGGTAGTGGTCAGGTAGGTCGGTGTAATGGTTAGGGTAGTGGTCAGGTAGGTCGGTGTAATGGACAGGATGGTTAGTGTAGAGGGCAGTCATTTCAGTGTATTGGTCAGGTAGGTCAGTGTAATGGTCAAGTCTTTAGAGGATGCTGTACAGTACTGCACTGAAAGTATGTAAAATAAAAAAAATAAAAATTGAGAAAAAAACCCCAAACAAATTTAACCACTTGCCGCCTTCCCACCGTCATAGGACGGCTTTCCAGAACTTAACTTGCACGTCCCCGGGGATGCGCAGCGCGGCGATCACAGGCGCGCCGTGTTGCTAGGACACGGCGGGATCCCGATCTGTGTAAAGAGCCGCAGCTCTTTAACCATGTGATCGGCTGTGTCAAATCACAGCCGGTCACATGTAAACACGGAGATGCCGACAGAGTGTGAGGAGAGGAGAGCCGATCAGTGTCATCTCCTCACAGGGGACAGCTAGGTATGTAATCAGGGCACTGATCATCAGTGCCCTGATTACAATTAAGTGCCCACCACTGCCAGCAATCAGTGCAGGCTATCAGTGCTGCCCATCAATGCCCATTACTGCTGCCCATCAATGGCACCCATAAATGCCTATCAGGGCCCATCAGTGCCACCCATCTGTGCCCACCATTGGCGCCTATCTGTGCCCATCAGTGCTGCCTATGTGTGCCCAGTGCCTACCAGTGCCGCCTATCAGTGCTCAACAATGCCACATATCATAGTGCCACCTATCAGTGCCCATAAGTGTGGCATATTTGTGCCTCCTCATCAGTGCCACCTAATCAGTGCCCATAAGTGCCTCCTCATCAGTGCCCATAAGTGCAGCCTATCAGTGCCCATCAGTGCCGCCTCATCAGCGCCCATCAATGAAGGAGGAAAAAATAAAAAAACAATAAGTGATGAAATACAACCAAAAGAAAGCTCTATTTTTGTGAAGAAAATTATAAAAATATCACTTGGTTACAGTGTAGCATGACCGCGCAATTGTCATTCAAGGTGCGACAGCACTGAAAGCTTAAAAATGGCCTGGGCAGGAAGGGGGTGTAAGTGCCTGGTATTGAGGTGGTTAATACATTTCTTCACTTTCCAAAAAATTGTGACAAAAAACTGCAACTTCAAAAAACTCACCGTGCCTCTTACTAAATACCATGGACTGTCTACTTTCTAAAAATGGGTGATTTGGGGGGGGGGGGGGGGATTTGTACTTTCCTGTCTTGTCAAGTCGGTACATCAGGTGTGATCAATTTTCAGATATATATCCCATAGTTTCTGGACTCTATAACTTCCCTACTGACTAAATAATATACACTGATTTGGGTTATTTTTCACCAAAGAAATGTAGCAGAATACATTTTGGCCTAAATTCATGAAGAAAGCTAAATTTTATAACAGAAACAAAGACAATTTTTCAAAATGTAGAATGCATAATTGTGAAAAAAGGCTTTAGAACCACTTTAAAGTGATTGTAAAGTCTTGTTTTTTTTCTATTAAAATAACAAACATGTTACACTTACCTCCTCTGTGTAATGGTTTTGCAGAGAGCAGGCCGATGTTCTGTCGGATAGTGTCCGCCTATCATATAGTGTCCAGGCCGTACTGCGCAGGCGCAGTGCTTGCAGAGTATGAAGATGAAAGACGCCTGCGCCGTGAGTCGAGGTGCAAGCCCCACCATCCAAGTGGACATAGGGCTGCAGAAAGTTAGAGGGCCCCTCACGGGCTCGCTTCGCTCACCACGCTTCGGGCGCGCTTCTCTCACCACGCTATGGGCAGGACTCTATGTCCACTTGGATGGTGGGGCTTGAACCTGGACTCACGGCGCAGGCGCCGTTCATCTTCGGCTATTTTCAGAATCTGCTTGTCCTGTGTACTGCACATGCGCAGTACACAGCAGACAGTATATGACGGGGGACACAATCCCACAGGAAACCGGATCCTCCTCTTCTTGGTCCCTCTTCTGAGCTCCTGGCCCCTCCCTCCTGTTGCGTGCCCCCACAGCACGCAGCTTGCTATGGGAACACCCGAGCCGAGCTGCAGATCCGTATATCCATTCAGACACAGAGCCCTGGTTCGGCCCCGCCCCTTCTCTCCCCTGATTGGCTAACTGAGTTTGATTGGCAACAGCGGGAGCCAATGGTGCCGCTGCTGTGTTTCAGCCAATCAGGAGGGAGAGTCCAAGATGGGCGAGGGACTCGTGGACATCGCTGGATAGAGATGGGGCACAGGTAAGTATTAGGGGGTCTGCTGCACACAGAAGCCCCTCCCTCCTGTTGTGTGCCCCCACAGCACGCAGCTTGCTATGGGAACACCCGAGCCGAGCTGCAGATCCGTATATCCATTCAGACACAGAGCCCTGGTTCGGCCCCGCCCCTTCTCTCCCCTGATTGGCTAACTGAGTTTGATTGGCAACAGCGGGAGCCAATGGTGCCGCTGCTGTGTCTCAGCCAATCAGGAGGGAGAGTCCAAGATGGGCGAGGGACTCGTGGACATCGCTGGATAGAGATGGGGCACAGGTAAGTATTAGGGGGTCTGCTGCACACAGAAGGCTTTTTATCTTAATGCATAGAATGCACCTTCTGCCTTCTGCCAGTTTAAGGCTTGGTTCATATAAAAGAGTTTTGAACCACATCCAATTCACGTAACATGTGCACTGGACTGGCTTACAATGGAGCCAGTTCACACATGTCCTCTGCCCTTTTTTGAAAAGAGTCCTGTGCAATTTTGGGTATATATATATATATATATTTTTACCTCAGAAGCCATTTTAGTTCTGATGCAGACAAGTGAAGGTCTTCAAATGTTCCTCTAGATACACAAATGGCTTTTTTTATCAGTATTACGCTATGGGTGGCCCGCTTTTCTTCTTTATAATCTGAGGAAATTAGCTGGAATTGGCTGGAAATTTCTGGTTGGAGCGGATGGTGTGGTGATTCCCCTTTTTCCCTTTGAGTGATCTCTCCCGGGTGGATTAGTCCTATCAGCCATCGCCTATCTGGATAACTACAGGCTTTATTCAAAGTGCCCTATGTATATAGCCATCTGGTAAGCCTTCAATACAACAGGTGGTCGGGATCGAACTATCTTTCTGCATGTCACAGTGTGATAATATAGAACAGTCACTGAGGTGCTTTTCTTTGAACATTGCAAACCTGCTGGCTACACGTAACCAGATTTTATTCTTTTAAGAAGATCTCAAAACTGGACTACTACAGTTATTACTGGACGTTAATATTCAAATCAATCTGTGTGCTCCTCCATGGCCACGTTGATGTGTCATATTATGTTTCTGTCCATTAACCTACATTAATTAATTTTTGTTATTTGTTGGCGCAGCTTTATCCATTTTCCATTGTTTCAGGTGTGAGTATCCCACTTTCAGCAGCAGCCTTCTTGGGTTAGGTCACCCTTCCCCTCCCCTTCCCCTTTTTTTGTTTTTTCTAGCGCGGTTTATTTATTTTCATATATATATATATATATATATATATATATATATATATATATATATATATGTGAGTGTGTGAATCTTCACTTCCACCTGCAGGGGGCGAGCTTAAAACTTCTGCTGTGATTATTTATAGCAGAAGCCAATTTGCCAGTGCCTGCCACTGGATGTCCTCCAGCACCCATCAATCGTCAGTAAAATACACAGAACAGGGATCTGCCTGTGTAAAGGCAGGTCTCCGTTCTGACAGAGAAAAAGGGATGGGCAGGGAACAAAATCCATAACTTCCCTTGGTAAAAACAGCATACAGTTTACACAAAAACACTGGCTAGGCACACAGCCAGTGTCATTAGTACAGTGACAGTACATATTTAGCACTGATCACTGTATTAGTGTCAGATAGTGTTCGATTGTCCGCCGCAATATCACAGTCCCACTGTAGGTTGCTGATCGCCACAACTTATTAAAAAAGATTCCATAAATATATCCCATAGTTTGTAGACACTATAACATTCATGAAGACCAATCAACATACGCTTAGTGGGATTTTTTTTTTTTACCAAAGATATGTAGCAGAATACATATTGGTATAAATTTATAAACAATTAGGATTTTTACTTTTTTTTATATATTGAATATGTTTTATAGCAGAAAGTAAAAAAAATATATTTTTTGTTTTTTAAATAGTTTTTTTTTTTTTGTTTATAGCGCAAACAAATAAAAAAACGCAAATACCACCAAAAGAAAACTCTATTTGTGGGGAAAAAAGGATATCAAATTTATTTGGGTACATCTTCGCACGACCGCGCAATTGTCAGTTAAAATAATGCAGTGCTGTATCGCAAGAAAACTGCCGGGTCATGAAGGCGGGTAAAGTGGTTAAGGGAAGGGTAAAAATGACAGATCTAATGGCAGGATCAAGATAATAAATTATTTTACAGGGAAATTCAGAAAAAAATTCAGAAAAAAACATGATCTACAATGCTCACGTTAGTGACGGACTTCTTATTTTATTTATTTTTTTTGCCCACAGGCCTACTACAACATTAAATTGCATCCTGCTTCTTTCTCCATCCCCCATCCCATCCCTTCTCCTCCAGGAAAAACATTTCAGCCCCAAACTTGTTCAAAATGATGGCGAATGATGAAGCGAGTGTTTTGATATGGCCAGGTATGCCCTATGGGCCCTTATATACATTATCGTTTTCAACATAACAGCATAGTCCGTATTCTACAAAGCTTAACACATAATTACATTTGCTTTCTTGGCCTCATTTTCATTCCCCTTATTTTATAATCCTATGAATCATCACAATTCATTTCCATTCAGCCACATTTTCATCTGTAAATAATAAGCCAGCAGACAATACTCAATTTAAAATTTTTCCTGTTAAAACAATTTCTCTGAGGTGTCATATTTTTATTTTTTTTTTTATAATTATACTTCAAATTGAATTATGTTAATGCTTAATGCTCTTTTTTTTCACACCTACAAGAAGGCGCTATGATGTTTTAACTCCATTAAAGCAGAAATTATAGGAATCAAACAGGATTTTTTTTTTTTTTTTACAGATGTTGATTTACCATTTAAATCAAATCGAATATAATAAATAAAATTGGAGAAAGTCAGAAAATGAAAGCCCTACGCTAGCGTTTTGCTGTCTGTGCTTCTTTTACATCCCATAAAATAATTCCAGCATTCATAATTCAGATCTAACCTGTCTGGTGTGGGGGTGCAGTAAAAAAGTTGGGGGGGGGGGGGGCAGAAGATGGGAGGTCAGCAGGGCAGTGTAAAAGGGGCAGAAGGGTAGTGTGCATGGTATGATTAGGGCAGTGTACAGTATGGTCAGCAGGACATTGTACAAGGGGTCAGTAGGGCAGTGTACTGTGGGTCACCAGGGCAGTGTAGAAGGGGTCAGTAGGGCAGTGTAGAAGGGGGCAGTAGGGCAGTGTACTGTGGGTCAGCAGGGCAATGTACTGTGGATCAGTAGGGCAGTGTACAGTTGGCCAGTAGGGGAGTGTACAGTGGGTCAGTAGGGAAGTGTACAGTGGGTTAGCAGGGTAGTGTACTGTGGGTCAGTAGGGCAGTGTACAGTGGGTCAATAGGGCAGTGTACAGTGGGTTAGCAGGGCAGTGTACAAGGGGTCAGTAGGGCAGTGTACTGTGGGTCAGCAGGGCATTGTACTGTGGGTCAGTAGGGCAGTGTACAGTGGGTCAGTAGGGCAGTGTACAGTGGGTTAGCAGGGTAGTGTACTGTGGGTCAGTAGGGCAGTGTACAGTGGGTTAGCAGGGCAGTGTACAAGGGGTCAGTAGGGCAGTGCACAATTGGTCAGTAGGGCAGTGTACAGTGGGTTAGCAGGGCAGTGTACAAGGGGTCAGTAGGGCAGTGTACAATTGGTCAGTAGGGCAGTGTACAAGGGGTCAGTAGGGCAGTGTACAGTGGGTTAGCAGGGCAGTGTACAAGGGGTCATTAGGGCAGTGTACAGTGGGTTAGCAGGGCAGTGTACAGTGGGTTAGCAGGGCAGTGTACAAGGGACCAGTAGGGCAGTGTACAGTGGGTTAGCAGGGCAGTGTACTGTGGGTTAGCAGGGCAGTGTACTGTGGGTCAGCAGGGCAGTGTACAGTGGGTTAGCAGGGCAGTGTACTGTGGGTCAACAGGGCAGTGAACTGTGGGTTAGCAGGGCAGTGTACTGTGGGTCAGCAGGGCAGTGTACAGTGGGTTAGCAGGGCAGTGTACTGTGGGTCAGCAGGGCAGTGTACAGTGGGTTAGCAGGGCAGTGTACTGTGGGTCAGCAGGGCAGTGTACTGTGGGTTAGCAGGGCAGTGTACTGTGGGTCAGCAGGGCAGTGTACAAGGAGTCAGTAGTGTAGTGACCAGCGGGTCAGCAGGGAAAGCATAGGGGATCAGCAGGGCAGGGGGGAGAGGAGGGTGCAACTGAAATATGGGAGGTACAGCCCACCCCACACCCCCCTGGATCCGGCTATGACCCAGTTCAAGGAGACTTATATTCCGTCAAGTGACAAGCAGGATCCTATTCTCCAGCATAGGAGTTGGGGGTTCTCAGGGAGATATCCAATGTTCAGGTTAAGCTCAGAATGGTTCAGCTTAACATATAAAAAGTTCAGATGATGAAACTGAACCCTATTGAACCCCGAATCTGTAAAAAAGAAAAAAAAATGAAGGTTAATTGACAAGTAACGGACAATAAAGTGCATTGGTGAACTGCCTAGGGAACGTATATCCATGCAAAAATTAAAACATAAAATACTATTTTGCAAGGAGTGTGTAATAATAATTAAATTACATAATTCAAAATTAACAATTCGCTATTCCTTAAAACAAAAAAAAAAAAACATACTTGGGGAGATCCCTTAACCTGACTATAAAATTGTTCATCTCTGCCCTGTAACGAAATAGTATACCAAAAGTATAATTTACTACATTTTTGGTAAATAATGCAATAGAGGTCCCCCAAGTTAAAAAAAAAAAAAAAAGGTATGTTTTTAGGAGGTCCCCCATAACATTAATTACAAAATAAAGGAAACTAGCGGAGAAAAGCGAATTAACAAATTTTTTTGCTGTTGTTGTTGAATATAAAAAAGTAGCATGGGGGTCTCCCGCAAAATGAACACATTTGGACCTGGTATAGATTTTGAGGGGAACCCCAAGCAAAAAAAAATACATGCTCCCTCCCCACAAATCCATACCAGACCCTTGGAAACTGGTATGGATATGGATTTTAAGAAGGAACCCCCCAGCAAAACAGAAATAGTATGGGATCCACCCTCAAGTCCATAACAGACCCTCAATCCAAGCATGCTTCCTGGCAGGCCCCCCTCCTAAAACTAAAACCTAAAACCTCAAAATGGGGGCCATGTTGATGAGGATAAGGGCCTACTCACTACAATGAAGGCCCGCTGGTTTTGGGGTGCATGGGAGCTCCCTTACCTGATGATCCCTTTAAGATAAGGGGGCCCCCAGATATCCGTAGTATGTAGTACATCTACTCATTCACAAAAGGTT
Source organism: Lithobates sylvaticus (assembly GCA_028564925.1). NCBI lineage: Eukaryota > Metazoa > Chordata > Amphibia > Anura > Ranidae > Lithobates > Lithobates sylvaticus. Next base: position 73,264,216 of record CM053038.1, read on the forward strand.
ATTTGGGTATAAACACACACGCACGTTTTTGAAAAGTCCTTTATTCAAAAACAAATAAAAATAAAATTTAGTGTTGAAAAACCATGGTGAAAGTCACCCGCCGATTGGTAAAAGAGAAAAAAATGGTCGATATGCCAACCAATACACTCAGGCCCCTCTTGGAAGCTGTCCTAAGCTTCATATACAAGGGGGCAGGGATGTGGGAACATCAGTAACCAAATATATGGAGACGGCCATTTTTGATTTATGACCATGTACTGTACGTAATTGGTCGGTGATGTCACCACCACCCCACCCCTCTGTTTACATGGCTGGGGGATTCCCGGCCATGTGGATGGATGGGGCTGGTGAGGTCACCGGTTGTTTTAGGCTTGGCGGTTCCTGCACTCTCCAGGATCCTGAACAGTCATTGACAGCAGGGAGCTGTCATATATAACAGCGGTAGTTATACGCTAGTACAGATGACGTTCAGCTCCTGCCAAACGCATAAATGTTTGGACCTTTATCAGAACACTTGAACAGCCATGGCTTGATGATGATAAATGATAACATTTGTAAAAATGTTGTAAAATTTATAGCAATTGATTGCCTGGTTCATAGAAGTCCATAATGCAGAGTTGCTTTTTTGATATACATGTATTTTTTATTTTTTTTTAAAGGGCAATTGTCTTTAAATGAAAATTAAAGACAGTTAAAAAAATAACAAGCTGTAAATTAAACTACATCCAAAAAATACCCCAAAAAACTCTAAATACATATTTTTTTTTTAAATAATAACCATCCTAAGCAGATAAGTGAGTAAACAGTTTTAACAAAATTGGTAATTTTAAAACACAATTCATTTGTAAAGGTAGGCAAAAAAGAGCACACCATAACCAATGAAATGTAAGTTGGAAGGTGAATTTGTAAACATTTTATTATAAACTTTTAGATGGAAATTAGTCATTTTTTTAGATACTTGTTTTTTTTTAAGGAGCAATAATAAAAAAATAGATACACAATATTGTAAAAAGTATTGGGACGCCTGCCTTTACACGCACATGAACTTTAATGGCATCCCAGTCTTATGCCCCGTACACACGGTCGGAAATTCCAACGGAAAATGTCCGATTGGACCATGTTGTCGGAAAATCCGCCCGTGTGTGGGCTCCATCTGACTTTTTTTTTTTTGAGCGTGATCTCAAATTTTCCGACAACAAAATCCGATCAGACTTTTTCTGATCGTGTGTCGAGAATTCAGATGGACAAAGTGCCACGCATGCTCAGATCAAATTATGAGACCAAAGCTATTGGCTACTAGCCTCTATGTAGTTCCGTCGTACGCAACAAACGTCACCACGTTCAGAATGATCGAATTTTCCGACAACTTTGTCCAACCGTGTGTATGCAACATCAGTTTCGAACAAAATCCGTCTGAAAAAATCAGACGGATTTTGAGGTCGGAATTTCCGACCGTGTGTACAGGGGCTTAGTCTGTAGGGTTCAATATAGAGTTGGCCCTCCCTTTGCAGCTATAACAGCTTCAACTCTTCTGGGAAGGCTGTCCACAAGGTTTAGGAGTGTGTCTATGGGAATGTTTGACCATTCTTCTAGAAGTGCATTTGTGATGTCAGGAACTGGTGTTGGACGAGAAGGCCTGGTTCGCAGTCTCCGCTCTAATTCATCCTAAAGGTGTTCTATGGGGTTGAGGTCAGGACTCGTCAGGCCAGTCAAGTTCCTCCACCTCAAACTTGCTCATCCACACTAAATTGCCAAAAGTATTGGTCCACCCCTCCAAATCATTTGGTGGAGGGGGATTATGGTGTGGGGTTGTTTTTTAGGGGTTGGGCTTGGCCCCTTAGTTCCAGTGATGGGAACTCTTAAGGCATCAGCATGCCAAGACATTTTGGACAATTTCATGTTCCTTTCTGTTTCAACAGGACCTCAACCCAATAGGACACCTTTTGGATGAATTGGAGCGAAGATTGTATCGTCCAACATCAGTGCCTGACCTCACAAAATGCTCTTCAAGAAGAATGGTGAAACATTCCTATAGAGACACTCCTTGTGGACGGCCTTCCCAGAAGAGTTGAAGCTGTTATAGCGGCAAAGGGTGGGCCAACTCAATATTGAACCCTACGGACTAAGACTGGGATGCCATTAAAGTTCATGTGCGTGTAAAGGCAGGCGTCCCAATACTTTTCATAATACAATATAGTGTAGTAAGAAATAAAAAAAAAAAAACTACACTCAACAAAGGAACAACCTTCTATTAAAAAAATAATACAAAGAAGGAACAAAAAAAATCAAAAAAGCAGCTAAACGTGTGAAGAGTTTCACCAGTACAGATACTCCTCGTTTAACTTACCTGTTTAACCACTTAAGCCCAGGACCATTTTGCTGGCCAAAGACCAGAGCACTTTTTGCGATTCGGGACTGCGTCAATTTAACTGACAATTGCGCGGTCGTGCGACGTGGCTTCCAAACAAAATTTACATCCTTTTTTTCCCACAAATAGAGCTTTCTTTTGGTGTTTTTTTTATAACCCCTGTGGTTTTTATTTTTTGCGCTATAAACAAAAAAAGAGTGACAATTTTGAAAAAAACACATTATTTTTTACATTTTGCTATAATAAATATCCCCCAAAAATGTATAAAAAAATATATTTTTTTCCTCAATTTAGGCTGATATGTATTCTTCTACATATTTTTGGTATACAAAAAAATCACAATAAGTGTTTATTGATTGGTTTGCGCAAAAGTTATAGCGTTTACAAAATAGGGAATAGTTTTATGGCATTTTTATTAATACATTTTTTTTACTAGTAATGGCGGCAATCAGCGATTTTTATCATGATTATTATGGTGGACACATCGGACATTTTTGACACATTTTTGGGGCCATTGTCATTTATACAGCAATCAGTGATATACAAATGCACTGATTCCTGTGTAAATTACACTGGCAGTGAAGGGGTTAACCACTAGGTGGCAGTGTAGGGGTTAAGTGAGCCCTGGGGAGTGTTTCTAACGGTGGGAGGGGGGCGTGGCTGTGTGTGACACATCACTGATCTCTGCTCTGATCACAGGGAGCAGAGATCAGTGACACTGTCACTAGGCAGAATGGGGAGATGCTTGTTTACATTAGCATCTCCCCGTTCTTCCTCCCCGTGAGATGATCATGGGTATATCCACGGCAATCGAGTCCGCGGGAGCCGCGATCGGACTCACGGAGGTCCCGGCCGGCGGGCACACAATGGCATGTCAGCAAACTTAAAGGGACGAACCTGTACGCCCATTTGCCTGTTGGGAAGTGGTTAAGGATCACTCAGACTTATGACCAGCTCTCCCCACCCGGATGACATGCTATACATCATTGTATTGTACAGTACAGAATTTTCGTTTGTGTTCTGTACTTATGCAAATTAAAACAACATTATTGAGCTGGAGTTTTGTGTTTAGACCTTTTTTTACAATACAGTACAATAGTTAAGAATGCTTAACCGCTTGCCAACCGATGCACGCCGATGTATGTCGGCACAATGGCAGCAGTGGGCAAATGGGTGTATATGTATGGCCCTTTTATTTGGTGGGGTTAGCGGGCGCGCATGCGCCGCGTACAGCGTGACCGTGTCCACGGCACCGGCGGACTCGATGTCCGCCGGTCTCCCAGCAATCGTGTCACGGAGCAGAATGGGGAGATGCCTATGTAAACAAGCCATTTCCCCATTCTGCCTTGTGTCACGACAGAGATCACTGCTCCCTCTCATCGGGGGCAGTGATCGCTGTCATGCGAGTAGTAGCCCACCCCCCCACAGTTAGAATCACTCCCTAGGACACACTTAACCCCCTTCATTGCCCCCTAGTGTTTAACCCCTTCCCTGCCAGTGCCATTTACACAGTAATCAGTGCGTTTTTGTAGCACTGATCGCTGTATAAATGAAAATGGCCCCAAAACAGTGTCAAAAGTGTCCGATGTGTCCGCCATAATGTCGCAGTCACGATAAAAATCGCCGATCGCCACCATTACTAATAAGAAAAATAATAATAAAAATGCCATAAAACTATCCCCTATTTTGTAGATGCTGTCATTTTTGCGCAAACCAATCAATATACGCTTATTTTTTTTACCAAAAATATGTTGAATAATACATATCGACCTAAACTGAGGAAAAAAATAGTTTTTTTATATATTTTTGGGGGATATTTATTATAGCAAAAAGTAAAAAATATTGCATTTTTTTTTTTTTTAAATTGTCGCTCTTTTTTTGTTTATAGCGCAAAAAATAAAGAACGCAGGTGGGATCAAATACCACCAAAATAAAGCTCTATTTGTGGTGAAAAAAGGACGTCTTGTTTGAGTTTAATTTTTAATTTTTGTTTAATTTTGTTTGAGTGCAACGTGGCACGACCGTGCAATTGTTAGTTAAATCGACGCAGTGTCGAATAGCAAAAAGTGCTCTGGTTGGGAATGGGGTAAAATCTTTGGGGGCTTAAGCGGTTAAAAAAGTGAATAAATATTGTATTTAAAAAAAAAAAAATTCACTAAAGCAGCTAAATGTGTGAATTGTTTCATAAAAATTGGCAATTTTTCAACAAAACAAATTTATCAGAAATTGTTAGTAACAAAAAAATAAATAAATAAATAAAAAAAAGAATTAAACCCAATAGTGGTTTCAACTTTAAGTCCGTCTAAACGAAGTACTCATCTCTACCCAAAGGAAAATATAAAATCCCATTTAGAATTAAACTGGAAATTTGTATTCCGTGCTCAATCTCCAGATAGAGGAGAATTTCCTTAATATTCTGCTTTTATGAAAGAGTTGTGTGTCCTCAGCGGACAAAGGCTTTCCTTTTTCTTTTTAGCTCTCTGCGCAGATTTGGATACACATGACATTTAACCAACCGATAAAACCCATTAAAGAGCAAATCCCAGTATTCTGTTTCCTAAGTGCGGCTGCTTTGCGGCAACTCTTCCCAGCTCAGCTGCCAAGTCAGCATGTTTGTTTATTGATAGCCCCTCGCCTTATACTAAAGCTTTCATTTGTTAGCACTATGTCTAATTTTAATAATGACCTTTTTTTTTTGCCTGTTTGTGAATCATTTGTTTTGTTCTTTTCTTGGCCCAAGCATGTTTTTTATTTTTTTTCCCACTTTTGTATTCAGTGAGGTCACAGCCGCATGCAAGGGGATGAGATCTTTGTAGTCTGGCAATATTTTCCGATACTAAAGTCACTTCTACGCACGATCTCTGTGTCAAATTTAATAGGCGTCTGGGGTCGGTATCTCCTTGGTTATGTCATGACCAGTTTTGTTGCCACTGAGAATGTGGACTAATTTAAATGCGTGCCTATAAGTCACTGATCTCCAAAATAGAAGTAGCTGTCTCTATAGCCTGGTGATGTCGTATTTAGCCATTTTCACGCCTAAGCCTATTTCTGACATTTGCTGCTTTGAAGTTAAAATCCATGTTTTTTGCCATAAAAATTACTTATTAACATTATATATATATCAGTGGCGGCTGGTGCTCAAAATTTTTTTTTGGGGGGGGGGGGGGGGGGGCGCAAACAAACTGACAAAAAAAACCCCATCAAGTGCAGCCACTGTGCCATCAAACACAGCTACTGTACCCATAAATTGCAGCCACTGTGCCATCAAACACAGCTACTGTACCCATAAATTGCCGCCACTGTGCCCATCAATTGCCACCACTGTGCCCATCAATTGCCACCACTATGCCCAATCTGTTGCTGCCAGTGTGCCCCATCAATTGCTGCCAGTGTGCCCAATCAATTGCCGCCAGTGTGCCCCATCAAATGCTGCCAGTGTGCCCCATCAAATGCTGCCAGTGTGCCCCATCAATTGCTGCCAGTGTGCCCCATCAATTGCTGCCAGTGTGCCCATCAATTGCTGCCAGTGTGCCCATCAATTGCTGCCAGTGTGCCAAATCAATTGCCGCCAGTGTGCCCCATCAAATGCTGCCAGTGTGCCCCATCAAATGCTGTCAGTGTGCCCCATCAATTGCTGCCAGTGTGCCCCATCAATTGCTGCTAGTGTGCCCCATCAAATGCTGCCAGTGTGCCCCATCAATTGATGCCAGTGTGCCCCATCAATTGCCACCAGTGTGCCCCATCAATTGCCCATACTGTTCCCTATCGAATGTTGCCAGTGTGCCTCCCTCCCCCAGCCCGGCACTTACCTGTCTCGGCACTGTCCTCCACGCTCCGAGTCCTCCATGTCTTCTCTTGTCCTCTTTCTGTCATCTCTGCTATGATTGCCTGATAGGCGTCCAATCACAGCGCCTGTCGCTTCAGCCAATCAGGTGACAGGGTAACTAGACCCGAGCACCTGATTGGCTGAGAGGCGTGTTAGTGTTAGGGAAGCGATGTATTCGCTTCTCTAACACAACACACTGTCCCTTTAAAAAAAAAAAAAATTCTGATCACTTTTATTACTGTCACAAGGAATGTAAACATCCCCTGTGACAGTAATAGGCAGTGACAGGTACTCTTTATAGAGGGATCTGGGGGTCTAAAAAGACCCTAAATCCCTCCTTTGCACTTAAAAGTATTCAGATCACCAAAATTGGCGATTCTGAATACTGTCATTTTTTTTTTTTAAATCAGCGCCATTCCGGAGTAAACCGGAAGTGTCATTCCAGCCTCAGTCTATCTGGCGGAAGTGCCGGATTGTGGAACGCGTCTCACAATATATACCTAAATAATTCTGTAAAATGTAAAAGATGATGTTATGCTGAGTAAATTGATACCTCTCATGTCATAAACACTTCAGCAGCGGAATTTTACACCCTTCATGACCAGGCCATTTTTTTGTAATACGGCACTGCGTTATCTTAACTGACAATTGCGCGGCCGTGCGATGCTGTACCCAAATAAAATTGATGCCCTTTTCTTTCCCACAAATAGAGCTTTCTGTTTGTGGTATTTGATCACTTCTGCATTTTTTATTTTTTTTGCGAAATACTGACAATTAAAAAAAAAAAAAATACAATATTTTTTACTTTCTGCTATAAAACATATATAATAAAAAGATGTAAAAAATTAAATGTATTCATCAATTTAGGCCAACATGTATTCTGCTGCATATTTTTGGTAAAAAAATCCCAATAAGTGTATATTGAATGGTTTGCGTAAAAGTTATAGCATCTACAAACTATGGGATATATTTATGTGATTTTTTTATTTTTTTACTAGTAATGGCAGAGATCAGCGAATTGTAGCGGAACTGCAACATTGCGGTGGACAAATCTGACACTAAGTGACACTTTTTGGGGACCAGTGACACCAAAACAGTGATCAGTGCTAAAGAAAGGCACCGTCACTGTACAAATGACACTGGCAGGGAAGGGGTTAACAAAAGGGGCAATCAATGGGTTAAATGTGTCCCTAGGGAGTGCTTTCTAACTGTGGGGGGTGCTTTGACTAGGGGAAGACAGAGATATTTTTTTCTGCTTAGCAGAAACACAAGATCTCCATTTTCCTCTCTTTTAAAATATTTTATTCATAACAATACAGTACATATTATTAGTACAAATTTTGAAGTTAAATAAGATAGACATATATATATATATATATATATATATATATATATATATATATATATATATATATATGTGTGAAAGGCTTCTCGAACATCATATATAGATGAACATATATTATTTGCTATTTTCTTTATAATTCTTAATATAATAGGTATTATTCATATATGATTTTAATCAATATCTTTCAAACAATCAAGCAATTTAATATGAAGTTGAATAAAGAAAGTAATTAATTGTTTATAGAATAACCTTAGTTTGAGTTGAATAACAACAATGTAATCTATTAGTCTATAAATTAGTAAATAATGAGATTGGATAATGGTTTAGTATAACCAGGGCCAAGATCCGGCTATATGGCTTGGCTTATCCTGGAAAAAAAAAAAAAAAAAAGATTTGACTATCTCAACTATGTATATTATAGGTAAAAACAAACAAACAAAAAAACTATATACCCAATCCTATACCCACAGTTAATAAGCAACACTTTAAACACCTTTACAGGTTACTGTTTAGAGTTACAGAGGAGGTCTAGCACTATAATTATTGCTCTCGCTCTACTGTTCGCAGAGATACCTCACATGTGTGGTGCAAATACCCTTTACATATGCGTTCACTTCTGCGCATGAGCACGGAATGATAGGAGCACTTTCATTTTTTTTCTTATTTATTTTACTATATTTTTGGTATTATTATTATTTTTATTATTATTTTATTTTTATACTTATTAATATTTTATTATTATTATTATTATTATTATTATTATTTATTTTACTTTACTTTACAATTTTACACTGTTTTATTTGTATTTATTTTTTATCACTTTTATTCCCATTACAAGAAATGTAAACATGCCATGTAATAGAAGTAAAGATGACAGGTCCTCTTTGTGGAGAGATCTGGGGTCAAAAAGTCCCCAAATCTCTCCTTTCCCTTTAAAATGAAACAATTATTATTATTTATTTATTTATTTATTTATTTATTTTCATGTGTATGTCACTCTTCATGTGTATGTCACTCAGTATGTGTGTGTTTTTTTAACACAAGATTGTAGGGTACGGGCCTTCAGGCCTACCTTGAAATCTAAGGGAAGGACAAGTGGCCCTTAGGTTCCTTCTTCCCCTGCCTTAGGGGCTCTTTATTCTGGAACCCCCACCCAGTACCCATTGGTCAGCTTTGGTTGATCATGATGGGTGGGGTCTGCTGAGCCTTTTGACTAGGTGGATCTGAGTGTCCCCCCCTATCAGAAGTCTTGCCCCTCAGATGTCACATTGACAGTGCTGACCATTTAGAATCCATCTGTTCCAGCCTGGAAGTGCTGGAGGAGAAGAGGGAGAAGAGCACTTTAAGAGCGCTGTAAACGAACACTTTAATTTAAAAATAATCTATGCTATACAGTAGAATCTTTGGTTACGCTACGAGTAACGCGGTTAACGAGCGTTTTGAAAGACGAGCAACTTTTTTTTTTTTTTAATTCTGACTCGGTTTGCGAGTGTTGTCTTGCAAAACGAGCAGAATTCAAGCTAATGTGGTGTGCAGTACCGCATTTGGCCAGATGTGCGGGGGCGCTGGTGACACTCGGAACGCTTCGGAGCCATTCGGAAATACTCAGGAGTATATATATACTCGGGAACGGAGTATTTCCGAGCCTTTCCTAGGCTTGTGAGTGAGCCGCGCTGTCCCAGAGTATTTCTGAGTCTCTCTGGCACCCCCCACCTCTGGCCACATGTGGTATTGCATGCAATAGAAGTCAATGCGGAACTAATTATCTTCGTTTCCATTGAATTCTATTGGGAAGCTCGAGTGCTTTGGATTACAAGCATTCTCCTGGAACGGATTATGCTCATAATCCAAGGTTCCACTGTACTAGACTCCCCTTTGCCACCTGCTGGACACAGGTAGTTAATACGAATTATTGGTGTGCAATATTTAATAATTAATTATCTGTCTATTTGGCACTTTGGTCGGGGGGAGGGGTACCTGGTTTTGACAGGTACCCCAGTTCCGGTCAGATGCTCTGCAGCAATGCAAGTAGATGAGATTCCAGCCTTACAAAATTTTTTTTATAATAATGCAAAAAACAAAACAAAAACTATGCATTGAACTTTAATAGATCCATGCAGGGGCGGACTGACCATTTGGTCACTCGGGCACTGCCCGAGAGCCCCGGGCCACTAGGGGGCCCCATCAGGGTTGCCAGCCTCAGTAAAACCAGGGACAGTATGTAAAAATCTGTGTTTTTTTTACATCTGTTTCTGAAATGTCTCTTACCGACATCCTTTTGGTCTAAAAATCCAGAGATTATAGCTGCCCACCTCTCCAGTACCTTCTCAGCCAATAGAAACATGTCTGTGTATACTGTGTGTACATGTCTGTGTATACTGTGTGATTGTATACTGTGTATGTGTATACTGTGTGTGTGTATACTGTGTGGCCCCATAATCTCTGATTGCCTGGGGGCCCCATAATCTCCTATTGCCCGGGGGCCCCATGAGTTGTCAGTCCGCCCCTGGATCCATGGCTACAAATTCTGTTTAGGAAAGGGTCATTGTTGCAGGAAGTAAACACAACGTCAGCTGGTCACAAACAAGTATATACTTCATCATCAATCAATACCGAGCCCTGATAAACACCTCTGCAAACAGATTAATTCTTGTTTGCTTGTAGTTATCTCCTAGAAGACAGCATCCTCTGCATAAGCATACACATTGTGGATATTCAGATTATTTACGTGGGTTTATATGTAAATCAGTCCGGAAGAGAGAAAAGGAAACGGGAAAATGTGATTTAAGCCTTTTCTTCTGCCTCAGTATTTTTTCTTTTTTATTTACACATGCTAAAATAAAAAACACAAAAAAACTGTATATATCTTGAAAGCAAAGGCTGCTACATGTAGAATAAAATAATAGTAAATTTAATGTTTTGTTATACAATATTTGTGCAACTGTTTATCAAATCTATAATACATAGTATTATAATAATAATATAAATATAATATAATATAAATAAATTATAATCATTTAAAAAAAGAATAATAAAAAATAAATAAATTGGCGCACAAACTCAATATTTGTAACATATAAAATACAAGCAAAGGGATATGAGAGAGACTGAAACAGATACAAATATGTCATGCGTCAAAATTGCAACTGCAAAAAAAAATCTGCAATTGTCTATTGGTAAAACTTTTAACAACCTAAAGTGGAGGGCCACCCTAAAAAAAAGAGCATTAATATTCTTTAAAAAATTTAAAAGAAAACATTTGAAAAAAAAAATTTTTTTTTACCTATACGGAAATCAATGTTGCTAGGCAGTCTTCCTAATCTGCCTCCTTCCTACTCCGCGGTGATCTTCGTTGATCTTCGGTCTTCTGTCCTCCTCACCGATGTCTTCTGGGTAATGGGGCGCGCTGTGTTCTGGGAACTGTGTGTTCCCTAACACAGCGCGTCCCATTCACAAAGCGCCGCGCAACTCGCGCATGCGCAGTAGGAAACGGGCAGTGAAGCCGTAAAGGCTGCACTGCCTGTTTCCTTTAGTGAGGATGGCGGCGCTGGGACCCGGTGCGGGTGCCCGGCGGCCTCAATGTCCGCCGGGCACCCGCGATTGCCCGTTAAAACAACGGGACCGTGCAGGACCGTGGAGCTGTGTGTGTAAACACACAGCTCCACGTCCTGTCAGCGGGGAGGAGACCGATCATGTGATCCCAGTACGGAGGAACACATGATCGGTCTCCTCCCCTTGAGCCCCCTCCCCCCACAGTTAGAATCACACATATAGGGTATACATTAACCCCTGCAGCGCCCCTAGTGTTAACCCCTTCCCTGCCAGTCACATTTACACAGTAATCAATGCAATTTTATAGCAACGCTGTGTAAATGTGAATGGTCCCAAAAATGTGTCAAAAGTGTCCGAAGTGTCCGCCGCAATGTCGCAGTCACGAAAAAAAATCGCAGATCGCCGCCATTACTAGTAAATAAAAAAAAAATGCAATAAATCTATCCCCTATTTTGTAGACGCTATAACTTTTGCGCAAACCGATCAATATACGCTTATTGCGATTTTTTTTACCAAAAATATGTAGAAGAATACGTATCGGCCTAAACTGAGTAAAAAAATATTTTTTTTAAAAAAAAATGGGATATTTATTATAGCAAAAAGTAAAAAATATTGTGTTTTTTTCAAAATTGTTGCTCTTCTTTTGTTTATAGCGCAAAAAATAAAAACCGCAGGGGCGATCAAATACCACCAAAAGAAAGCTCTATTTGTGGGAAAAAAAGGACGTCAATTTTGTTTGGGTGTAACGTCGCACGACCGCGCAATTGTCAGTTAAAGCGACGCAGTGCCGAATCGCAAAAAGTGCTCTGGTAAGGAAGGGTGAAAAATGGCCGGTGCTGAAGCGGTTAAGCTGAAACACCCCTTTAACTACTTCCCACTCGGCCACTGTATACATACGGCCGGGTGGGAGCTGCCTACTTCTGATCGGACGTTCCCGAACGTCCTTCAGAAGTAGGGGGATCGCGCGCACGCGTGCCCGCGCACGCGTGCCCGCGCAGCGGCGCGATCCCGTGCACTCGTGTCACCAGGACACGGCGCAACTCGGATCGGCAGGAGGGCTCTGTGATTGGCCCTCCTGATCACATGACGGCCGTGTCCAATCACAGCCGTCATGTGATGTAAGAAAACAGCCGGTTGCTAGGCATAATAATAAAAACACATGTCCCCCACATATGTCCCAGTAAAATAACATGTGCCAATGATTATCTGCACACATATGTCCGTGATCACCTGCACAAATCTGTACATGATCATTTGTGTACATATGTCCGTGATCACGCGAACCAATTATTATACACTTAACAGAATTTTTTTTACTAAAAACATGTAGCAGAATTCATTTTGGCTTAAACTTATGACAAAATTTGATTTTATTGGATTTCTTTTAAAAAAGAAAGGAGAAAATATAGTTTTTTTTCAAAATTTCTTATATTGCAAAAAATTAAAAACCGAGTTGTGAATAAATACCACCAAACTAAAGCTCTATTTGTGCGAATAAAATGATAAAAATTTCATTTGGGTACAGCATTGCATGACCGCGCAATTGTCATTAAAAGTGCGAGAGCGTTGAAAGCTGAAAATTGGGCTTTGGAAGGAAGGGGGCGAAAGTGCCCAGTATTGTAGTGGTTAAGGACTGAGCCTATTTTTGAGATCGGTTGTTTGCAAGTTAAAATTATTTTTCGTTGCTAGAAAATTACTTAGAACCCCCAAACAGTATATATTTTTTTTTAAGACACCCTAGAGCAGTTTTTCTCAACTCCAGTCCTCATAGCCCCCCAACAGGTCGTGTTTTCAGTTTTTTTTCCCATTATTTTGCACAGGTGATTTGATCAGTTTCACTGCCTTAGGCCCCTTTCACACTGGGGCGTTTTTCAGGCGTTTTTCAGGCGCTTTCGCGTTAAAAAAGCGCCTGTAAAACGCTTGAAAGAAGCCTCATCTGCAATTCCAATGTGAAAACTCAAGTGCTTTAAGAGCCCTTTCACACTGCCAGCACCCGAAAAATGCTTGTAAAGCGCCGCTTAAACTAGCGGCACTTTACCAGCGCTTTTCGAGCGCTAGTGGGGCGCTTTTAACCCCTGCTAGTGGCCAAAAAATGGTTAAAAGCGCCCACAAAGAGCTGCTGCTACAAGCGCTTTTCAGGTGTTTTTCAGGCGTTTTTCAGGCGATTCCCATTGATTTCAATGGGAAGAGGCGCTTTAGGTGTGGTGTATTCACCGTTCCAAAAGCGCTGCAAAGAAGCTGCTTGCAGGACTTTTTTTGACGCCCTGCCAGCGCAGCGCCTCAGTGTGAAAGCACTCAGGCTTTCACATTGGGATTGCAGTTGCGGCTTCTTTCAGGTGCTTTACAGGCGCTTTTTTTAAAGCTAAAGCGTCTGAAAAACGCCTGAAATACGCCCCAGTGTGAAAGGGGTCTTAGTAATTACCACAGCCGTTTCATCTGAGGGAAATCCTGAAAATATGACCTGTTGGGGCACCTTGAGGACTGGAGTTGAGAAACACTGCCCTAGAGAATAAAATGGCGGTAGTTGCAATACTTTAAATCACACCGTATTTGCGCAGCACAATTTTTTGGGAAAAAAATACACTTTTTAAAATTAAAAAATAAGACAACAGTAAAGTTAGCACAATTTTTTTTTTATATTGCGAAATATAATATTACGCCGAGTAACAACCATGATACAAATGTCACACTTCAAAATTGCACCCGCACGTGGAATGGTGACAAACTTTGACCCTTAAAAATCTCCATAGGCAACATTTGCTTCTGCCGCGAGCTCGGCGGGACAGGGCGCTTTAAATTTTTATTTCTTTTTTTCTTATTTATTTTACTTTTTATTTTTACACTGTTCATTCAAAAAAAAAAAAATGTATCACTTTTATTCCTATTGTAAGGAATGTAAACATCCCTTGTAATAAAAAAAAAAAGCATGACAGGACCTCTTTAATGTGAGATCTGGGGTCAAAAAGACCTCAGATCTCACATTTACACTTAAATGCAATAAAAAAAATAAAAATAAAAATCTTTTTTTTTCAATTAAAAAAAAAAAATTCCCCTTTAAGATCATTGGGCGGAAGTGACATTTGACGACCTCCAATGGTATGGAGCCGAGAGGGGGCTCATCTTTCCCTCACTCGACTCTCGATTTTAGGCCCAAAGATTACAGTAGACATGTGCAATTCGTTTCGTTTTTTTTTTGTTTTTTGTTTTTTTTCGTTATTTTCGTTCATTCGTTTTCGTACGTTTAACGAATAACGAATCGTTCGAATCGAACGAATCCGAAAACAACGAAAATCCAAAAAAAACAAATTAGAAACAACGAATGTACGAAAGAAGAAAATCCGAAAAACGAAAACAGGAACAACGAAAATCAAAATGAACGAAAAAATTCGTACATTCGTAACTTTTTTTTTTTTTTTGTTGAATTGGTAATTTTCCGTGTCTCTTACAATGGCGCTGCTTAACGTGCTTCGAATGGTTTGAACGAAAAAATTCGTACATTCGTATCTTTTTTTTTCAGAATTTTCCGTGTCTCTTACAATGGCGTTGCTTAACGTGCTTCGAATGGATTGAACGAAAAAATTTGTACATTCGTAACTTTTTTTTTGATTCGAAATTTTTCGTGTCTCTTAAAATGTAATAATAGCATACACATTACATAACATTATGAATTATGCTCCGATTACGAATCTACGAATGTAACGAATGTTACGAATGTACGAATAAATATGAATGCGTCCGAATTTCGAATAAACGAAAATTAACGGAAATACGAATCAACGAAAAAATAACTTTTACGATAATACGAATCGTTACGAATACGAACACCGACGACTTACGAATTTACGAATCATTACGAATCAACGGAAACAAAAAAAAGAAACGAAAATAAACGAATTTTTTTGTTGTGCACATGTCTAGATTACATAAACCCCCCCATACAATACACATTATTTTTTACTTTTTGATATAATAAATATCCCCACAAAAATATATTTAAAAAAATAGTTTCCTCAGTTTAGGCCGATACGTATTCTTCTACATATTTTTGGTAAAAAAAATCGCAATAAGCGTATATTGATTGGTTTGCCAAAAGTTATAGCGTCTACAAAACAGGGGATAGTTTTATGGCATTTTTTTTTTTAATTAGTAATGGCAGCGATTTGTGTTTTTTTTTTGTGACTGCGACATTATGGCAGACATATCGGACACTTTTGACATTATTTTGGGACCATTGTCATTTATACAACGATCGGTGCTATAAAAATTCACTGATTACTGTGTAAATGACACTGGCAGGGAAGGGGGTTAACACTATGGGGCGATCAAGGGGTTAAGTGTGGTTAAGGGAGTGATTCGAACTGTGGGGGGGGGGGGGCTTCAAGTCACATGACAGCGATCACTGCTCCCGATGACAGGGAGCAGTGATCTCTGTCAAGACACAAGACAGAATGGGGAAATGCCGTGTTAACATAGGCACTTCCCCGCTCTGAGGCTCTGTGACACGATCAGTGGGGGCACGGTCACGCTGTACGCAGCGGCGTGCACGTGCCTGCTATCCCCGCCTCTTAAAGGGGACATACAGGTACACCCATTTGCCCACCGCGGCCATTGTGCCGACGTATATCGGCGTGCATCGGTCGGCAAGTGGTTAATGAGACATGCAGGTTCTAACACTACCCCCCCCCCCCCCCCAGACTGACAGTTCTGCTGTCCAAAGGTGCCCCCTGTGCTTCTTCATCTTCCTTATGGGGGTGCTCTAATACAGGGGGCGTGTTACTGGCCAGATCACCAGGTGAAAACAGAAGAGGAGAAAAGCCTTTAAAAAATAATTCTAATGCAGTCATCACATCGCATAATAATTAATAAGTTGCAATTCTCAGTCTGGGGGGGGGGGGGTGTTAAATGTACTAGCAGATTTAAATACGCTAACAAAGTGAAGCTAAACTCCAGCTCACACTTTGTAATCAGTTACAGCAAACAGTTTTTTTTTTTTTGTTTATCCTTTTGGGACAAAGGCTTTAAAAGAATAAATTAAAGCTGATCATTGTGAGCACCCCCGCCATTGTTAAATGATTTGTCTCAGCCATAGAAACTGATACATTATGCTGGAGAGCTGGAGCTTATGAAAAACAACAGACTTGCTGGCTGAATCACCAGGTGAAAATAGAAG
This sequence comes from Lithobates sylvaticus, assembly GCA_028564925.1. Taxonomy (NCBI): domain Eukaryota; kingdom Metazoa; phylum Chordata; class Amphibia; order Anura; family Ranidae; genus Lithobates; species Lithobates sylvaticus. The sequence continues at coordinate 73,280,477 of CM053038.1, forward strand.
AAAAAAAAGCTTAAAAGAAGACGGATGCAGCTGTCATATCTAAGAATTGTTAATCTGCAATATATTAAATGTCTGCTTTTGGGCTTTAAAGTGAAATGACATAAGATTAGAATATGTCTTTGATATACGTCATTTCTGTCACACTGTTATACTTCTTAATTCTCAATAAAATTCTGATTAAGAAAAAATAAATAAAAAAATAAATAAAAATAAAGTAGTTCTAAAGGCTCCATTTTTTTTTTTTTACCTTCATGCATTCTATGCATAAAGGGTAACCACTTAAAGACCGGGCCTCTTTTTTAGACTCTGTGTTTACAAGTTAAAAACAAGTTTTTTTGCTAGAAAATTACTTAGAACCCCCAAACATTATACATTTTTTCCTAAAACCCTAGAGAATAAAATGGTGGTTATTGCAATACTTTTTGTCACACCGTATTTGCGCAGCGGTCTTATAAGCACACTTTTTTTGGAAAAAATTCACTTTTTTGAATAAAAACTATTTTTAACATTGTTATTTTATTTTAATTTTTTTTGTGGTTGAACTGGATGGACTTGTGTCTTTTTTCAACCTGACTAACTATGTAACTATGTAAACAACAAATCTCAAAAAGAGGCTCGGTCCTTAAATGGTTAATGAATGCATTCATTTTGCATCATAAGGAATTAAAAATGATTGTCAAATCAATAGGCCCATAGCTGAAAAGTAAAAATTCTCCTGATCTATAAAGAGCTGAAAGAAGATAGCGTTGGAGCCCGACAGAAGGCACCAGAGAGCGGGAAAAGAGGCCGGAGAAGTCGCAAGAGACCCCCGAAGTCGGAAGAAGACCACCGGAGCTGCCTAATAAATTACTTTAAAAACCTGTGTTTTTTTTTTTTATTGACACTTTTCCCCCAGGTGAATGGGTAGGGGTACGATGTACCCTTACTCGTTCACATAGGGTGAACCCCAAAAGCACCAACCCCCCCATGTTGAGGGCATGCGGCCTGGTACAGTTCAGGAGGGGGCGGTGTTCGCCCCCTTTCCTTACCTACCGGGCTGCATGCTCGGATAGGGGTTTGGTATGGATCTTTGGGGGGACCCCACGCCATTTTTTCGGTGTGGGGTTCCCCTTAAGATTCATACCAGACCGAAGGGCCTGGTATCGTCTTGGGGGGAACCTCACGCAAATTTATTTTTTTACATTTTTGCGGGGTTCCCCTTCAAGATCCTCAGCACACAAGTCGCACTGCAAGTCAGATCATCTTGATCCGACTTCTGGTACGACTTCTATTCAAATCAATGAGCTCCCATAGGGAACCACTGATTTTGAATAGAGACAGAAACGCAGGGCGAGGCTTAACGCAGCGTTAAGCCTCGTTAATTGCCATTTAACACCTTTTGCTGGCATCTGATGTTTTTACAGCTCTAACGCTGGAGCCTCAGAATGCACTGGTCCTGTTTTTTTTTACAGCTTAACCACTTTCAGACTGGACCAATTTGCAGCCAAAGGACCAGGCCCCTTTTTGCGATTCGGCACTGCGTCACTTTAACTGACAATTGCGCGGTCGTGCGACGTGGCTCCCAAAAAAAATTGACGTCCTTTTTTTTCCCACAAATAGAGCTTTCTTTTGGTGGTATTTGATCGCCCCTGCGGTTTTTATTTTTTGCTCTATAAACAAAAAAGTGCGACAATTTTGAAAAAAAACGCATTCTTTTTTATTTTTTTGCTATAATACATATCCCCCAAAAATATATATAAAAAAACATTTTTTTTCCTCAGTTTAGGCCGATTCGTATTCTTCTACATATTTTTGGTAAAAAAAAAAATCGCAATAAGCGATTATTGATTGGTTTGCTCAGAAGTTATAGCGTTTACAAGATAGGGGATAGTTTTATAGCATTTTTATTAATAATATTTTTTTTATTAGTAATGGCGGCGATCTGCAATTTTTATTGTGACTGCGACATTATGGCGGACACATCGGACATTTTTGGGACCATTGTCATTTATACAGCAATCAATGCTATTTAAATGCATTGATTCCTGTATAAATGACACTGGCAGTGAAGGGGTTAACCACTAGGGGGCAGTGTAGGGGTTAAGTATGCCTAGGGGTGCGTTTCTTGCTGTGGGGGGGGGCGTGGCTGTCAGCTAGTGAATGCTGATCTTTGCTCCAATCACAGGGAGCAGAGATCGGCGTCACTAGTTGCTAGGCAGAACGGGGAGATGCTGTTTATTTCCGCATCTCCCCGTTCAGCCTTCCCGTGAGACGATCGCGGGTGTCCCCGCGGCGATCGAGTCTGCAGGACCCGCGACCGGCCTCACGGGGGTCCCGACCGGCGCGCTCCCGATGGCATGGCGGCATTTAAAAAGGGACTTATATATACGCCCTTATGCCTGTCCGTGCCATTCTGCCGACGTACATCGTCGTGCGCCGGTCGGGAACCGGTTAAAACGCCTAGGTGGGCATGAAGCCATAGACTAACATGGACAGGCGTTTTTAAGCTGCAAAAAACGCTCAAAAAAGCGGCTGTAAAAATGTCCGTGTGCATGAGGCCTAAGAGGTGTACTGATGCGGAGATGAAGTGGTTAAAGAGCAACTATAAGTTAAATCCAACAATGACCTTCCAATGCTCCTCAGGAAGCACTGCAGCCATGCTGAAATTATTATTATAATTATTATACAGGATTTATACAGCGCCAACAGTTTGCGCAGCGCTTTTCAACAAGAGGGCAGACAGTACAGTTACAATAAAATTCAATACAGGAGGGATCAGAAGGCCCTGCTCATTAGAGCTTACAATCTAGAAGGGAGGGTCAAGTGAAACAAACCCCCAAACATTAAACATTTTTTTTCTAACACCCTAGAGAATAAAATGGCGGTCGTTGCAATACTTTCTGTCACAGTGTATTTGCGCAGCGGTCTTACAAGCGCACTTTTTTTTTTGGAAAAAATACACTTTTTTGAATTAAAAAATAAGAACAGTAAAGTCAGTCCAATTTTTTTTTTTATATTATGAAAGATAATGTCACGCTTCAAAATTGCGCCCGCTCGTGGAATGGCAACAAGCTTTAACCCTTAAAAATCTCCATAGGCGACGCTTAAAAAAATCCACAGGTTGCATGTTTTGAGTTACAGAGGAGGTCTTGGGCTAAAATTATTGTTCTCGCTCTACCGATCGCAGCGATACCTCACATGTGTGGTTTGAACACCATTTTCATATGCGGGCGCTACTCACGTATGTGTTCGCTTCTGCATGCGAGCTTGGCAGGATGGGGCTCGTTTAAAAATTTCTTTTAAAAAAAAAATTTCTTTTAAAAAAAAATTTCTTTTAAAAAAAAATTTCTTTTAAAAAAAAATTTCTTTTAAAAAAAAAAATTCTGTCACTTTTATTCCTATTACAAGGAATGTAAACATCCCTTGTAATAGAAAAAAAGCATGACAGGACCTCTTAAATATGAGATACGGGGTCAAAAATTGACACTAAAATGCAATAAAAAAAATAAAAAATTGTCATAAAAAAAATAAAAATAAATATGGCCCTTTAAGAGTTATGGGCGGAAGTGATGTTTTGACTTTGCTTCCACCCTGCAATGGTATGGAGACGGGTGGGGGCCATCTTCCCTTCACTAGTCTCTCCATGCCAAGGAAGGAGCAGCATCCGATCGCCTCCGCCGCTGCCGACGGCTCCGGAAAGCGGCTGAGGGCACTGAAGCGTGGTGGGAGGGGGGGTGTCCCTCTCCTGCCACTGATAAAAGTGATCTTGCGGTGAATCTGCTGCAGGAACCACTTTTATCTGAAAGCGGACCGCCCGCCGAAGAAGAGGATACCAAGGTTATGGCAGCTAGCTGCTGCCATAACAAAGATATTCCTCTTCAAATTTAGGACGTAGATTGGCGTGAGGCGATCCGTAAGTGTGCACACATCTTTTTTCCGTTTTATTTTGGTTATAGTGGGCTCCATTCAAAGAATGAACTTGCATGAGATATTCTAGTGCCAGGACACATTTTTCCTTAATATCGCATGTGATTTTGAAACTGTAAATTCACTAGACTGTTTTGCAGTACTTCACGAGAAACTGAATGCGCTCAGTAAATACTGCATGAAAAGGCGTTAAAATCCAACCACAGAAATCATGGCTACAGCGCGGACCTGAATTTCCCGGAGGCCGTCATAGGACGTCCTCCCCTTTGCGCGCTCCCCGTGCGCCCCCTGCAGGGCGCGCGTGCTGTGATCGCTGAGTCACCAATCCCGGCCCCTTACCAATGACAGCTGATCATGTGTGTAAACAAAAGCTTGGTAATCATTTTTTTTTCTCCTCACGCTGACAATGTGAGGAGAAAAAAAAGCCGATCACCGGCTTATGCTCAAGGGACACCGGTCCTGAAGAGGAAGGAGGGACATCTGCCTACTCCTCTGTCTCCTCTGTGCCAATCAATACCCCCTGCCAGTGCCACCTCCCATTGCCACCTGCCAGTGCTCACAGTGCCCACCAGTGCCACCTATCTATGCCAATGAGTGCCACCTATCAATGCCCACAAATGCCACCTATCAATGCCCACCAGTGGTGCCAATCAGTGCCTCATCAGTGCCACCTAGCAGTGCTGGCTTTCAGTGTAACCTACCAGTGCCAATCAGTGCCCATCACTGCCACCCATCAGTGCCCATTACTGCCACCTATCAGTGCCATAACTGCCAGCTATCAGTGCCACCTATTAGTGCCACTTCTCAGTGCCCACCAATGCCACCTATCAATGCCCATCAGTGCTACCCATCAGTGCTACCTCTCAGTGTCACCTCCCAGTGCCCACCAGTGCCGCCTATCAGTGCCCACCAGTGCCGCCTATTAGTGCCCTACAGTTCCGCCCTATCGGTGCAAATCAGTGCAGCCCATCGGTGCCCATCAGTGCAGCCTCATCAGCGTACATCAATGAAGGAGAAAAATTACCTGTTTGCAAAATTTTATAACAGAATATAGCAAAAAGTAAAAAATATATATATTTTTTTAAACTTGTCCCTCTTCTTTTGTTTATAGCGCAATAAAAAAAATAAAAAACCACAGAGATGATCAAATACCACCAAAAGAAAGCTCTATTTGTGGGAAAAAAATTATAAAAATGTAATTTGGGTACAGTGTTGTATGACCGTGCAATTGGCATTCAAAATGCGACAACGCTGAAAGCTGAAAATTGGTTTGGACAGGAGGGGGGTTTAAGTGCCCAGTAAGCAAGTGGTTAAAGATCCTCACAACCACCGGCCAGGGTTGTGGGGAAGAGGCCCTTGTCCCCATCAACATGGGGACAAGGTGCTTTGTGGAAGCACCCCCCCCCCCCATGTTGAGGGCATGTGGCCTGGTATAGTTCAGAAGGGGGGGCTCCCTTTCCTGACCTGCTCAGATAAGGGTTTGGCATGGATTTTATGATAACCCCCCTACCATTTTTTTTTTTTTTCATTTTGGCATGGAAGTTTCACTCAAAATCCATACCAGACCCGCAGTGCCTGGTATGCTTGTTTTATTGTCGGAAATTCTTTTTTTTACATTCAGCTGTCAGTGGGGAACATCTATTTATTCATGTAAATAAATACGCCGGCTAGAGCCAGTTGTTAACTTACCGCATGTTTTCACTACTAAAATACTGCAAGACTTTATAAAATAACTCATATTGCATTTTAGTAGCGTTTTTTTTTTTTTTTTTTTTTGTGAATGCTAAAAACGTTGTAAAAAAAGCTGAGCGGTTTTTAAGGGGAAAAATACCGCTTTGTGAATGAAGCCCATTGTCCCTTCAGAATAGTTACATGTTCTGTGCAATCCAAAGACAATAAAAAGCAACAAGGTCATTTTTTTTTTATTTTAATATAATTAATTTTTAATAAAATTTTACTGTGAATAAAAAGTACAAATTTAATCATGTGGTTTGTTCCTTTAGAATTATTTTTTTTTTTGCTTCTAGAACAATGCATAGCCGAGGTATTTACAAACTAAATAAAAAGTTTTCCTAAATCTAGCGTACTTTTTATTTATTCTTACACAGCACAAATGAATGAAAAACAAAAGTAATATTTCATGATGTAATGAAGAGTCAACCAAAATTCTTCAAATAATTGCATAAGAATGAGAGCCGCCACCTTAGATACTGGAAGCAGATGCTTTAAAAATTGATTACGAATTTTCCTCCCAGTATCTCATCAATGATCATCTAGTCCTCAACTCTTTCTGAAATCCCATCCCTGATGAAGGCCCCTTGAATTTTTTTTTTTTTTTCAATACGATGCAACATCAAAGTTGATCTGGAAAAACGCCTCTGAAATGGTGCTTTCTTCTTTATTCTTCTACCATGTTATTACAAGAACCTAACTGTCACATTCCTGTATGAGGGGATGGAGATGACAATTCCCATCTAAACACCCCTGAAAGTTGAGACTGCTAGGGAGGGCAGTGGTAGGGTGCCGGTGCCGGAAAGCTGGAGCAGTGGACTTGAACCTGGAAGAGCTGTTGTCAGGTAAGCAGAAGCATAGTAATGAGAGCACCCCGACTTCACCCAGACCATTAGAGAGCAGAGCTTGGTCGCAAGGCAAGATCAGTAACAGTTGAGCAAGAAAGCACCAAATCACAAGCAGAATCAAGGGCAGAGATCAGAAGAGGTTGGAAAATTTCAGACTTTGAGTGTCGCTTTAATTGCTGATTGTTTCCCTCCAGCCATAAGTGTGTGAACCCGAAAGCTCAAACACGTGTGTGTGTGTGTGTGTGTGTGTGTATGTATATATGCACTATATTACCAAAAGTATTGGGATGCCTGGCTTTACGCACACATGAACTTTAATGGCATCCCAGTCATAGTCCGTAGGGTTCAATATTGAGTTGGCCCACCCTTTGCAGCTATAACAGCTTCAACTCTTCTAGGAAGGCTGTCCACAAGGTTTAGGGGTGTTTCTATGGGAATGTTTGACCATTCTTCCAGAAGAGCATTTGTGAGGTCTATGGGGTTGAGGTCAGGACTCAACCCCATGAAAAAAGAAAAGAGATTCTCCCTTTGTGGTGGGGTTTTTAGGCAGCAATCCGTCTGGTAAAAATTATCAGGCGAATATATTGAGTGAGAGACCAAGTCTATCCAAATCAATTTACAATATTTATTCAAATTTAAAAATAGAATGACACATAAAAAGGTGTAAAACACAAGCCCATACAGAAAAAAATTCTCAACCCCATAGGCCAGTCAAGTTCCTCCAACCCAAACTTGCTCATCCACACTATATTGCCAAAAGTATTGGGCCACCCCTCCAAATCATTTGGTGGAGGGGGAGATTATGATGTGGGGTTGTTTTTTAGGGGTTGGGCTTGGCCCCTTAGTTCCAGTGAAGTGAACTCTTAAGGCATCAACATGCCAAGACATTTTGGACAATCTCATGCTCCTTCATCCACCCCAAACTGGCTAATCCATGTCTTTATGGACCTTGCTTTTAGACTGGTGCGCAGTCATTTTGGAACAGGAAGGGGCCATCCCCAAACTGTTCTTACAAAGTTGCGAGCATGAAATTGTCCAAAAATGTCTTGGTATGCTGACGCCTTAAGAATTCCCTTTACTGGAACTAAGGGGCCAAGCCCAACCCCTGAAAAACACCCCACACCATAATCCCCCCTCCACCAAATGATTTGGACCAGTGCATAAAGCAAGGTCCATAAAGACACGGATGAGCCATTTTTGGTGTGGTGGAACTTGACTGGCCTGTACAGAGTCCTGACCTCAACCTGATAGAACACCTTTGGGATGAATTTGAGCGAAGACTGCAAGCCAGGCCTTCTTGTCCGCATCAGTGCCTGACCTCATAAATTTCTGGAAGAATGGTCAAACATTCCCATAGACACACTCCTAATCCCAGAAGAGTTGAAGCTGTTATAGCTGCAAAGGGTGGGCCAACTCAATATTGAACCCTACAGACTAAGACTGGGATGCCAATAAAGTTCATGTGCGTGTAAAGGCGGGCATCCCAATACTTTTGGTAATATTGTGTATATATCTGGAAAGAGCTGGGGCAACTGTGGATAGTTGGAGTCTCTAGAAGAGGCTAGAGGTCCTTTCAGAAAGATGTTGGTTTCTAGGGGCAATATGGGAGACTGGAATGCTCTCCAGGACACTGTTGGAGGCTTTGCAGCAATCTAGGGGGCACTACATGGGGCCGGGGCTTTCTCAGGGGGCCTGAGAGCATTGTGTGAGGTTGGGTGGCACTATGGAAGCTGAGAGGCATTGTGGGAAGTTAGGGGTTCAACAGCTGGCCGAAGACCCGGGACAAGGGAGACTGGAATGCTCTCCAGGACACTGTTGGAGGCTCTGCAGCAATCTAGGAGGGCACTACAGGGGGCCGGGGCTTTCTCAGGGGGCCTGAGAGCATTGTGTGAGGTTGGGTGGCACTATGGAAGCTGAGAGGCATTGTGGGAAGTTAGGGGTTCAACAGCTGGCTGAAGACCCGGTGCAAGGGAGCCTGGAATGCTCTCCAGGACACTGTTGGAGGCTCTGCAGAAATCTCGGAGGGCACTACTTGGGGCCGGGGCTTTCTCAGGGGGCCTAAAAGCATTGTGTGAGGTTGGGTGGCACTATGGAAGCTGAGAGGCATTGTGGGAAGTTAGGGGTTCAACAGCTGGCTGAAGACCCGGGACAAAGGAGACTGGAATGCTCTCCAGGACACTGTTGGAGGTTCTGCAGCAATCTAGGAGGGCACTACAGGGGGCCGGGGCTTTCTCAGGGGGCCTGAGAGCATTGTGTGAGGTTGGGTGGCACTATGGAAGCTGAGAGGCATTGTGGGGAAGTTAGGGGTTCAGCAGCTGGCTGAAGACCCGGGGAAGGGAGGCTGCGGCCCAACAGTGGACAATGGCTCAGTGGTTAAGAACCAATGTTTTTACCTTCTAACTGCCATGTACACTGAGCCATGCTTTCCTGTCACTAGTAAAAAAACGCAGACTATGATTTTCCAGTAAGCAGATAAATGTGTGAGTATTTTTATTTTTTTTACATATTTATCCATGAACATAATTAAAATCTTATTTACATATTGCTAATTTATGTGGCCCTTCAGCAGGGGGGGGCATCATTGAGGCGTCAAGCCGGATAAGAGGTCCTCACAGGACCGGGATGAGTTATTAGCCGCCTTGGCATGTACATAATCTTTAATGCATGTGACATTTCCCAAGTAAGACATTCATTATAGACTCGTTTATCAATGTAATACTTGATTTCAGATAAATTATCCCTTACTACATCACTACTGCGATAAATTTGCTTCTGGTTATTTTTATATGGCCTCGTGCGCTTGTTTAGTGCGGCACAGATCGCGGGGAACGTATATAGCATAAAAAAAAAAAAGATCAATACTTAGATGCTAATGGAAACATGGTGAGATAGAACCTTTGCCCTGAGCTGAGATGTGATGTGAGAGATAAATGATACAACTGGATTCCATGTAAGTAAATGTACAACAACAACAAAGATAGGATGAAATCAATGGCGGGGGGCACACGATGGAGAGCGTACAAAGCATGCTGGGTGAGCAAAAGGGGTGAGAAACTCTGTAAAGGTGATTTCAGCCAGACTGCATTCGGCAAAACATAGGCAGCTACAGCATCCCCAACTTAACTCAACAATGTATTTATTAACCACTTACCGACCGTCTTATAGCAATTTTGCTGCTAGAGGGTGGGCACTGGGCAGTAAGGTCGCCACCTTTTCTTCAAGTCAAACCCGAACACTTTAGCGGCACACAGCATTTTTTTTTTTTTTAATATAGTATAAACTATACATATATTTTGCAATTAACATTTCTAATCATATGAAGTTAATCACAAGAGTTACCCTTTCACATCTGAATCCGCAGATTTCCCCTTTACATTTAAATCCTCAGAGTTCCCTTTTACATCTTAATCCGCAGAGTTCCCCTTTTTCATCTGAATCTGCAGAGTTCCCTTTTACATCTGAATCCGCAGAGTTCCCTTTTACATCTGAATCTGCAGAGTTCCCCTTTTTCATCTGAATCTGCAGAGTTCCCCTTTACATCTGAATCCTCAGAGTTCCCCTTTACATCTTAATCCACAGAGTTCCCCTTTTACATCTGAATCCGCAGCGTTCCCCTATACATCTGAATCCACAGAGTTCCCTTTTACATCTGAATCCGCAGAGTTCCCTATTTACGTATGCATCCGCAGAGTTCCCCTTTACATCTGAATCCGCAGAGTTCCCCTTTACATATAAATCCGTAGCGTTTCCCTTTACATACGAATCCGTAGAGTCCCCCTTTACATATGAATCCGTAGAGTTCCCCTTTACATCTGAATCCGCAGAGTTCCCTTTTACACCTGAATCTGCAGAGTTCCCCTTTACATATGAATCTGTAGAGTTCCCTTTTACATATGAATCTGTAGAGTTCCCCTTTACATATAAATCCGTAGAGTTCCCCTTTACATACAAATCCATAGAGTCCCCCTTTATATATGAATCCGTAGAGTTCCCCTTTACATCTGAATCCGCAGAGTTCCCTTCTTACATGTGAACTCGCAGAGTTCCCTTACACTGTAAGGGGGGACTCTGCAGACTCTGATGTAAGGGAGAACTCTGGGGCCTCTAACATAAGGGATGCTCTGGGACCCCTGATTTAAGGGGTGCTCTGAGAACCCTGATTTACCTTAGTGTACTCACTCAGAGGCAGGAGAGAGAGGGGGGGACTTCAGTCACAGACAGGGATGGATGGCAGGGCCTGGGCTCGGACTCGGCCACATGAGGGGCCACTTGAAACGGCTGTATTACATGCCGCAATGCCGCTAACAATACTGCTAGCGGCGCGCGGCTCCCCGCCGGCCCCTTGTTCCCTCCTGTCCGTCCCAGGTGCTTCTACTGTATGCAACGTGACGTCACCTGGGACGGACGGGAGGGAAGGAGGGGCCGGTGGGGGGCTGTTAGCAGTATTCGCGGCATGTAATATAGCCGCTTCAACCTGCCGAGTCCGGGCCCCTAATGGAAGAAAAGAGTGGAGGGGCCGGCGGGGAGCATCGACATCAACATCGGCATCGGTGAGTCACGGGCCCCGGGTCCCCCCAGCCCACAGTGTCACCCCCCAGCCCACAGTGTCACCCCCCAGCCCACAGCCCACAGTGTCACCCCCCAGCCCACAGTGTCACCCCCCCAGCCCACAGTGTCACCCCCCCCCCCACAGTGTCACCCCCAGCCCACAGTGTCACCACCCCAGCCCACAGTGTCACCCCCCAGCCCACAGTGTCACCCCCCCCAGCCCACAGTGTCACCCCCCAGCCCACAGCCCACAGTGTCACCCCCCCAGCCCACAGTGTCACCCCCCAGCCCACAGTGTCACGCCCCAGCCCACAGTGTCACCCCCCCCCAGCCCACAGTGTCACCCCCCAGCCCACAGTGTCACCCACAGTGTCACCCCCCAGCCCACAGTGTCACCCCCCCAGCCCACAGTGTCACCCCCCAGCCCACAGCCCACAGTGTCACCCCCCCCCAGCCCACAGTGTCACTCCCCAGCCCACAGTGTCACCCCCCAGCCCACAGTGTCACCCACAGTGTCACCCCCCAGCCCACAGTGTCACCCCCAGCCCACAGTGTCACCCCCAGCCCACAGTGTCACCCCCCAGCCCACAGTGTCACCCACAGTGTCACCCACAGTGTCACCCCCAGCCCACAGTGTCACCCCCCAGCCCACAGTGTCACCCCCAGCCCACAGTGTCACCCCCCCCAGCCCACAGTGTCACCCCCCCCAGCCCACAGTGTCACCCCCCAGCCCACAGTGTCACCCCAGCCCACAGTGTCACCCCCCCCCAGCCCACAGTGTCACCCCCCAGCCCACAGTGTCACCCCCCCAGTGTCACCCCAGCCCACAGTGTCCCCCCCAGCTCACAGTGTCTCCCCCCAGCCCACAGCCCACAGTGTCACCCCCCCCCAGCCCACAGTGTCACCCCCCCAGCCCACAGTGTCACCCCCCCAGCCCGCATTGTCACCCCCCCGCACACAGTGTCACCCCCCAGCCCACAGTGTCACCCACAGTGTCACCCCCCAGCCCACAGTGTCACCCCCAGCCCACAGTGTCACTCCCCAGCCCACAGTGTCACCCACAGTGGCACCCACAGTGTCACCCCCCAGCCCACAGTGTCACCCCCCCAGCCCACAGTGTCACCCCCCCCAGCCCACAGTGTCACCCCCCCCCCAGCCCACAGTGTCACCCCAGCCCACAGTGTCACCCCCAGCCCACAGTGTCACCCCCCAGCCCACAGTGTCACCCACAGTGTCACCCCCCAGCCCACAGTGTCACCCACAGTGTCACCCCCCAGTGTCACCCCCCAGCCCACAGTGTCACCCCCCCCCCCAGCCCACAGTGTCACCCCCCCCAGCCCACAGTGTCACCCACAGTGTCACCCCCCAGCCTACAGTGTCACCCCCCAGCCCACAGTGTCACCCCCAGCCCACAGTGTCACTCCCCAGCCCACAGTGTCACCCACAGTGGCACCCACAGTGTCACCCCCCAGCCCACAGTGTCACCCCCCAGCCCACAGTGTCACCCCCCCAGCCCACAGTGTCACCCCCCAGCCCACAGTGTCACCCCAGCCCACAGTGTCACCCCCAGCCCACAGTGTCACCCCCCAGCCCACAGTGTCACCCACAGTGTCACCCCCCAGCCCACAGTGTCACCCACAGTGTCACCCCCCAGTGTCACCCCCCAGCCCACAGTGTCACCCCCCCCCCCCAGCCCACAGTGTCACCCCCCCCAGCCCACAGTGTCACCCACAGTGTCACCCCCCAGCCCACAGTGTCACCCCCCAGCCCACAGTGTCACCCCCCCCCAGCCCACAGTGTCACCCCCCAGCCCACAGTGTCACCCCCCCCCCCCAGCCCACAGTGTCACCCACAGTGTCACCCCCCGGGCCCACAGTGTCACCCCCAGCCCACAGTGTCACCCCCCCCCAGCCCACAGTGTCACCCACAGTGTCACCCACAGTGTCACCCCCCCAGCCCACAGTGTCACCCCCCAGCCCACAGTGTCACCCCAGCCCACAGTGTCACCCCCCAGCCCACAGTGTCACCCCCAGCCCACAGTGTCACCCCCCAGCCCACAGTGTCACCCCCAGTGTCACCAGAGCCCACAGTGTCACCCCCCCAGCCCACAGTGTCACCCCCCAGCCCACAGTGTCACCCACAGTGTCACCCCCAGCCCACAGTGTCACCCACAGTGTCACCCCCCAGTGTCACCCCCCAGCCCACAGTGTCACCCCCCCAGCCCACAGTGTCACCCCCCAGCCCACATTGTCACCCACAGTGTCACCTCCCAGCCCACAGTGTCACCCCCAGCCCACAGTGTCACCCCCCAGCCCACAGCCCACAGTGTCACCCCCCCCAGCCCACAGTGTCACCCCCCAGCCCACAGTGTCACCCCCCCAGCCCACAGTGTCACCCCCCAGCCCACAGTGTCACCCACAGTGTCACCCCCCAGCCCACAGTGTCACCCCCAGCCCACAGTGTCACCCCCCAGCCCACAGTGTCACCCACAGTGTCACCCACAGTGTCACCCCCCAGCCCACAGTGTCACCCCCCCAGCCCACAGTGTCACCCACAGTGTCACCCCAGCCCACAGTGTCACCCCCCAGCCCACAGTGTCACCCCCAGCCCACAGTGTCACCCCCCCCCAGCCCACAGTGTCACCCCCCAGCCCACAGTGTCACCCCCAGTGTCACCCCAGCCCACAGTGTCCCCCCCAGCCCACAGTGTCACCCCCAGCCCACAGCCCACAGTGTCACCCCCCCAGCCCACAGTGTCACCCCCCCGGCCCACAGTGTCACCCCCCAGCCCACAGTGTCACCCACAGTGTCACCCCCCAGCCCACAGTGTCACCCCCCCAGCCCACAGTGTCACCCCCCAGCCCACAGTGTCACCCACAGTGTCACCCCCCAGCCCACAGTGTCACCCCCAGCCTACAGTGTCACCCCCCAGCCCACAGTGTCACCCACAATGTCACCCACAGTGTCACCCCCCAGCCCACAGTGTCACCCCCCCAGCCCACAGTGTCACCCCCCAGCCCACAGTGTCACCCCAGCCCACAGTGTCACCCCCCAGCCCACAGTGTCACCCCCAGTGTCACCCCAGCCCATAGTGTCACCCCCCAGCTCATAGTGTCACCCCCCAGCCCACAGTGTCACCCACAGTGTCACCCCCAGCCCACAGTGTCACCCACAGTGTCACCCCCCCAGTGTCACCCCCCCAGCCCACAGTGTCACCCCCCCAGCTCACAGTGTCACCCCCCAGCCCACAGTGTCACCCACAGTGTCACCCCCCCAGCCCACAGTGTCACCCCCCAGCCCACAGTGTCACCCACAGTGTCACCCCCCCCCCCCAGCCCACAGTGTCACCCCCGGCCCACAGTGTCACCCCCCCAGCCCACAGTGTCACCCCCCCAGCCCACAGTGTCACCCCCAGCCCACAGTGTCACCCCCCAGCCCACAGTGTCACCCCCAGTGTCACCCCAGCCCACAGTGTCACCCCCCCCAGCCCACAGTGTCACCCCCCAGCCCACAGTGTCGCCCACAGTGTCACCCACAGTGTCACCCCCCCAGCCCACAGTGTCACCCACAGTGTCACCCCCCAGTGTCACCCCCCAGCCCACAGTGTCACCCCCCCAGCCCACAGTGTCACCCCAGCCCACAGTGTCACCCCCCAGCCCACAGTGTCACCCCCCCCCCCCCAGCCCACAGTGTCCCCTTGTGTGCATGTCCCCCCCTGTGTGTGCGCTCTCCCTCCAGTGTCCCCCTGTGTGTGTGCCCTCCAGTGTCCCCCTGTGTGTGTGTGCCCCCTGTGTGTGCGCTCTCCCTCCAGTGTCCCCCTCTGTGCGTGTGCCCCCATGTGTGTGCGCTCTCCCTCCAGTGTCCCCCTGTGTGCGTGTCCCCACCTGTGTGTGCGCTCTCCCTCCAGTGCCCCCCTGTGTGTGCGCTCTCCCTCCAGTGTCCCCCTGTGTGTGCGCTCTCCCTCCAGTGTCCCCCTGTGTGTGCGCTCTCCCACCTGTGTCCCCCTGTGTGTGCGCTCTCCCTCCAGTGTCCCCCTGTGTGTGCGCTCTCCCTCCAGTGTCCCCCTGTGTGTGCGCTCTCCCTCCAGTGTCCCCCTGTGTGTGCGCTCTCCCTCCAGTGTCCCCCTGTGTGTGCGATCTCCCTCCAGTGTCCCCCTGTGGGTGTGTGCCCCCCTGTGTGTGCGCTCTCCCTCCAGTGTCCCCCTGTGTGTGTGTGTGCCCCCCTGTGTGTGCGCTCTCCCTCCAGTGTCCCCCTGTGTGTGCTCTCTCCCTCCAGTGTCCCCCTGTGTGTGCGCTCTCCCTCCAGTGTCCCCCTGTGTGTGCGCTCTCCCTCCTGTGTCCCCCTGTGTGTGCGCTCTCCCTCCAGTGTCCCCCTGTGTGTGCGCTCTCCCTCCAGTGTCCCCCTGTGTGTGTGCTCTCCCTCCAGTGTCCCCCTGTGTGTGTGTGCCCCCCTGTGTGTGCGCTCTCCCTCCAGTGTTCCCCTGTGTGCGTGTCCCCCCCTGTGTGTGCGCTCTCCCTCCAGTGTTCCCCTGCGTGCGTGTCCCCCCCTGTGTGTGCGCTCTCCCTCCAGTGTCCCCCTGTGTGTGCGTGTCCCCCCCTGTGTGTGCGCTTGGTCCCCTTGAGTGTGGGGACCAAGGGGGCCCCATGATCTTCTATTGCCCGGGGGCCCCATGAGTTGTCAGTCCGCCCCTGATGGGTGGTGAGCTCACTCACCCCTTGGCAGTCAGCACCTCTCATCCAGATGTATCTGAGGCTACTGGACTTCAAATTCAAGGCCCACACTTTCCTTTTCTGAGGCACAGCGCCAGGGATTGGAGGGTGGGCAGACACAGAGGGGGAGGGGTGGGTGGAAGAGGTGCAGATTGAGACCTCTCTCCTCTCCGGTCTGTGTGTGGGGGGCCAATTGTCAGTGTTGGCTTTGGGCAGCATGAATGAGAGTGTAACAGACACTCTCAGCTTAGACAACTGCAGGCAGCAACCCTGCTGGGAAGTCATAGTCCAGTCTGAATAATGTGTTCGGGTTTCAGGCAGTTTAAAACCCGGACACATGATTCCAAACCCGAACTGTCCAGATGAATCCTGGACAGGTGGCTACCCTAGGTGGCAGCTGTGTGCAGGATCACGTATATATTTAAGCATATAGTTCAGAAAAAAAAAAAATATTTTTCTTGGTGGGGGGATTGTTGATCGCCACAAACCCATCTGTCTTGCACGGGTGGTGGGGGGGTCGATCACCACAAACCTGTCCGTCACGCATGGGTGGTGGGGGGTATCGATTGGCACAAACCTGTCCATCTCGTATGGGTGGTGGTGGGTATCGATTGGCACAAACCCGTCCATCTCGCATGGGTGGTGGGGGGTGTCGATCACCTCATTCCCATCATCTTGTGTGGGTGGTGGGGGCGTCAATCGCCACAAACCTGTCCGTCTCGCATGGGTGGTGGGGAGTATCGATTGGCACAAACCTGTCCATCTCGTATGGGTGGTGGTGGGTATCGATTGGCACAAACCCATCGATCTTGCATGGGTGGTGGGGGGGTTTCGATTGTCACAAACTCATCCGTCTCGCATGGGTGGTGGGGGGGTGTCATTCACCACAAACCCGTCCATCTCGCATTGGTGGTGGGGGGGCGTCGATCGCCACAAACCCGTCCATCTCGCATGGGTGGTGGGGGGTGTCATTCACCACAAACCCATCCATCTCGCATTGGTGGTGGGGGTGTGTCGATCACCACAAACCCGTCCATCTCGCATGGGTGGTGGGGGGTATTGATTGGCACAAACCTGTCTGCCTCGCATGGGTGGTGGTGGGTATCGATTGGCACAAACCTGTCCATCTCGCATAGGTGGCGGGGGGGTACTGATTGGCACAAGCCTGTCCGTCTCACATGGGTGGTGGGGGGGGTGTCATTCACCACAAACCCGTCCGTTTCGCACGGGTGGGGTGGTGTCGATCGCCACAAATCTGTCCGTCTTGCATGGGTGGTGGGGGGGGTGTCATTCACCACAAACCCGTCCGTCTCGAACGGGTAGGGGGGTGTCGATCGCCACAAACCCATCTGCCTTGCATGGGTGGTGGGGAATGTCGATCGTCGCATTCCCGTCCATCTTGCGTGGGTGGAAGGGGGGTTCCATCACCGCATTCACGCTCGTCTCTGGGGGGGGGGGGGGGTTGATGTTAGTTTGCTGCCCCCTAATATATTAAGCACCGGCCGCCAGTACATAAATTACACATATGAGAAGTTCGGTGAAGTGAAAATAAAATATTTCGTTAATGCGGCATTTAATGGTGGTCGTTGGTTAATTTGGAGGCCGAGGTGTACGGTGAGATATCTCTGATTGTGGGAAGAGGAACAATTCATATCTACGTTGTCTTTTCTGCTGCAGCAGACTAATCAATTCTAGGCTGGATCCACGCCTGAGAAGTCCCCCGTGTTTTTTAGCCCAGCGCTAGCAAATTTCAGAGACACTCCCTCCGTCTAGTGCTGACAAAATAACTCTTCATTCAAATGCAGACTGCAGGAGAAAAAAAAATCCCCATTTCCTCCATGTAGGCGAAAATCAAGCAGAATACGAATCCCCTTCACCGGCGATCCCCGACCACTCACCAGGCTTCGCACATCTCTCTAGGAAAACACACTTAAAGCTCAACACCAGATAAATACTGAAATACACATTTACAGCACATAATACGCTTCTTTACCTGACAAAGGTTTTAGATGATGATGGTTTAAAGATGATAGGTGTTTGATTACCCTCCCTGTAACCCTCACACAAGCCCTTTCCATTACCTTAACACAACCGTAACCCTAACACTAACCCTCACAGTAACCCTAACCCTTCCTGTAATCCTAACACTAACCCTACAGTAACCCTAACATTAACCCTCCCAGTAACCCTAACGCTAACCCTCCCTGTAATCCTAACACTAACCCTCCCATTAACACTAACACTAACCCTCCCAGTAACACTAACACTAACCCTCCCAGTAACACTAACCCTCCTAGTAACCCTAACACTAACCCTCCCAGTAACACTAACCCTCCCAGTAACACTAACCCTCCTAGTAACCCTAACACTAACCCTCCCAGTAACACTAACCCTCCCAGTAACACTAACCCTCCTAGTAACCCTAACACTAACCCTCCCAGTAACCCTAACACTAACCCTCCCAGTAACCCTAACGCTAACACTAACCCTCCCAGTAACACTAACCCTCCTAGTAACCCTAACACTAACCCTCCCAGTAACCCTAACACTAACCCTCCCAGTAACCCTAACACTAACCCTCCTAGTAACACTAACCCTCCCAGTAACCCTAACACTAACCCTCCTAGTAACACTAACCCTCCTAGTAACCCTAACACTAACCCTCCCAGTAACCCTAACACTAACCCTCCCAGTAACCCTAACACTAACCCTTCCAGTAACCCTAACACTAACCATCCCTGTAATCCTAACACTAACCCTCCCAGTAATCCTAACACTAGCCCTCCCAGTAACCCTAACGCTAACCCTCCCAGCAACCCTAACACTAACTCTCCAAGTAATCCTAACACTAACCCTCCAAGTAACCCTAACACTAACCCTCCCAGTAATCCTAACACTAACCCTCCAAGTAACCCTAACACTAACCCCCATGTAATCCTAACACTAACCCTCCCTGTAATTCAGTTTTTCCATTATGAAAGCGACCTATACAACCGAACCATACCGCACCATTCAGGGTCCTGCTTCATATGTGGGGCCATAGAAAATGGAACGGTTCGGTTAGGGCGGAGCTACCATACATTCCACTGATTGGCAGACAGAAAAACATCTGCCAATCAGTGTGAGGCCACGCTAGGCATTTTTTCTAAACCCTGTATGGACCCTGGTGGTCCGACTTGCAGTAGAAACGCTCACCTGAATAGGCCGGACCATTCTAACCCTTCCAAACTGTACCGATCCAAACCGATCCGCTCAGTGGAAACAAGGCATAATTCTATATGTGACTATAACACTAACCCTCCCAGTAACCCTAAACTAACCCTCCCAGCAACCCTAACACTAACTCTCCAAGTAATCCTAACACTAACCCTCCAAGTAACCCTAACACTAACCCTTCCAGTAATCCTAACACTAACCCTCCCAGTAACCCTAACACTAACCCTCCCTGTAATCCCAAAACTAACCCTCCCTGTAATCCTAACACTAACCCTCCCAGTAACCCTAACACTAACCCTCCCTGTAATCCTAATAATAATCCCCCATAACCCTTACACTGAGCCTCCCTGTAACCCTTACACTAATCTTCCCTGTAATGAACTCAAATGCCCCTGTAAATCTTACACTGGCCGTCCATGTGACTCAACCTCTAACTCTCCCTGTAATCCTAATAATAATCACCCCAAAACCATTACAACGACCCTCCCTGTAACCCTAACCCTCCTTGTAACCCTTACCCTCCCTGTGACTCTAACACTAACAATAATCCTCCAGTAGCCCTTATGCTGACCTTCCCTGTAACCCTAACACCTATCCTCCCTGCAACCCTAATACTAACCATCCCTGTAACCCCCCATAACTCTTACACTGACCCTCCCTGTGACCCTAACTAACCTTCCCTGTAAGCCTAACAGTAATCCCCCATAACACTTACACTGATGCTCCCTGTGACCCTAACACTAACCCTCCTTGTAATCCTAACAATAATCTCCCCGTAACCCTAACATTAATCCTCCCTGTGACCCTAACTCTAACCTTCCCTGTAAGCCTAACAGTAATTGCCCCATAACACTTACACCAACCCCCCCTGTAATCCTAACAATATTCCCCCTGTAACCCCTACACTAACCCTCCCTGAAACCCTAACACTACCCCACTCCCTGTAATTATAACAATAACCCTCCCATAGCCCTTAACACTGACCCTCCCTATAACCCTAATACTGACTCTCTATGTGACCCTAACATTAATCCTCCTGTAGCCCTCACACTTACCATCCCTGTACCCCTTATACTGACTCTCCATGTGACCCTAACACTAACCCTCTCTGTAATTCTAACACTAATCCTCCCGTAGCCCTTATACTGACCCTTCCTGTAACCCTAACCCTAACACTCCTTGCAACACTTACACTGAACCTCCCTGTGACCCTAACACTAATCCTCCCTGTAATTCTAACAATAATCCTCCCGTAGCCCTTATACTGACCCTTCCTGTAAGCCTAACACTAATCTTTTCTGTAAACCTCACACTGACTCTGCATGTGACCCTAACACTAACCCTCCCTGCAACCATGATACTAACGCTCCCTGTAATCCCAACCCTAACCTTCCTGTAACCCTAACGCTAACCCTCCCTGTGACTATAACACTATTGCCTCTTTTCCACTGAGCGGATTGGTTCGGTACGGTATTTTCAGTGTTTCCATTATGAAAGCGGCCCATACAACCGAACCATACCGCACCATTTAGGGTCCTGCTTCAGATGTGGGGCCATAGATACGGTTAGGTTAGGGCGGAGCTACCATACATTCCACTGATTGGCAGACAGAAAAACGTCTGCCAATCAGTGTGAGGCCACGCTAGGCATTTTTTCTAAACCCTGTATGGACCCTGGTGGTCCGACTTGCAGTGGAAATGCTCACCTGAATAGGCCGGACCATTCTAACCCTTCCAAACTGTACCGACCCGAACCGATCCGCTCAGCGGAAACGAGGCATAATTCTATAAGTGACTATAATGCCCCGTACACACGGTCGGAAAGACGGGATAGAAGGGATTAGTGTTATGCCCGGAATTTCCGACGGAAAATGTCCTATCGGGCCATGTTGTCGGAAAATCCGACCGTGTGTGGGCTCCATCGGACTTTTTCCAAAAATTTGAGATCCTGCTCTCAAATTTTCCGACAACAAAGTCCTATCGGACTTTTTCCGATCGCGTGTAGCGAATTCCGACAGACAAAGTGCCACGCATGCTCAGATCACATTACAAGACCAAAGCTATTGGCTACTAGCCTCTACGTAGTCCCGTCGTACGCAACAAACGTCACCACGTTCAGGATGATCGGATTTTCCGACAACTTTGTCCGACCGTGTGTATGCAACACCAGTGTCGGACAAAATCCGTCTGAAAAAATCCAATGGATTTTGTGGTCGGATTTTCCAACCGTGTGTACGCGGCATTAGACTGGGATGTCATTAAAGTTCATGTGTGTGTAGAGGCAGTTGTCCCAATACTTTTGGTAATATAATGTATATAGATATATATATATATATATATATATATATATATATATATATATATACACACCGTAGTAAATATATATTTGTTTGTCTTTTTTCTTTCATGAATTCATTTCATGATCTCCTTAACAATTCTTTTTATCCCTCTACTAACCTGACTCGTTGGCTATGATTGCTAATGAGCCCTGAGCTCGGTGAACCGTAGAACAATTACATTAATCGCTCGGTGGACCCAAACTATCGGCAGCAATTCAGTCTGTTTAGACGTTCAAATGTTTCCTCGGGCATTGCATAGAGGAAAAGAACGGAGAGCACCCAAACAAATGGCAAATTCTTCTCTTACCACTCATATTAATTAATGCATTTTCCTCCGCAAGCCAAGAGTTGATATTGATTTTGCAAATAATACAGAACTCTTCTGACTTCGCTCTCCAGTTGGAGGAAGAAAGAAGAGCGCCGGAGCCCAAAGGCACAAATCAAACGCTCATTTATAGGACAAGTCTGGTAAAGGAAAGAAAAATCACCAATGATAAGGAAATCAACAACCTTTTGTTAAAAAAAAAATAAAAATAAAAATAAAGTTTAATTAAAAGAGAAGAGTTGCAAAGTAGATAAAAGATTACAAAACTGAGAAATGAAAGTGTAAACCCATGACCCAGCATTCACTATATCCGATCTCCCCAGGACCCAGCATTCACTATATCCGATCTCCCCAGGAGTCTGCATTCACTATATCCGATCTCCCCAGGAGTCTGCATTCACTATATCCGATCTCCCCAGGACTCTGCATTCACTATATCTGGTCTCCCCAGGACTCTGCATTCACTATATCTGCTCTCCCCAGGAGCCTGCATTCACTATATCCGATCTCCCCATGACCCAGCATTCACTATATCCGATCTCCCCAGGACACAGCATTCACTATATCCGATCTCCCCAGGACCCAGCATTCACTATATCCGATCTCCCCAGGACTCTGCATTCACTATATCCGATCTCCCCAGGACTCTGCATTCACTATATCCGATCTCCCCAGGACCCAGCATTCACTATATCCGATCTCCCCAGGACTCTGCATTCACTATATCCGATCTCCCCAGGACCCAGCATTCACTATATCCGATCTCCCCAGGACCCAGCATTCACTATATCCGATCTCCCCAGGACCCTGCATTCACTATATCCGATCTCCCCAGGACTCTGCATTCACTATATCTGCTCTCCCCAGGACTCTGCATTCACTATATCTGATCTCCCCAGGACCTTGCATTCACTATATCTGGTCTCCCCAGGACTCTGCATTCACTATATCTGCTCTCCCCAGGACCCTGCATTCACTATATCTGCTCTCCCCAGGACTCTGCATTCACTATATCTGCTCTCCCCAGGAGCCTGCATTCACTATATCTGGTCTCCCCAGGACTCTGCATTCACTATATCTGCTCTCCCCAGGACTCTGCATTCACTATATCCGATCTCCCAGGACCCTGCATTCACTATATCTGGTCTCCCCAGGAGCCTGTATTCACTATATCTGGTCTCCCCAGGACTCTGCATTCACTATATCTGCTCTCCCCAGGACTCTGCATTCACTATATCTGGTCTCCCCAGGATCCTGCATTCACTATATCTGGTCTCCCCAGGAGCCTGCATTCACTATATCTGGTCTCCCCAGGATCCTGCATTCACTATATCTGGTCTCCCACAGTACACAGAACATGGAAATGCAATTATTCTGCTAAATACCCTTTCTCATCAGCAGTGTATAGCAGTCTTGTGACTTCTAGCAGTGTTTGGTTAAAGCTTGTAGGAGGAGTTTTCATTCTACTATGACTGTTCTGTGAGGCTGCATGACCCCTGACCCTCTGTCTGGACAGAGCTGGTTGGCCCTGTGCTGATCACTTGCACCCACCCCCCCCCCCCCCCCCCCCCCCCCCCCCCCAAAAAAAAAAAAAAATAACTCTCTAGCAATACACAGCAAACTGAGTATGTTCAGAGTGCTCCCATGGCTCTGTTCTATCAGGTTATGGATTGGGGACTGCAGAAACAGGGGAGGATCAGAGAAGACAGGATCATACAGCCTTTTTAGACAATGTGGAGGATTAACCCCTTAGGTTCCACAGTGAGTATAACAAGAATGCTTTACTGCATATACAGACTGATTTTACTGTTGTGGGTTTAGTAACACTTTAAAGTGGTTGTAAAGTCAGAAGGTGCAATCTACGCATTCAAATAATAAACCTTCTGTGTGCAGCAGACCCCCTAACACTTACCTGAGCCCCATCTCTATGTCCACAAGTGCCTTGGTTGTCCGGGACTCTCCCTCCTGATTGGCTGAGACACAGCAGCAGCACCATTGGCTCCCGCTGCTGTCAATCAAACGCAATTTGCCAATCAGAAGAGAGAGGGGCGGGGACGAACCGCAGCTTCGTGTCTGAATGGATACAAAGCTGCTTGCTTTGGGGGCCCTCAACAGGAGGGAGAGGCCAGGAGCTCCAGACAGGGACCCAAGAAGAGGAAAACCATTACACACTGTGGTTTTACACATTACACAAATTTGGTTGCTCAATGACCAGGACATTTTTTGTTGCTTTAACTGACAATTGTGCGGTCGTGCGACGTTGTACCCAAACAAAATTGATGTCCTTTTTTTCCCACAAAAAAAAGCTTTCTTTTGGTGGTCACCTCGGCGGTTAAAACATTTTTGTGCTATAAACAAAACATTTTGAAAAAAAACACAATATATTTTACTTTTTGCTATAACAAATATCCCAAATGTAAAAAAAAAAAAACATGTTTTCCTCAGTTTAGGCCGATATGTATTCTTCTACATATTTTTGGTAAACAAAATCACAATAAGCGTAAGCGTATATTGATTGGTTTGCGCAAAAGTTATAGCGTCTACAAAATAGGGAATCGATTTATGGCATTTTTATTATTATTTTTATTTTTTTACTAGTAATGGCGGCGATTTACAATTTTTATCGGGACTGCAACATTGCGGCCGACACATTGGACACCTAACTGACATTTTTGACACTTTTTTTTGGGAACCAGTTGTCAGGGCTGGGCTCAGCCCTTCCTTCTCTGAGCTGGCCACTCAGCTGTCGGCTAATTGCCAGCTCCCATCTCTCTCCACAGTTACTCAGCTGTTGATGATATCCTGCTCGTCAGTCCTGCCTACTTAAGCCGTCCAGTCCAGAGGATCTCTGCCTTCGCCTTGGTCAACATCACAAGAAACTAACGCCTGCATTCCTGTTCAAAGACGGGCTTTGCTGACATCCCTTATGGCTCCAGATCCTGCTTGCTGTTCCAGTACTTTGATCCCTGACTTCTGGCTTGGCTGACTATCTGTTCTGGTTACTGAAATCTGGCTATGTTTTGACTACATTTGTTCTTTTTACTTTTATTATTAAAGAAGTGTGATTTAACTGTACTTCTGTCTTGGTCTGATTTCATGGTTTCTGACACCAGTGACTTTATTACAGTGATCAGTGCTAAAAGTATGCACTGTTATTGTGCTGATGACACTGGCAGGGAAGGGGTTAACATCAGGGGTGATCAAGTGTGTTCCCTGAAGGTGTGTTCTAACTGTATGGGGGATGGGCTGCCTGGGGAAACGCACAGATCCGTCTTCCTGCATAGCAGAAAGACAGGATCTATGTGATCTCCCCTGTCACTGCGGGGAACATCGAGTCCGCCGCACCTGGTGATTGGCTCCCCTGCTGGCAAGTGGGCGCGCACCTGTGGCGGCTCACACATGCCCACAAAATAGAGCTCCCGAGCCCGACGTACAATGACGACGATTCGTGGGAACAAGCCAACCTGCCGACGTACAATGATGGCGATTCGCGGTAACAAGCCGGCGGCGGCTGGTCAGCGAATGGTTGCTTAATTTTAAAAGGCCAAAGGAGACCTCCAGCTCCAGGCCTTCACATAGCAAGCAGGACAGTCTTCATGCAGATTGGGAAAGATTTCTAGGTATCTTCTCTCTGCGCTCTGTTCTGCTCATCACACAGTCCAAACTTGCTTCGGGCTAGTGATTTCGAAAAACAGGCAAATCAGCAAATGGGATTTAAAAAAAACTAGGGCTGTGGAAATGAAAGATTAATTCCTTGATTAATCG
Organism: Lithobates sylvaticus; assembly: GCA_028564925.1. NCBI lineage: Eukaryota > Metazoa > Chordata > Amphibia > Anura > Ranidae > Lithobates > Lithobates sylvaticus. The sequence continues at coordinate 73,305,862 of CM053038.1, forward strand.
ATACATTTTTTTGATCGATCAAAATTCTTTCAGGGAGTTCCATCCGTGATCCGGTGACGTCACGGACATCGACGTCACCGGACTCCTCCCCCCTTCCCCAAGTGCCTCCGTCTGCTAACGAAGGGAAGGGAGAGGAGTCCGGTGAAGTTGAAGTTTTGATTGAACGTAACGTGTACGGGGAAGGAGCTACGCATGACGTCACCCACTGCTGCCCTACGGAACTAACACGATTGTCGGCTTTACATGCTGTGCTTTTATCATCTTTATGTGAGTAGTTTGTGTTTGAACACAAAAATGAAATCTTATACTTAAGCGGTGAGCACTTAGATCTTTTCTTTCTACCCATGACCTGGCGTCCTTGCTGAGATCTAAGGAGACGGGAGAGAAGTTTATGGTCCGTGTTAACCCTTTTGATACCCGCTTGCATGACCACCTGTTTGCACAGGGGTCCATGCCATAAGGTGAGAGTGATTAGTTAGACCGGAGGTAGAGGGATTGTCACGCTACTGTGGAAAAAAAAATTACTAACGTCAGTGCTACAGTTTGAATTTAAAACATATTTGTGTGAACTGTGAAGTTAAGTCATGGATTGTGGAAACTAACTAGTGTCGGGTGATTGTATATATAGTGTATACCACATTTACGACTGACTAATGCAGAGTTGCAATGCAAGGAGATCAGCTAAAAGTAGTTGGATCTGTATGTGCGTTATAATTAATCGAAATTAGTCGATTAATCGATTTAAAAAAAAATTGATGAATCGAACACGAAAATTTTAATCAGTAACAGCCCTAAAAAAAAATTATATAGTAATATATATATATATATCCAAAACGTGTTCAAACTGGAGAAAATCCTGCCATTCCCAAAAATGTCATTACCCTGAAATATTAAATTGCGCAATTTTACAGAAGACCGACCTAGTTGTAAATATTCAAGAGAATCAATAATTGCTGAATCAACAATTCTCTGGATTCGATCGCCAGTTTTGGGTGATCGGAATCTCTAATTATAGGTCTGCAAAAGTCTTAAACAGCAAAAAACTGAAAAAAAAGGGATATGAACGAAAGAGAAATCCTGCTTCATTCTGGTTTGCTATTTATAGTCTTCAAAAAAAAAAAAAAAAAAAAATGGAAATGTACTTCAGGGAGCAGATGAGCCTGAGCTAAGAAGCTTGATGTGAAAAATGAGGTGACAACAGCAAAAAAGTGAAGTCATCACACTTCAAAATGTAATGTATATGGAAAATGTAAGACTAAGTATCTTACCGTAATCCCGAAACTGACTCCTGACCTTGAAGTGTATGCAAACCCAAACAATGAACATCTCTGTTTTCCTCCCATTGCAATCCTTTTATGATGAAGCTGGCCCTTTAAATGGGCCATGATGTCCAAGGCCCAAGGCCAGTAGGAGGGACTTGAAATCATATGACACTGATATTGGCTACGCTGTGATGACATCATCAGAAGTCCACCATACCGGCTTTCCGATTATCAGTAGTTGACTGAGCTGTTAGTGGCAGCACGGTCAAAGTTCTCGGGATGCCGACTAGACATGTGCAATTCGTTTCGTTTTTTTTTTTTTTTTTCGTTTTTTTTTTTTTCGTTATTTTCGTTCATTCGTTTTTTTCTTACGAATGAACGAACGATTTGCTAAAAATTTTAATGAATAACGAATCGTTCGAATCCGAAAATAACGAAAATCTGAAAAAAAACAAATTAGAAACAACGAATGTACGAATGAAGAAAATCCGAAAAACGAAAATGAAAATGAACGAAAAAATTTCGTACATTCGTAACGTTTTTTTTTTTTTTTGTTGAATTGGTAATTTTCCGTGTCCCTTACAATGGTGCTGCTTAACGTGCTTCGAATAGATTGAACGAAAAAATTCGTACATTCGTAACTTTTTTTTTTTTTTTTTCGATTCGTAATTTTCTGTGTCTCTTACAATGGCGCTGCTTAACGTGCTTCGAATTGATTGAACGAAAAAATTCGTACATTCGTAACGTTTTTTTTTTTTTTTTGATTCGTAATTTTCCGTGTCTCTTACAATGGCGCTGCTTAACGTGCTTCGAATTGATTGAACGAAAAAATTCGTACATTCGTAACTTTTTTTTTCGATTCGTAATTTTCCTTGTCTCTTAAAATTTAATAATAGCATACACATTACATAAAATTATGAATTATGCTCCAATTACGAATCTACGAATGTTACGAATGTACGAATAAATACGAATGCGTCCGAATTTCGAATAAACGGAAATTAAACGGTAGAACGTATCAAAGAAAAAATAACTCTTACGAATGTATGAATCGTTACAAATATGAACACCGACGACTTACGAATGTACGAATCGTTACGAATCAACGGAAACGAAAAAAACTAAACGAAAATAAACACATTTTTTTGTTGTGCACATGTCTAATGCCGACTGAATATGTTTCCACAGCAAAGTATTCATGTGGCACTTCCACATTAAGGCCCACCTCCAATGGTGCCCCATATATGAGTTAAGCCTGGTACACACGATCGGATTGTTGGCCAACAAAGCGTCAGACTTTTGTCTGAAGGGCGTGTGCCAAGAACTTGTCTTGCATACAAACGGTACACAATTGTTGGCCAACAAACATGAACATAGTGACGTTCTTTGAGGAATTTCAGCTCTTGAGCGCCACCCTCTGGGCACCTTCTGCTAATGTCGTGTTTGGTGAGCATTGATTCTGAGCATGCGTGTTTGTACTTTGGACTTTTGTGTGACGGACTTGTGTACAAACGATAGGAAAATCTGAAAACAGACTGTTGTCTGCCGAAAATTTACTAGCCTGCCACCCAACATTTGTTGGCGGAAAGTTGGACAACAATTGTCTGATGGAGTGTACTAACGGTCAGATTTTAGGCCAACAATCTGTCATAATACAATTCCCTGCCGAAAATCCGATTGTGTGTACAAGGCTTAAAGCGGAGCTCCACCCTTCCGGTGTCACAATTGGCACCTTTCGTTGGGGAGGGGGGACAGGATACCTGTCTTTGACAGGTATCCTTTCCCACTTCTGGAAGTCCGCCGGATGCGGCCGTGACGTCACCGCGGGGCTCCCTCCTCCTCCTCCCTCCGCCACTGGGCTAATAGGAGAGAGGAGCACGGCCTCGCGCATTCGCAGTAGGGTTCCCGGCGTGAACCCGAAGGGCTACACTGCTGGGTCACCGAACCCGCAATGGCGGCGGCAGCACCCGACATCTGATGGAGACATCAGCTGCAGTGCCGACATCGAGGCACTGCAGGACAGGTAAGTGTCCATTTATTAAAAGCCAGCAGCTGCAGTATGTGTAGCTGCTGGCTTTTATTTTTATTTTTTCCGGAACACCCCTTTAAGGCTGTCATGAACTGGCTTAACACACCACTGAAAGCATTTTGTTATATCTGTTCAAAACGTGCAAAAAATACCTGTTGATCCCATCAGAAATTCAAAGCTGCCCTATACTTTCAGGATCTTTGAAGGAGCAAAACATGAAGATACTCTATATTACCAGACGTATTGGGACACCTGACTTTACACACACATGAACTTTAATGTCATCCCAGTCTTAGTCCGTAGGGTTCAATATTGAGTTGGTCCACCCTTTGCAGCTATAACATCTTTAACTCTTCTGGAAAGGCTGTCCACAAGGTTTAGGAGTGTGTCTATGGGAATGTTTGGCCATTCTTCCAGAAGAGAATTTCTGAGGTCAGGCACTGATGTTGGACGAGAAGGCCTGGCTTGCCGTCTCCACTCTAATTCACCCCAAAGGTGCTCCATCGGGTTGAGGTCATGACTCTGTGCAGGCCAGTCAAGTTCCTCCACCCAAAACTCACTCATCCATGTCTTTATGGACCTTGCTTTGTGCCATGGTGAGCAGTCATGTTGGAACAGGAAGGGGCCATCCCTAAACTGTTCCCACAAAGTTGGAAGCATGAAATTGTCCAAAAAGTCTTGTTATGCTGATGCCTTAAGAGTTCCCTTCACTGAAACTAAGGGACCAAGCCCAACCCCTGAAAAACAACCCCACATCATAATCCACCCTCCCCCAAATGATTTGGACCAGTGCACAAAGCAAGGTCCATAAAGACATGGATGAGCGAGTTTGGGGTGGAGGAACTTGACTGGCCTGACCTCAACCCGTTAGAACACCTTTGTGATGAATTAGAGCGGAGACTGCAAGCCAGACCTTCTCGTCCACATCAGTGCCTGACCTCACAAATGCGCTTATTGAAAAATGGTCAAACATTCCCATAGACACACTTCTAAACCTTGTGGACAGCCTTCCCAGAAGAGTTGAAGTTGTTATAGCTGTAAAGGGTGGCCCAACCCAATATTGAACCCTACGGGCTAAGCCTGGGATGACATTAAAGTTCATGTGTGTGTAAAGGAAAGTGTCCCGATACTTGTGGTAATATAGTGTATAAAGCTGGCCCCTTGTAATTCCCGTTTTGGCCCCTAGATGTCCCCATACCCAGTAATAAGGGACAACTCAGGACAGGAGTCAGTATGGTTAAACTCCAGCCTTGCACCAGCTAGGAGAGGGGCATCTGGGTAAGGATGTATTAAGAAGTAAGGACATGCTGGGGTTTGGTCTGAACTTGGGCTTGGACCTACCATGGAAGAAAGCTATCACGCACACCCATTGCAGCTAAATCAACTGTGGCCAGAGTATTCCCCACCAAGTGTACATGAACAAAGCACCATAGATACTGATGACATCATTGACCTAATATGACCACATGGCCATACTGGGTCACAAGCTCATCCTTGCTTCCTAAAGCATCCTTACTCAGGGTGCACCTCTCTTAAAAGGGCAGTGCTGGAACTTTTTATAACCTGGCTTTCATTGACTTCAACGGGACTTTCAGTTTGTGAACTAGATTTGTTATAGTTTGCACATTTTTTAATAATTCAGGATAAACTTTGCTCAACAAACCTCCTGTAGATGGGCAAGAATGGCCAAGAATCAGCCATTTTCAGCAGCACAATTACCGATACCTGCACAGCAATTTATCAAGGCCAAGGATCTAATGCCTCAGCTTTTTAACCACAAACTTCAAACTAAACATATGCCCCTAACCCTAGAAAAAGAACATAAGAACATAAACTAACTTGCCAATAATACATTAAAAATTGTTTTGCACGGTAGAAGACTTACTCACCGACTCACAACCTATGCCCATAGAAGAATCTCAAAGTTCCTATTACATTTCATTTCACAATGTCTTTACTTTTTTACATGTATCAGCATCCCTGAAATCCAACCCCAAACCTCCTATGCATACTCATCCTCTAGCTTGGAAGTTCCTTACAAACCACAACCCCACAACCTAAGGCATATATCCTTGTTCTATTCACTTCCTCAATGTAAAGAGGCCTTCACTAAAACCCCATCCTTGGTACAGTGGGAATCTGTCCTTCATCACGTTTTCTCTGATGGTCAATGGCTAATAGTTATCAGATACTCATTGTATCAACCACTGGGAGGAATTATCCCAAAAGATTTTTATCCCGCTGGTATTTGACTCCGAACTGCCTGGTGAAATTTTCTTTCTATAATCCCCCCTGTGCTGGAGGGGTTGTGGACACCCTCCCCTAGACATGTGCAATTCGTTTAGTTTTTCGTTTTTTTTCGTTATTTTCGTTCGTTCGCTTTCGTACGAATGAACGAATCGTTCGAATCGTACGAATCCGAATAACGAATCGTTCGAATTGTATGAATCCGATTAACGAATCATTCGAATCGAAAGAATCCGAAAAACAACGAAAATCGGAAAAACACAAATTAGAAACAACGAATGTACTAATGAAGAAAATCCGAAAAACGAAAACGAGCGAAAAAATTTGTACATTCGTAACTTTTTTTTGTTGAATTGGTAATTTTCTGTGTCCCTTACAATGGTACTGCTTAACGTGCTTCAACAAACAAAAAAATTCGTACATTCGTAACTTTTTTTTTTCGATTCGTAACTTTTTTTTTTCGATTCGTAAATTATTAAAATGTAATAATAGCATACACATTACATAAAATTATGAATTATGCTCCGATTACGAATCTACAAATGTTACGAATGTTACAAATGTACGAATAAATACGAATGCGTCCGAAAATGAAACTAACGAAAAAACGAATCAACGAAAAAATAACTCTTACGAATGTACGAATCGTTACGAATACGAACACCGAAGACTTACGAATGTACGAATCGTTACGAATCAACGGACACGAAATAAAATAAACAAAAAAAAACGAAAAAAACAAAACGAAAATAAACAAATTTTTTTGTTGTGCACATGTCTACCCTCCCCTATATCTTTTGGGCTGTTAAGGGCCTAGCCAGCTACTGGAATAAGGTTTCTCAGCTTATATCACAAATCACAGGAATAATTATAAGACCTGACCTGGCACTAGCCCTACTATCTTTGGGTTTAGAGGGAATTTCGTAATAGCATAGTGCTCCTGGCTGCTAAGTCGCTCCTTACCAAATAATGGCGGACAGGCATAGCATCCAATGTCTCTGAACTCATTATGTTCCTCAATCTTATCTATGATTATGAAAAGGCTCTGGCTCTCAGTACAAAAACTCCTATTCCAAATTTTAAAAGGCATGGAACCCTTGGATACCAACGCCTCCCTAATGACCTACTATGTTGCAAATGTTCTTGCCTTTGTTTGCCTTAAAGCAGAGTTCCACCCATAAATGGAACTTCTGCTGATCAGAATCCTCCCCCGGTGCCACATTTGGCACCTTTCAGGGGTGAGGGGAGCAGATACCCGTCAAATCCAGGTATCTGCTCCCACTTCCGGGGAAAGATCGCCGAAAAAAAAATGTCCGGCCCCTTATCCTCCCTTCCGCTGCCTTCTGGGAGACACACAGGTCTTAGAAGACAGAAGGGACTATTTAGAAAGTGCAGGGTGATTCGTGCATGCACAGTATTTTCGGCTAGTGATACGTAATTCCGAGCCTGCCTGTTTGTACTTTGGACTTTTGTCCGATGGACTTGTGTACACACGATCAGAAAATCCGACAACACACATTTGTTGGCCGAAACACTCTCAATCACGAAAAGGAGTAGTAGTGAGAAATTAACATCCTGCACTCTCACGCCTCAGATCAGCCTCAATTCCTGCAACTCCACACTTCAGATCACTGTCCCCCCTGCTCATCTGCCCCACCTCTGTACTCCCTGCTCATCTGCCCCACCTCTGTACTCCCTGCTCATCTGCCCCACCTCTGTACCCCCTGCTCATCTGTCCCACCACTGTAACCCCTGCTCATCTGCTCCACCAATGTTCCCCCTTTCTCACCTGCCCCACAACTGTACCTCCCTGCACATCTGCTCCACCGCCGTGAGACACATCTACCTGTCCTGGCACACTCATCCTGCTGATCCAGCCCATGCGCTTGTATGTGATGTATGGGATGTATGTGATGTATGGGATGTATGGGATGTATGGGATGTATGTGATGTATGTGATGTATGGGATGTATGTTATGTATGTGATGTATGGGATGTATGTGCTTGTATGTGATGTATGTGATGTGTGTGATGTATGGGATGTATGGGATGTATGTGATGTATGGGATGTATGGGATGTATGTGATGTATGCGATGTATGAGATGTATGTGATATATGTGAAGTCACATTCAAGCATATGGAATGGATGCGCAATGATGAGCTCAGGACAGGGGTATTTTCTGAAAGCAGTGGGCCTGTGTGCAGGATCATAAGTTGGGCCCCCGCAGCTGAGAAAAAGTGTGGCGCTCCGCACCGCACCGCAGCAAAATTTGGGTGTGATTTTCATTGCGCTGAATACTGTCTGTGGCTTAAAGGAACACAGAGTGCCGGGGTTCAGTAGTAAGTGACGCAAAGGTTCAGGAATAATTTCATCAAAATTCCCAGAAGCTCAACAGTAATTCCACAAACTTTCACCTGATTGGTGTTTTCTCAATCACAGTGAAATCCCTTCTTTCTGAGATTGGTAGTGGCAACCAATGAAGTCATCTTCCTCCCAGATGGTGGATGGGGCTAGCAGGACTGTGATTGGCTTTAGCAGTGGCCAAGACAGTCCTCCTCCTCCTGGAAACAGGGACCGCCACCCTCCCTAGCAGAACTGCACCCAATCTCTTTCCCATCACAAAAGCAAAGTAAGAGAACCAATCAATGTTTTCGATCTTTTACAATGTGTGGGGACACAGTGCCTTCCCCTCGGCGCAGGTGTGGTGTGGGGAATTCTGAAATTGGAATATATTAGTGTCTCGCTGACACTTCCCTGCGCTGCTCTGCTGCTGGGGAGGGAGTCGAGTGCCAGCAAAAGAGGCTTTATGTGCCGCTTGCGGCACCAGTGCTGGGGGTTGCCTACCCCTGGTCTAGATACAGTTTCCCATCTATACCACCCTTAAGTAAGACCTGTGACACAGACAATATTGAACAAGATGCACAGTAAATGCTGTTTATTGATTCTATTATCTCACTGCCTTGCCTTACCATGTTATCGTATTTCTTTAACTATATTGAACACCGGATTTAAACTGTAATTTCAAAATGTTCCTATTGAGAATGATTTTGTGCTTGATTCTCCAACTAGGTCATCAAAACAGTCCAGACATTAGCGAAACCTCTTCAACCTGCTTTTAAAAGCCTCTGAAATTGTACATTTTAATAAGAGTCTGTTGACCTGTATGTATGAATGAGCTACTGCATAATCATAATAGTGATGCTCCTTCAAAGAAAGGATGATTGTGAAATTGATTGGAAACAAGTCTATTAATACAACATTTTTATGGAGCTGAAAATGTGTCATTATGAAGGACGTCAGTATAGAAACAACTTGTCCTGCTTAATGGCCCCATGCAACTATGATGTGGCCCACCTGTCACCCTGTCCAGCCCAACGTTCTCCCCTCAGTCATTCTCAGGCAGAAAACAGTCCATGTGCTTGTTTTTGTTTTATTTTTATTAGGGAATTTAACTTGGATGGGGTAAGGGAAATATGGGATGCCCACTGAATCTTATATCAGTCAATTGGTAGATTGTATATCAATCAATTGGTGGATTGTGTATCAATCAATTGGGACAACTATCTACACTACTCCATCTCCAGTTCTTCCATCTGACAACTTGTCAGAAACCATGAAATCAGAGTGAGACAGAAGTACAGTTAAATCACACTTGTTTAATAATAAAAGTAAAAAGAACAAACGTAGTCAAAACATAGCCAAAGTTCAGTAACCGGAACGGATAGTCAGCCAAGCCAGAAGTCAGGGATCAACGTAGTGAAACAGCAAGCAGGATCTTGAGCCAGAAGGGATGTCAGTAAAGCAAGTCTTTAAACAGGACCGCAGGAGATCGCCTGTGTGATGTTGACCAAGGCAAAGGCAGAGCTCCTCTGGACCGGACGGCTTAAGTAGGCAGAACTGACGAGCAGGATATCATCAACAGCTGAGTAACTTTGGAGAGAGATGGGGGCTGGCAATTAGCAGAGTGGCCAGCTCAGAGAAGGAAGGGCTGAGCCCAGCCCTGACACAACTCCTCCCCCAGCTGGGCTGATTATAGGTATTTAAGGAGGCCTGCCCCCTGTCAATGCAGCTTTGGGATTGGTCTGGGCTCCTTAGAACACCCCAGGCAGCTCCACCTCTTCTCTTCTCCTAGAATCCTTCAGAAGGAAGAGGGAGGTCTCAGTGACACTGCCTGTGAGTCACCAGCTGCTAACTCTGAGACACTCCCAGCCAGCTAGGCCTGCCTAAATTTGCCTATGGTCACAGAAAGAAATCTAGCACCTACCTATGCAGAGGGTGCTACATGTATGTTTATTATATATACACGCAGCCCTATCTGACTCTTAGCGGTTCTATGGAACAGCCCTTTGGGCACCATTACTGATATGCTTGAAATCTTTTTCCATAGAATATTCTTGGAAATTTTTTATGCGTCAGACCATAAAGTCAACTATTCCAGCGCTCTTTATACAGCCTAAAAGCCAATAGGAATGGGGGCTGTAATGAAATGAAGGATGGCGTAATTTAACAAATAGTCCAGGCAATAAGTCCAGGCAATAAGTTAGCACCATCACACCATAGTAGAAGGTTAGAGTGGTGACATTTATTCTCCAGCAATGTTTCATTGAGGACCCCCTCAGGCAGCAATAAGAAGGGGGTCTTCAGTGGCCCTTGAAAACATCTCTGTTTTGTTACTTGGAGAATAGATGTCATGTCTCAAACTTGTCTCAAACTTTCTAATAGAGTGGACTGGTGATACCCCATTGCCAGGACTTTTTTTTTTGAGGTATATCACCAGGTCTTTCCTCAACCCTACCAATTACTCGGACTTGGGACTGGCATGCAGAATGGGATAACACATTTTTGTACACATATACTAGGGCCAATTTAGATAGGACTGTTTATCTTACCAGCATGTCTTTGAAATGTAGGGAAAAAAACTCCATGCAGATAGTGTCCTGGCCAGATTTGAACCAAGAAGCCCAAAGATGAAAGGTATAAGCCACTAAGACAACTAAACCACTGGGGAAATACGAGGCCTACAATGATTTTTAGCTTCAGATTAAATTATTGATAGGCATTTATAGAATATATGAAAGAAGGCTATGCCTCATCCTGAATAACATTTACACAAAAAAGACCAACATGTATGTGTGTATGTGCTAAGTCAGTGGTTCTTAACCTCAGTCCTCATTACCCCCCACCAGGCCATGTTTTGGGAATTTCCCTTAGATAAAATAGCTGTCCAAAATACCAAGCCATTGACTTAGATTTAAAGCACCTGTGCAAGATAAAAGGAAAGCCTGCAAACATGGCCTGGTGGGGGGTAATGAGGACTGAGGTTAAGAACCACTGTGCTAAGTGGATGAGCTGACAAGTGGCTGTCTACTTGACTGGATTCTATATATGTTTGATCTATATGGAACAGTGATAGGTTTACCACTAAACATCTGGACGCCTGTGTAGCAATCTTCAGAATTATCTCCCTCATTGTGTGAGCGATCTGCAGGTCTCCTGGTAGCTATTTACAGGTCTTTTGTTTGGATATTAGTATGGCACTCAGTACCTGGGATATCTATTGGCTTTACCTTTGACCGAACAGGCCACTTTACCGGTATAAATATACAGGGGCTACTCTGGTCTAAGCCCTGCATCCTTAGGACACCATACATTTCTCCCTTTATTCCATCCTTTGGGTTATACACCGCTTCTGATTGCCAGGCCTCCCTAGTCTTTATGGGGCTGGACGCATGTTCTTTGGTCATGAGTCAATAGATATATGGTTCTGAAGAAGCTACTTGCGAAACGCGTCAACCGTTTCTTTTGACATGAAGTGTAACTATGACTGTCAAATCTGTATAGGACATTTTAAAATATTTTTTATATGATCTATTTTGTTTAATAAATTATTAGAAAGTATTTTTGTGTACATTCCTCATAGGTACCGCTATAGTCCGTTATGTTGGTCTTTTTTGTGTAAATATTGATAGGCATTATTAATAATGTGACTTACAGTGAACCTATAGTATAACTCTAATGCCCCGTACACACGGTCGGAAAATCCGACCACAAAATCCATCGGATTTTTTCCGACGGATTTAGTCCGACACTGGTGTTGCATACACACGGTCGGACAAAGTTGTCGGAAAATCCGATCATTCTGAACGTGGTGACGTTTGTTGCCTACGACGGGACTACGTAGAGGCTAGTAGCCAATAGCTTTGTACTTGTAATGTGATCTGAGCATGCGTGGCACTTTGTCCGTCGGAATTCGCTACACACGATCGGAAAAAGTCCGATAGGACTTTGTTGTCAGAAAATTTGAGAGCAGGAGATACAACTTTGTCCGTCGGAAAATACGATGGAAAATGTCCGATGGAGCCTACACACGGTCGGAATTTCCGACAACATTGTCCGATAGGACATCTTCCGTCGGAAAATCCGACCGTGTGTATGGGGCTTAAAGTTTCAGAACACTGTTTGGGCGTTCTGAGAAACAAAAGGACACCATAAACCAGCTATGGAACTTTATCTGAAGGAGCTTTCTGACAAAAGCCTCTTCTCTGGCCATTCGGTAGCGTAATTTATGAACTCTGTGGGGGATGACACTTCAAAGAGCTCATTTGAGGTGACGGGGAAAGAAAGGTAGCTGGGACTATCTGTCTTTTATATCAGCTGGTGATTTGACCAGTGTCTTGAAACTGTGATAGTCAAACAGCGCCCCTCGTTGAACGGAAAGTGCAAAATCTTAAGATATGTGAAAGGGAGTGTCTCTACCTGGAGGGGTGGAAGTACATGGGTATAGACGGGGTATAAAAGCAAGACACAACTCTTTAAGCCCAGACGAGGAGGTCTACGTAAAGTATCACCATGATCCTTTGTTCTTTTTTTTCTGTAACTTTCTTTCCTGTAGATTTATTGGTAACATTCTATATTTACATTGTAACATTATTTATATTTTGTATTACTACTTACTTCGAATTTCATTATATTTGATTTGATTAATGGCCAGCTTCTTTTCTGTATAAATAAATTTGATCTTTATTTTTTAGCACAGTTGTTGTCATTTGTTATTAACATAGCCGCATCAGCATTGGCTAGATTCTTATATAGATGATAGGTTGTAATCACGTATTCCAGCAAGCTCTGGTGCAGTTATTCATACGAACCAATCAGCTTCCAGGTTTTATTGCCAAAGCTTAATTGAACAAGCTGAGTTTAGAAGCTGATTGGCTGCTATGCACAGCATCACCAGATTCTGCACTCTCCAGTTTTAGTAAATCCACCCCTGTGTGTCAGCATGCTTACCCCCAAGCATAAATCCCCCCTCCTCCCAGGACAAATCCACCCCCCTGCTCAAATGCCCCCTCCCAGCAAAAATCATTGCCCCCATCTCCCTCGCAGTTCAAATCTCTCTCTTCAACCCCCCCAGCACAAACCCCCACCCCCCCAAAAAAGTCACTCCTCCTAGCACAATTCATCCTCAAATTTCCCCTCCAAGCCAGTGGCGGCTGGTGCTCAAAATTTTTGGGGGGGCGCAAACAAACAGCCTCACTGTGCCATCAAACGCTGCCACTGTGCCCATTAAATGCTGCCACTGTGCCTATCAAACGCTGCCACTGTGCCCATTAAATGCTGCCACTGTGCCCAAACGCTACCACTGTGCCCATTAAACGCTGCCACTGTGCCCATCAAACGCTGCCACTGTGCCCCTCAAGTGCTGCCACTGTGCCCCTCAAGTGCTGCCACTGTGACCCTCAAGTGCTGCCATTGTGACCCTCAAGTGCTGCCATTGTGCCCCTCAAGTGCTGCCAGAGTGCCCCTTCAAGTGCTGCCAGAGTGCCCCTTCAAGTGCTGCCAGAGTGCCCCTTCAAGTGCTGCCAGAGTGCCCCTCCAAGTGCTGCCACTGTGCCCCCTGCCCTCTGCACTTACCTTATCTCGATGTGCAGCTGGTGACGGCGTCAGGCGGCGAGCGGTGCCGAGGTCTTCTTCTCCCGCGCTCCTCCTGTCTTCTGCTATCGTCCGAGCCGAGGTCTTCTTCTCCCGCGCGCCTCCTGTCTTCTGCTATGATTGGACGCCTAGCGTCCAATCACAGCGCCTGTGACTTCAGCCAATCAGGTTACAGGTAACAGACCTGGCAACCTGATTGGCTGAGAGGCGGGTCTGTGTTAGGGAAGCGATGTATTCGCTTCTCTAACACAATACTGTGTAATCAGCGAACGCACAGCATTGCGCCCGCTGTTTACACTTAGGGAAGCCTATTAGAGCCCACCGCTCTAATAAGGTCTCCTATTAGAGCTTACAGCTCTAATAGGGGCGCTTCCAGAAACACCCCCCCCCCCCCACTGTAATTCAGATGCCCGGCGCCCGATCAGGGGCCGGACACCTGAATAGGGGGCAGCATCGGTGACAATAGATAGATTCATGCAATGCATAAATCTATCTATTGGTGATAGAGCGGTGCATACTGAACTGTGCCCGGCGCAGTCCCTTTTTTTTTTTTTTTTTTAAAGGGACATGTTTAAATAATTATTATTTTTTTTTTTACTTTTTTTATTTATTTTTTTTTTTTTTTTTTAACTGCAAGGAGGGGGGCAGCGCCCGGGCGCCCCCTATGGACGGGCCGCCACTGCTCCAAGCACACATTCACTACTCCTACTCCAAATTCCACCCTTGTAGCACTTACCCCCCCAACACACACACACACATTTCCCCTCCTAGCACAAATACACCCCGATCATCCCTGCTAGCACAAATCCCTCCCCCTCTAACATATCACCTCTTCTAGCAGAAGCACCTCAAATCCCCCCTCCTACCACAAATCATCTTCTCCAACCCCCCTCCCAACACAAATCCCCCAAAATCACCTTTCCAAGCACCCTCCCCCCAATTTCCCCTCCTAGAAGAGTTCTTACCCCCTGTTGCCCCCCAAATTCTCCCACTCAACAGAAATCCCCTCCCCCAACCTCCTCAGGGTGCCCCCCCCCCCCCTACTTCATATGATTCCACTATGCACAGAGCAATTGTCCCTCCTGCCCACCCCTTGTCCCAGCCCTGTGTCTGTTTATGTCTGTGCTTCTTGACCCCACTCAGTAGATTCAACAAAGAGGATCAACCTTTTCGAAAACGCATCGCCTACGAGACCTCACCTAGAAGTAAACACTTTGTGGGCAGGCTAAGCCGGGTAACAGAAACAAAGGTGCCGGCTCCTTCCATCTATATGTGGTTCCCCTTAAATCTATTGCCAACCACTGCATTATACACAGCCAATCACAGTACAGTAAAGTACAGCAATTCCATAATTTGGGTTAATGCCCCCCCCCCCCTCCCATGCTGCTTTCCAGGTTTTGTATAGGTGGATATTGCTTTCCAATAAAGGTGTCATTATATTAGTTCTTTGCACTGTGCTCTATTCCTGCTTCTGGAATCTATGTAGGTGAATTCAGCCAACTGATAGCCCTTTGGGTGAAGGGTATTATTATGTCCATGGAGTCATGGACTATAGGCTTACAGATTTTGGACTCACAGACTTTGTAAATCTGCAGCTTTCATTAAACTATTCCCTGGAGATCCTGCCAGAAAGGTCCTTGTTCAGACACTTCTATTATAAGGTGATGACTCCGTGTCCCTATCTGCACGTCCTGCATTGTTATCTTCTCACACAAGCTTTGCTGGTTGTGCTGCCTGTGCTGGAAAGGTCCACCATTGTCACCCTCAGGAAACCCAATGAAGAAACACATGGCAATTGTTTATTATACTTCATTATCCATTTAGGGTTTACTTCCATTTAAAGCCACTGCCAATAAAATATAGGGAAAAGAAGACAAGGAAGAAGGAGGAAAAAAAGGGAGGGAAAGATGGAAGGAGAGGAGAGAAAGAAAGAGGGAGGAAGGAAAGAATGGAAGGAAGAAAGGAAGATGGAAGGACAGGAGAGGAGAGGGAGAAAAAAATAGGATGGGTGGAAGGAGAGGAGAAAACAGAGAGGATGTAAGTTAGGAGGGAAAGATAGGAGAGGAGAGGAAGGATGGAAGGAAAGAGGGAAGATGGAAGGAGAGGAGAGAAAGAGGGAGAGAAGAAAGGATGGATGGAAGGAGGGAAAGATGGAAGGAGAGGAGAGAAAGAGGGAGAGAAGAAAGGATGGATGGAAGGAGGGAAAGATGGAAGGAGTGAAGAGGTGAGGAGAGAAAAGGAGAGGAGAGGAAAGAGGGAGAGAAGAAAGGATGTAAGGAAGGAGGGAAAGATGGAAGGAGAGGAGAGGAGGAGAGAAAGAGGGAGAGAACAAAGGATGTAAGGAAGGAGGGAGAGATGGAAGGAGAGGAGAGGAAAGAAAGAGGGAGGAAAGAAAGGATGGAAGGAAGGAGGGAATGATGAAATGAGATGAGAGGAAAGAAAGGATGGAAGGAGGGAATGATGAAATGAGATGAGAGGAAATAAAAGATGGAAGGATGGAGGAATGACAGAAGGAGAGGATAGAAGAGAAGAGGGGAAAAAAGGGACATTTGGAAGGAGGAAAAGATAGAAGAAGAGGGGAGGAGAGGAGAGAAAGAGGGAGTAAAAAAGGGATGTTTGGAAGGAGAGAAAGATGGAAGGAGTGGAGAGGAGAGAAGAGAAGAGAAAAAGAGAGGAAATAAAAGAAATAGGGGGGAAATAAAGGATGGAAGGAGGGAAAGATGGAAGGAAAGTAGAGAAGAGAAAGAGGAAGGAAAAAGAGGATGGGTGGAAGAAAGGAAAGATGGAAGGATTGGAGAGGAGAGAAGAAAGAAAAGAAAGAGGTAGGAAAGAAAGGATGGAAGAAAGGAAGAAGGGAAAGGTGGAAGGAGAGGAGAGGGAGACAAAAAGGGATGAATGGAAGGAGGGAAAGATGGAGGGAGAGGAGAGAGAGGAGAGGAGAGGATAGATGGAAGACAGAAAAGATGGAAGGAGTGAAGAGGAGAGGAGAGAAAAGGAGAGGAGAGGGAGAAAATAAAGTATGGATGGAAGGAGAGGAGAAGACAGAGAGGATGGAAGTTAGAAGGGAAAGTTAGAAGGAGAGGAAGAAAGAGGGAGGAAAGAAAGGATTGAAGGAAGGAAAGAGGGAAGATGGAAGGAGAGGAGAGGAAGAAAGAGGGATGAAAGAAAGGATGGAAGGAAAGAGGGAAGGTGGAAGGAGAGGAGAGAAAGAAGGAGAAAAGAAAGGTTGGATGGAAGGAGGGAAAGATGGAAGGAGAGGAGAGAAAGAATGGATGGAAGGAGGAAAAGATGGAAGGAGAGTAGAGGAGAGAAAGAGGAAGGAAAAAGAGGATGGGTGGAAGAAAGGAAAGATGGAAGGATTGGAGAGGAGAGAAGAAAAAATAGAAAGAGGGAGGAAAGAAAGGATGTAAGGAAGGAAGAAGGGAAAGGTGGAAGGAGAGGAGAGAAGAAAGGAAAGAAGGAAGGGTAGGTAAGGAAGAAAGGATTTGGACCTCTGTGTTATGTGCCAATACATTTAGAAGTGAAGCAGACCTATTTGTCCTAATTTGGGAGGCTTTGTCAGGAACGTTGATTCTCAGTCTCTGGTACTTGTCATAATAAACCATAGACATGACAATCCCTATTGAAGATAATATATTTTCAGTGTTATTCCCGCAGTATAAAAGCCTAGAAAGACATTGCTTGTTTTCTAGGTGTATGAGATGTATGAGGCGGACTGTCCTCTCTGTGCTTTATTTGATTCATTGAACTGCCCACCTGTCTTTCTCCCCGAAGAATCAGAAGCTTTTCACGTTAACCGATGTGAAGAATAGTGGTACTTCAAAAGAGTTTAACCATCTATGACATATATTGTGCCTGTTCCCAGTGTCTTCTGCTTTGTTGAGTTCCTTTCTCCACCATTCATCTTTTACCTTTTATATTCCTTTAAAAGGCTATTAGGAAACAATTGGTATTTTGACTTATTTGTTTTCTCTGGAGCAAGGGAAATCTATAAAGCACAAAGATGCGAATAAGATTTGAAGTTTCTCAAAGCAAAAACAACTTTAGTTAGAGATAAACCAAGTGCGGACATTTTGTTCTGCTGAATTGCAAGGTTAAAAGGGAGACTATGGTGCATATCCATTTACCGCTCCTTGGGTGTTACTATGACAAAGTTGTCAGTAATGCTTGCCATGTTTATTACATTTTTACGTTTATTACATTTTTAACCAACAACCTTTATTAATAACTACTGCTAGAAAATTGTCCATATAATAAACTTGGTGCAAAGTGCTTCAATTTAAATTTACAAGCTGAGGAGCACTCCTTGCTTGGAGGAATAGAGGATACACCTTTTAATTCAGGAAGGCTTCTTTACAGTAAAGCCATGATAATGTGGAATAGACTTCCACAGAAGCTACGTCAGGCTAATGGCGTGTACATACGATCGGATTTTCCAACAGCAAATGTTGGATGTGAGCTTGTTGGCAGAAAGTTTGACTGTGTGTATGCTCCATTGGACATTTGTTGTCGGACTTTCCACCAACAAATGTTGGCTAGCATGTTCTCAAATTTTTCCGCCAACAAATGTGTGTTATCGGATTTTAGGATTGTGTGTACACAAGTCCGTCGGACAAAAGTCCAAAGTACAAACACGCATGCTCGGAATCAATGTTTACCAAACACGACATTAGCAGAAGGAGCCCAAAGTGGTGCATGACTATTGATCTTCCTTTTTATCAGCTCTCCATACGTCTTGTACGTCAGTACGTTCGGAATTGTTGGCCAACATTTGTATGACAGTTTGTATGCAAGACAAGTTGGAGCCAACAACCTTCGAACAAAATTCCACGGTTTTGTTGTCGGAAAGTCCAATTGTGTGTACGGGGCATTACACTGACAATTGACTTAAAAAGGGGCTGGGTAGGCCAACGGGCATATTCCTCCATCTGTGGTGGTCCTGTCTCAAGATTAAGACCTTCTAGGAAGCCATCACCCCATGGATTAAAAAGACAACCCTATCTCAACTCGCAGGGTCACAAATTGCTCCCAACGCGGCTCTAGCCATCCTATCATTGGGCATAGAACATATATCACCACAAACAAGAACCATAGTTACACATATCCTCCTTAGCACAAGATTGGTAATCCTACGCCACTGGTTAGCGGCAAACCCACCAACATTTTAAGAAGTGATAGACACAACTAACACTCACACCAAATACGAATTAATGTTCGCAGCAACTCAGGGCAATTATCAAAAGATGACCGATAAATGGTCTAGATGGAATACATGACTTACTTCCATTAGAAGGACTGACAATACTACTTTGACCTCTGTTAGATAGACTAAGATAGGCAGTTATTGATGTTCTTATTTTGCTATACATACCATACGTTGACTGTTTTCTCTGCTCTTACCCCTTCCTTTTTCTGTTATACAAATATTGTTGTAAAAGCAGTATATGGCTACTCAGATGTTTAAGGCAATGTATATGTGTTATTTACTGTATGAACCTGACGTTAAAAAGACAACCCTTCGACCCACAGAGAGCTCTCCAATGCACTTCCTCTTTCATGGGGTTCCTTCCTCCTTAAAGTTATACAAAAAGAGCGTTACCCCTCACTTGCTCAACACAGCCAAATCCCTGATCCCCAGGTTCTGGAAACAAGCTACCTGCCCTTCTCTTTTAGATTGGAAAAGGGACGTGTATGCCACCATGGAGGCGGAATGGTGGGGACACACAGTCAGAGACCAATATGACGAATTTAAAGAAATCTGGTCAGGCTGGATGTTTTACTCACAAAAAAAGATAAAAAGAAAAGGGCTCACCAGCCTTGTGTATTATCCCAAGATAATTTATTAATAAAAAAATTCAGTAAAATACTACATGTGATAAATAAAAAGCTTGTGAAGACTACTTGGATGTGCCCTTTTCTTTGTATATTTTTTGTGACTACTAGGATATCCCCTATCCAGGAGGGCAGCAAGGCCAAAGACACTATCCCTATCCACTATCCACTATCATCAATCACCCGGCCATCAATGCGCAAAAGTGTTTGTTTGCTATTACTATGGATATATTTCTTCCCATGAGATCCTAACTGATTGAAAGTAATCCTCGTACAAAAATTGATGACATGTTAGCCTTTGCTACATACTCCCCCCCATAGTTGTACCCGGCAATAGCTAGCTAGGGTTGGTGCCTGTTCCATTTCTTTCCTTTTCTTGGTTCCAAATGTTTCTTTCCCTCTACTGGTTACTTTCTTCTTTTATGTAATTGGTGTCCTGTTGGTTATGCTCTGGAATATTGAATAAACCTGTCATGAAGATCCTGCCAGAAACCTGAACCCTGGCCGTCCTGGCCCACAGGCGCCACTGCGCATGTGCGCCGGTGCGTGTGCACGTGTGCGGCAGCGCACGGGCGCGCACACAGGTAGACAGGTGCGCGCTCTTGTTGGCGCCAGGTAGCCTATTTAAACCCAGCCTGAGCAGATGGTCCCCGCTGTCTGCTCTACAGCGTTGTGGTAACTGTAACCTGATCCTATGTAACAAATGGGGTGAGGTAATCCTGCGCCAGCACACCGAAACTAACTAAACAAGATGCTGCGCACACTAAGGGAAATGTCTGAACCCAAGTAGAATCAAGAAAAAGGAAGTAGTGGCGCGCAAAACTAAACTAAATATTAATAAAACAGACAGTGACAGGTCATAAACATAAAACACCAGCAGGCAGGCTCTGGGTCAGTAAAATGGCATAAAACAAACAGTATATATATAAACTGACGTGATAAAATCATGTGATAAAAACAATCCAGATTTAGAGGTGTTTCAGATAAAATCGCATGGTGTAGCTAATAATATAAAATCCAGTGATAATAAGGTGAAAAAAACGTGATGCAAATATAAAACACATAAAAGTGCATCCAAAGGAACTATATGTGAAGGGGTGTTCCAAACGGTTTAAAAACCACAATATCTTAAAAGTGATATGAAAAATATATAGTGCAAAAGAGCAGGGGAGACTAGAAGAGTCTCATAACAAAAGGAAATAGTAACAAATCCGTGTGAATGAGATAAAATAAGAAATGAGCTGGAGTGAAAGAAATGGTGCGCAGCGATAAATAAATCGCAGAATCTAAAAGTCCAGGAAAAAAAGTCCATAAGTGGCGTTATATGCCGAGTGATGGTGGAGTCTTCTATCCGGCAGATAGCAGGCTAACAGTGCTGGGGTTTCCAGTAGTTAACGTGAATTCACTATAAATCCTGTGTAGTGTGCTGTAATATTTCTCTCATGGAATCCTATAAGGAATGCGGGTGGCCCCTTACCTTACAGCTGTAAGGTTACAGCAATGTAATCTGGGTCTTTATGTAGTAGAAAGAAGCAGTCCTCTCTGGGATGTTTATCCTGTTGCCTCACTGGAAGATCCCTTTCAGTTATCCTCCTTGGTCCAGGCGGGGGCGGGTGGGGGGGTTGTGGTATAGGGGGCTTTTCACCTCAATGTGTATATAAGATAAATAGCCTCATAGTGTAGTAAGTTTGGTAACAAGATATTTATTCAACAGTAAAACGTAAAAGCAATATGGGAGAAATGGGTACTCACATAACAAGTGAATAAACCAGCAGAGTATAAACGAGCCTCGAGCTCGTCGGCGTCACTTCCGGTAAGGTCACGTGTCCCGACGCGTGTTCGTCACTTGTCACGTGACTTCATCAGGGGTGTCTAGTGTCCTTACCAAGGTCTTTAAATAGGCCGTATAATAGGCAATTGGCGGCCATTTTGCCGTAGCACCGATCACCGGAAGTGGTCAGATACGTCGCCGGAAGTGGAACGGCGGCCATTTTAATGGTAGTTTTAGCCGTCCCAAAGCGATGGAATGTAGTGTCAGCAGAGTATGTCACAGGGAAAGGACCGGAAATGTTCATCATAGACTCTGACTTGTAAATAGATGGCTGGCAACTGGGATAAGTCACATATGGACCAAGAAAAATGGAGGAAAAAACGTCTAGGTCCATAGTATTATAAAAATAAAAACGATATATATAAATAATACTCGGAGAGTTTATCTTGATATTCAAGATAAAAAAGATATATCTTTTATATTTATTTTATCAAGATAAACTCTCCGAGTATTATTTATATATATCGTTTTTATTTTTATAATACTATGGACCTAGACGTTTTTTCCTCCATTTTTCTTGGTCCATATGTGACTTATCCCAGTTGCCAGCCATCTATTTACAAGTCAGAGTCTATGATGAACATTTCCGGTCCTTTCCCTGTGACATACTCTGCTGACACTACATTCCATCGCTTTGGGACGGCTAAAACTACCATTAAAATGGCCGCCGTTCCACTTCCGGCGACGTATCTGACCACTTCCGGTGATCGGTGCTACGGCAAAATGGCCGCCAATTGCCTATTATACGGCCTATTTAAAGACCTTGGTAAGGACACTAGACACCCCTGATGAAGTCACGTGACAAGTGACGAACACGCGTCGGGACACGTGACCTTACCGGAAGTGACGCCGACGAGCTCGAGGCTCGTTTATACTCTGCTGGTTTATTCACTTGTTATGTGAGTACCCATTTCTCCCATATTGCTTTTACGTTTTACTGTTGAATAAATATCTTGTTACCAAACTTACTACACTATGAGGCTATTTATCTTATATACACATTGAGGTGAAAAGCCCCCTATACCACAACCCCCCCACCCGCCCCCGCCTGGACCAAGGAGGATAACTGAAAGGGATCTTCCAGTGAGGCAACAGGATAAACATCCCAGAGAGGACTGCTTCTTTCTACTACATAAAGACCCAGATTACATTGCTGTAACCTTACAGCTGTAAGGTAAGGGGCCACCCGCATTCCTTATAGGATTCCATGAGAGAAATATTACAGCACACTACACAGGATTTATAGTGAATTCACGTTAACTACTGGAAACCCCAGCACTGTTAGCCTGCTATCTGCCGGATAGAAGACTCCACCATCACTCGGCATATAACGCCACTTATGGACTTTTTTTCCTGGACTTTTAGATTCTGCGATTTATTTATCGCTGCGCACCATTTCTTTCACTCCAGCTCATTTCTTATTTTATCTCATTCACACGGATTTGTTACTATTTCCTTTTGTTATGAGACTCTTCTAGTCTCCCCTGCTCTTTTGCACTATATATTTTTCATATCACTTTTAAGATATTGTGGTTTTTAAACCGTTTGGAACACCCCTTCACATATAGTTCCTTTGGATGCACTTTTATGTGTTTTATATTTGCATCACGTTTTTTTCACCTTATTATCACTGGATTTTATATTATTAGCTACACCATGCGATTTTATCTGAAACACCTCTAAATCTGGATTGTTTTTATCACATGATTTTATCACGTCAGTTTATATATATACTGTTTGTTTTATGCCATTTTACTGACCCAGAGCCTGCCTGCTGGTGTTTTATGTTTATGACCTGTCACTGTCTGTTTTATTAATATTTAGTTTAGTTTTGCGCGCCACTACTTCCTTTTTCTTGTAACCTGATCCTGATACCTCTGTCCTGTTTGACCCGGCCTGCCTGTGACTATTCAGCTATCTGCCTGCACCCGACCTTGGCTTGTTTGTGACCACCCTTCTGCTTAATCCCCTTGTACCTTGCTGCCAGCTGTGACTTCTGACCCGGCCTGTTCTGACATCCCAGGCTTACCTGTGTTGATCCAGTCTGCTCTGAAGTCCTGTTTCCTGTGCTGAACCAGATTACCTGCATTGATCCAGTCTGCTCTGAAGTCCTGTTTCCTGTGCTGAACCAGATTACCTGCATTGATCCAGTCTGCTCTGAAGTCCTGTTTCCTGTGCTGAACCAGATTACCTGTATTGTTCCAGTCTGCTCCGAAGTCCTGTTTACTGTGCTGAACCAGATCCCTGTACTGATCCGGTCCGCTCTGAGACCCTGTCTGCTTTGCTGAACCAGCTTACCTGTCCAGACCCAGCCTGCTCTACTATCCAGTCTGCTGTGCTGATCCTGCCTGTCCATCCAGACCCAGCCTGCTCTGCTATCCAGTCTGCTGTGCTGATCCTGCCTGTCCATCCAGACCCAGCCTGCTCTGCTATCCAGTCTGCTGTGCTGATCCTGCCTGTCCATCCAGACCCAGCCTGCTCTGCTATCCAGTCTGCTGTGCTGATCCAATTCACCCATATTGTCCGCTGAGTTGACCCTGTGTCGCTCCACCGGTCTGTTGATCCTGCCAGGCACCCGTGCTCCTCCTCACTCCTGGGTCTCCTGTCACCCTACCAGGGAACCAGGAGTGGGAGACGCAAGGGAGGTCTCTCTCTGCAAAATTGTGCTCGCACCACCAGGTACGTGACAAAACCTTTCAAAGTTCAGGTCTGTTTGGGGATACTGACATTGTTGTGAAATATGCAACGCTCGGGTTCAATCTCCCCTTGTTCATTCACGCCCGTTTTGACAATGGCGTGGGGACGGGCGGAGAAACTTTTGTTCTTCCTTTGAATTGTTACAAACCTGACCTGTATATTTTGTTCATAGGTTGATGGTGTTAGGCTGGGCATACACTATAGAATTTTCTTATTCAATTTCCTTTAGATTTACCTTCAACTACGTAGTACAAGGGCCTGCCTGATTGCATACAAATTGAAAGGGCTTAGGTGTGACCTCATATTATATGGAAAGTTGAACAAGAAAATTGTATAGTGTATGGCCAGCCTTAGATCTGTTCCTGATGTATAAACCAGACAGGTACACTTCATATACTTGTGATTTGTTTTGTACTTCTGTCTTCTATTGGTCTTTTATGCAAAACTTAATAAACGTTGATTATAAAAAAAAAAAAAAAAGTACTGGATGTGTTTCTAAATGCAGAAAATTTCATTCTCAATGTAAGTAATATTGCATTTCTGTATCGCCTTTCTCTTTGGGAACTCAAAAGTTTTTAGTAGGTGAGGCAGCCATCTTGGGTACACTCAGTTGAGCCAATTAAGCTACCAGCATGTCTTTGGAGTGTGGGAGGAAACCAGAGTACCCAAAGCAAACTCACTGTAGACTGTTGATCTAGGAATATCCAACTGCCTTAAGGGATGCAATGTATCAACGTAAAAATAAATGACAACCTCATATGCATCAATTTATGAATACAAATACAATATATTTTTATTATATATATTTTTTTTATAAAGTATAAAATTATTTCTTTATAAAGTAAAATAATAAAATGATCATGAAACAATAATATGATGTTTTCTCTATTAATGACTGTAAAGGAAATTGTACATTTTGTATAAAACTGTATTCTATTTTTGTATGGTTTGCCTATGTATTGCACACCACACTCGCTGTGCACACGGCACTAATAATGTTTTACAGCAAATAATCAGACGGCCGCAATCTCAAATTATGCAGAAAGCGGCTCTATTGCTGTATACAAACAAGTTCATAAAAACAACCAATACTTATACGCAGGGAAGGGACAAAACTGACGCGTTTCACACAAGATTCGTGCTTTATCAAAGCTGGATCATATCACCGGTGAACAGTGGGACTTTTCTACTAATAATGTTTTGATTACATGTTGCATTCTTTTGAATCCTGATTAGAATTAGCCTGCCTATGTTACGTCCCTTGTTACCATAAAAATAAAATGATAATACTAATGTGATACCTACGTAATCATGTGTATAAAAAACCTTCAATTGTATCAAATAAAACAGAACAGGTATTTTGGAAAGATGCAGAGTTTACCTACTGCAGTAGTTATTATTTATTTGGAACCAATAATCAATATGAGGATAGGAGTTGCCTATCTATAAAATATCCAGAACAATGACTCTTCAATGTGATAGATGCAATCAATATCAATAGATACAGTGAATATATTATACAAAAAATTCAGAAGTAAAAGTACTTGATATATTCTAATCTGTGTTATTACACACATTAGAATATATCAAGGACTTTTATTTCTGGGTTTTTGTATTTTTTTGTGTTTCTTCTCCTGTTAAAGTAGAACTATAGGCAAAACTCTTTTTTCACTTTGGATAGAGTAAGAGAGGGTTATAACCCCTGTCAGATTGGTGTCCCATTGCAGGGATTTCCTGTGACTTCCTGTTGCATAGCCAAAACAAAAAGTTAGAAGACATTCATGCAAATTAAGGAAATGCCTTTGAGGTCCTCCAAGTCACCAGAACTAGTGTCCCCATTGGAAGGTTTCCTCTCTGTTACTCTTCTGGGGACAACCCAAAATTTGGGATTTTTAACTTTCATTTTTAAATGTTAATAGTAAACAGTACACCCCTTACATTTTTGTAAATATTTTATTATATCTTTTTATGTGACAACACTGAAGAAATTACACTTGTCTATAATGTAAAGTAGTGAGTGTACAGCTTGTATAACAGTGTAAATTTGCTGTCCCCTCAAAATAACTCAACACACAGCCATTAATCTCTAAACCGCTGGCAACAAAAGTGAGTACACCCCTAAGTGAAAATATCCAAATTGGGCCCAAAGTGTCAATATTTTGTGTGGCTACCATTATTTCCCAGTACTGCCTTAACCCTCTTGGGTATGGAGTTCACCAGAGCTTCACAGGTTGCCACTGGAGTCCTCTTCCAATCCTCCAAGACGACATCACAGAGCTGGTGGATGTTAGAGACCTTATGGTCTTGGCCACCGTGCTGCAGCTCAGTTTCAGGGTCTTAGCAACCTTCTTATAGCCTAGGACAGTGATGGCGATCCTTGGCACCCCATTCACACCTGCAACCTTGTAACACAAATGAGTCACATGACACCGGTGAGGGAAATGGCTAATTGGGCCCAATTTGGACATTTTCACTTAGGGGTGTACTCACTTTTGTTGCCAGTGGTTTAGACATTAATGGCTGTGTGTTGAGTTATTTTGAGGGGACAGCAAATTTACACTGTTATACAAGCTGTACACTCACTACTTTACATTATAGACAATTTCTTCAGTGTTGTCACACAAAAAGATATAATAAAATATTTACAAAAATGTAAGGGGTGTACTGTTTACTATTAACATTTAAAAGTGGGGTTGTTTCTCAGGGGTTGGGCTTGGCCCCCTAGTTCCAGTGAAGTAAGGCGTCAGCATACCAAGACATTTTGGACAATTTCATGTCCCCATCTTCATGTGACTCGTTAGTGTTACAAGGTCTCAGGTGTGAATGGGGAGCAGGTGTGTTAAATTTGGTGTTATCGCTCTCACTCTCTCATACTGGTCACTGGAAGTTCAACATGGCACCTCATGGCAAAGAGCTCTCTTAGGATCTGAAAAAAAGAACTGTTGCTCTACATGAAGATGGCCTAGGCTATAAGAAGATTGCCAAGAAGCTGAAACTGAGCTGCAGCATGTGGCCAAGGCCATACAGTGGTTTAACAGGGCAGGTTCCACTCAGACCAAAGAAGTTGAGTGCACATGCTCAGCGTCATATCCAGAGGTTATCTTTGGGAAATAGACGTATGAGGGCTGCCAACATTGCTGCAGAGGTTAAAGGGGTTGGAGGTCAGCCTGTCAGTGCTCACACCATACGCCGCACACTGCATTACATTGGTCTGCATGGCTGTTGTCCCAGAAGGAAGCCTCTTCCAAAGATGATGCACAAGCAAGCCTGCAAACAGTTTGCTGAAGGCAAGCAGACTAAGGACTTGGATTACTGGAACCATGTCCTGTGGTCTGATGAGACCAAGATAAACTTAGTTGGTTCAGATGATGTCAAGCGTGTGTGGAGGCAACCAGGTGAGGATTACAAAGACAACTGTGTCTTGCCTACAGTCAAGCATTGTGGTGGGAGTGTCATGGTCTGCATGCTGCATAAGCGCTGACGGAACTGAGGAGTTAAGCCCCATACACACGGTCGGAAAATCCGACCACCAAATACATCGGATTTGGTCCGACGGATTTAGTCCGACACTGGTGTTGCATACACACGGTCGGACAAAGTTGTCGGAAAATCCGATCATTCTGAACGTGGTGACGTTTGTTGCCTACGACGGGACTACGTAGAGGCTAGTAGCCAATAGCTTTGGTCTTGTAATGTGATCTGAGCATGCGTAGCACTTTGTCCGTCGGAATTCGCTACACACGATCGGAATTGGTGTGATCGGACTTTGTTGTCGGAAAATTTTTAGAGCAAGAGATACAACTTTGTCCGTCGGACAATCTGATGGAAAATGTCCGATGGTGCCTACACATGGTCGGAATTTCCGACAACATTGTCCGATAGGACAGAATCCATCGGAAAATCCGACCGTGTGTATGGGGCTTTACAGTTCTTTGAGGGAACCATGAATGCCAACATGTACTGTGACATACTGAAGCAGAGCATGATCCCCTCCCTTCGGAGACTGGGCCGCAGGCAAGTAACAACATGATTGGCCACCAGGTTTGTACACATCTCAGG
>CM053038.1:73336249-73600523 GCA_028564925.1 Lithobates sylvaticus
ACCTTTTTCCAGCTGTTGTACTGGCCTCTTTTTTTTCCCCCCATGCCCTCCATGTTTGGTTTGATCAGTCATACTGTAAGTGATAAGTAGAGTGATTTCAACAAAATCAATTTCACTGCAAGTCCACCAATTTTTTTCATTGTGTTGCTTTGGAAAATAAATGATAAGAAATAAAGAAAAAAAAAAAAAAAACGACTCTACTCTACATTTTTCTAGAGTTTTTTGGGTTATTTTATGGGTTGTATTTATGGGAGTTAAGCTTATTTTAATATGTGTTTTTTTTTTTTTTTCTCTTGTTTTTGTATTTGAATTAAAATTTGGGTCCTGTCTCTGTAACAACTCTCTAACTTTTTGCTAATCCCCATTAATGGTCCCAATGTTACAGTGCCTTGAAAAGGTATTCATACCTCTTGAAATTTTCCACATTTTGTCATGTTACAACCAAAAACATAAATGTATTGTATTGGGATTTTATGTGATAGACCAACACAAACGGCACATAATTTTGAAGTGGAAGGAAAATAATAAATGTTTTTTACATTTTTTTTTACAAATAAATATGTGGAAAGTGTGGTGTACATTTGTATAGCGCCCCCCTGAGTCAATAATTTGTAGAACCGCCTTTCACTGCAATTACAGCTGCAAGTCTTTTTGGGGATGTCTCTACCAGCTTTGCACATCTAGAGAGACATTTTTGCCCATTCTTCTTCGCAAAATAGCTCAAACTTTGTCAGATTGGATGGAGAGCGTCTGTGAACAGCATTTTTCAAGTCTTACCACAGATTCTCAATTGGATTTAGGTCTGGACTTTGACTGGGCCATTCTAACACATGAATATGCTTTGATCTAAACCATTCCATTGTAGCTCTAGCTGTATGTTTAGGGTTGTTGTCTTGCTGGAAGGTGAACGTTCGCCCCAGTCTCAAGTCTTTTAAAGAATCTAACAGGTTTTCTTCTAAGATTGTCCTGTATTTGGCTCCATCCATCTTCCCATCAACTCTGACAAGCTTCCCTGTCCCTGCTGAAGAATGGTGTGATCAGGGTGATGTGCATTGTTAGTTTTCTGCCACACATAGCGTTTTGCTTTTAGGCCAAAAAATTTAATTTTGGTCTCATCTGACCAGAGCACCTTCTTCCACATGTTTGCTGTGTCCCCCACATGGCTCCTCGCAAACTGGAAACGGGACTTCTTATGTCTTTCTTTCAACAATGGCTTTCTTCTTGGCATTCTTCCATAAAGGCCAAATTTGTGGAGTGCACGACTAATAGTTGTCCTGTGGACAGATTCTCCCACCTGAGCTGTGGATCTCTGCAGCTCCTCCAGAGTTACCATGGGCCTCTTGGCTGCTTCTCTGCTGAATGCTCTCCTTGCCCGGCCTGTCAGTTTAGGTGGACGGCCATGTCTTGGTAGGTTTGCAGTTGTGCCATACTCATTTTTGGATGATGGATTGAACAGTGCTCTGTGAGATGTTCAAAGCTTGGGATATTTTTTTTATAACCCAACCCTGCTTTAAACTTCTCCACAACTTTATTCCTGACCTGTCTGGTGTGTTCATTGGCCTTTATGGTGCTGTTTGTTCACTAAGGTTCTCTAACAAACCTCTGAGGGCTTCACAGAACAGCTGTATTTATACTGAGATTTAACACTCTGGAGGACTTTACAGACACACTAGCTCCACATTCCTTTGTGGGGGTGGGGGGCGCAAACCTAGGATTAAATATGCACAATTAGCCTTACCCAAACACCTTGGAGGCATAGGTCTACCTGACCCTAATAACTACTATAAAGCTGTACATATGACCAGAATCTTAGATTGGAACCTCAATGGATCCACAAAAGCCTGGGTTGGGCTGGAGGACTCCTTTACAAATCTCTCACTATTATCGTTGCCTTGGATTCTGGAACGCCACTTCCCCACTGAACTGAAACTCCATCCTCTAATCAGGCCAACAATACAAAGCTTTCACATGACTTGCAAACGCTCCTCCATCTCGACAATTCAAGGCCCAATGTCCCCACTCCGGGCATGCACGCCAACTTCTTAATGCAACACTGGACTGAAGGAAATATCCTAGCACACGATTTGTACAACCAAGAGAACATTCTTTTAGTGTCCCAACTGTCCTCTAGACATGACAAACCTCAGATACCAGAATGGACATATCTCTTGATCACTCATTTCTTAAGACACCTAGACGGGAAATCTTCCTGTTCCAGACCATTGACTCCCTTTGAGCACCTCTGCTCCCAGAAAACACTGCAAACACATTTGATATCAGCCACACATTCCCTTCTCTTCATATATTGCAAACCTAACAACTCGACAATGGGCACCGCTTGGGAAAGGGACTTGTCCTTATCTCTTTCGCCGGAAGAATGGGGGAAAATTTATCTCAACATCCATAAAGGTTCTATCAATGTGACAACTCAGGAGAATAGATTCAAAATCCAAACTCGTTGGTACCGCACACCTGCCTTACTACATAAAATCAATCCTGCATTTCCAGAGGTACCCAGGAACCCTACTTCACATATGGTGGGACTCAGTGCCGGGACAAGGTCATCCAGCGCCCAGGTCAAAGATGCCAAACTGCGCCCCCCTTTCCCTTAGGGTTAGGGTCAGGGTGCCCCCCACCCCTGCAATAAACCATTGCGCCAGGGGCAGCCGCCCCTCCTGCCCACCCCTTGTCCCGACCCTGGTGGGACTGTACCTATATCCAAAGGTTCTGTACGGAAGTACACAGCATAATCACACATGTCACCACCTACACTCTGGAATGAACCCCCGCTCAATTTCTACTACATCACTCAAGCTTACCACACTGTACATATCTGTGTGTTGGAGTAACAGCGCTGTCTAACTCATGAAATGTGTGGATAATCTATATGTATTATCCCAATTGATGTGTAAGTACAAAAAACTGATTCAATAAATAAAAATTCCTGCCGCAACTTAATGTGACACTCTACACTGTACATATCACAAATCACTTGAGATGCACATGATCAACGCAGCAAAACAGTGCATTCCTACGCACTGGAAATCCCAAATGCCCCCCTCCATCAAAGACTGGTTTAACAAAATCAACAGAATCGCTGAAATGGAAGAATTGATACATATAGCAAGAGACTCCCCGCACAAATTTTATATCAAATGGGCACGTTGGACACATTTTCGATCAACACCAGAATACTCCCTCCTTTTCTCTTCAAATTTGTAAAGAATTTACATCAAATATCCTAACACTCATCAGTGAAGTGAAACATGTAACTTCACTATCTTTCAACTCATATTTTGAAAAGACTATGTAAATAGGCTTGCCAGATACCCATGACATTGATCAGCAAGCACGGATCTGCTAGAGACCCCCGCCTGTGGAGGGGAGCAGGAGAGACATATTGTTAGTCCCACATCACTGAATACTCCCCATTATTCTTCCCTATTTCACTCCCCCCCACCTTTCACCCCCCCACCATAATCCCCACTTGCATAAATTCATGACTCCAGCCCCCCCCCCCTCCCCGGATACCTCCATACCATACTCACTTCCCACTACCTACCCCACTTTTTCCCTACCCACTGTCCCCCCCACGATAAATACATAACCTATATTTATTGACCTGAACAGGTTACCACAGACAGACTCACATTCACCATGTCCAAAGTCTCTATTACTATGCAAACTTAGACTGAACATCACAGCACTTCCCTCTTAAAGTGGTTGTAAATAGGGATGAGCCGAACACCCCCCCGTTCGGCTTGCACCAGAACCCGCGAACGGACCTAAAGTCCGTGCAAGCTTTAGAACCCTAATAGTTATAATGGATGCGAACGTTCAAAATCAAAAGTGCTATTTTAAAGGCTAATATGCATGTTAATGTGATAAAAAGTGTTTGGGGACCTGGGTTCTGCCCCAGGGAACATGTATCAATGCAAATTTTTTTTTTTAAAACGGACGTTTTTTCAGGAGCAGTGATTTTAATAATGCTTAAATTGAAACAATAAAAGTGTAATATTCCTTTAAATTTCGTACCTGGGGGGTGTCTATAGTATGCATGTAAAGGGGCGCATGTTTGCTGTGCTTAGAACTGTCCCTGCAAAAAGTGTAATTTTTGCAAGGAAAAAAGCTATTTAAAATCACTCGCGGCTAATGTGAATTGACGGCTCCCGTAATACAGAGAACAGTCATTCATTGAAACTGAAAGTCATTCATAAAAAAAAAAGTCATTGATAAAAAATAAAAAAAATGAAAAAAAAAAAAAAGCGTGGGGGTCCCCCCAAATTCAATAACCAGGCCCTTTAGGTCTGGGATGGATATTAAGGGGAACCCCAGCCAAAAAAAATGGCGTCTAAGACCCCCAAAGCACCTTGTCCCCATGTTGATGAGGACAAGGGCCTCGTCCCCACAACCGTGCCCGGTGGTTGTGGGGGTCTGCGGGCAGGGGGCTTATCGGAATCTGGAAGCCCCCTTTAACAAGGAGACCCCAGATCCCGCCCCCCCCTGTGTGAAATGGTAAGGGGGTACAAAAGTACCCCTACCATTTCACCAAAAAAGTGTCAAAAATTGTAAAAATGACAGGAGACGGTCTTTGACAATTCCTTTATTAAAATCTCCTTTCTTCTTTCTTCATCCTTCGGTTTCTTCATCTTCTCCTTCCGTCATCTTCTTCCATCTTCTTCTTCCTCCGATCCGCTTCTTCTTGCGCTGGTCTTCTCATCCGCCATCTTCTTCCATGGCGTCGGCATCTGTTCTTCTGTCGGGCCGCTCCTCGCAATGGGAGGCTCCCGCTGTGTGAGGCTTCGCTCCGTCTGACAGGTCTTTTATAACGGAGGGCACCTGGTGACCCCGCCCCCCTCTGACGTCATAGGGAAAGCCATAGGGAATTCCCCATGATGTCCCCGTGCGTCAGAGGGGGCGGGGTCACCAGGTGCCCTCCATTATAAAAGACCTGTCAGACACAGCGAAGGCTCACACAGCGGGAGCATCCCATTGCGAGGAGTGGCCCAAGAAGAGACACCGACGCCATGGAAGAAGATGCCGGACGAAAAGGACGAGAAGACCAGCGCAAGAAGAAGCGGATCGGAGGAAGAAGAAAATGGAAGAAGAAGATGGAAGAAGATGACGGAAGGAGAAGATGAAGAAACCGAAGGATGAAGAAAGAAGATTTTAATAAAGGAATTGTCAAAGACCGCCTCCTGTCATTTTTACAATTTTTGACACTTTTTTGGTGAAATGGTAGGGGTAAGCACCCCCTTACCATTTCCCACGGGGGGGGGGGCGGGATCTGGGGGTCCCCTTGTTAAAGGGGGCTTCCAGATTCCGATAAGCCCCCGCCCGCAGACCCCCACAACCACCGGGCACTGGTTGTGGGGATGAGGCCCTTGTCCTCATCAACATGGGGACAAGGTGCTTTGGGGGTCCCGTCCCCCCTCTTTTCCTGTGGCCTGCCAGGTTGCGTGCTCGGATAAGGGTCTGGTATGGATTTTGAGGGGGACCCCAACGCCATTTTTTTTGGCTAGGGTTCCCCTTAAAATCCATCCCAGACCTCAAGGGTCTGGTATGGATTTTGAGGGGGACCCTACGCCTTTTTTTTTTTTTTGGCTGGGGTTCCCCTTAATATCCATCCCAAACCTGAAGGGCCTGGTTATTGAATTTGGGGGGTCCCCCACGCTTTTTTATCAATGAATGACAGTTCAGCCATCAATTCATTAGCCGCGAGTGCTTTTAAATAGCTTTTTTCCTGCAAAAATGACACTTTTTGCAGGGACAGTTCTAAGCACAGGAAACCTGCCCCCCTTCACAGGCCACCTATAGACACCCCCCAGATGTGATACTGCAATGCTGTACTAACAGCACGCACACACAAATCCCCAGAAATAGAGCACATATTCTCACTCTCTCAGCAGTCAGCAGCACACTGACACGCTGACACTGAAACATAATATGCGAGGCTGCCGCCGTGGTGGCCTCTTATACCGTGGGGCGTGTACTAAAGCCCCTGAGCTATAATTGGCTACAGGCATCCTGCCTGTAGCCAATTATGGCTCTCCTCGCTGCCGGCGCTGTGATTGGCCAAGAATGCGGGGTCACAGTGCATGCTTGGCCAATCATCAGCCAGCATTGCACTGCGACTGGCGCAATGCATTGCGGGCCGCTCGCATCACACGAATTTGATGCGAGCGGCCCAAATAGTTCTGGGCTCGCCGAACGGGCGAACGCCCGATGTTCGATTCGAACATGGGTTTGAATCGAACACCGGGCCCATCCCTAGTTGTAATCCCTAGTTTTTACAGGTAAGCCTATATTAATGCTTACCTGTAGCTAACAAGGATATCTCCTAAATCTGCACGGTTTAGGAGATATACCTGTATTTGCATGTGCCGACGTCATGCGGCACATGCACACTTGAGACAACTGAAGCAATGGCGCTATATGCTGATGCTTCAGTTGTACTGTGCCGCTCTCGTGCGCATGCGCGGAGTGACGGCATCGCGACTCTGACAAATCACAGCCCCGGAGCCGTGATACCCGGAAGTCACTCCGGGAGAACATGTCGGCTGTCGGAGGGGGAGAAGTGGACCGATGGGGGGGTTTCGATCTGAGGTAAGTGATACATAATTAGCTAGTATGCTATGCATACTAACTAAGTATGCCTTTGTCTTGCAGGGTTTTTTTTTTTGTTACGTTTTTTTGCTGAGGGTTTACTTCCTCTTTAAGATGTGGGAAAACTGATGACTCCTGAGGGGTCATACATGGTCACATACCCTGACCCACACCTACTACACCCCAATTAAGAATCTTCCTATAAACCAAACATAACATGGGAACCCTTACAGACATACAGTCCCGGTAAACCTATGACTAAATTAAACGAAATGTCGGTTAAAATTACACAACACAAATACAACTATATACAAAAACAATGTATAATTGTATACTTGACTGCTTGTTCTTTCTGTTCATGTTCATACTGCCTATGTTCAATTTGAATGTTCAAAGCCTGTTGTAAACTAACTTGTATGAAAACAATAAAAACTTTTTGAGAAAAAAAAAAAAAATCACAGGACTAGAAAAATAATCTTCAAATCAAGATCAGGCTAGAATATACTGTACAGTATCTCACAAAAGTCAAATACAACCTCTGGATATGACACTAGACATGTGTGATTAGTTTCGTACGAATTTTTTGAAATTTGTACGAATTTTTTGAAATTTGTACGAATTTTTTGAAATTTGTACGAATTTTTTGAAATTTGTACGAATTTTTCGAAAATTTGTACGAATTTACGAATCCGTAGTGCGAATTTTTTCGAATACGAAATTCCGTTTACGAATTTCGTCGCCAAAATTATTCGAATTCGACTACCAAATATCGAATTTCAACTAATATGAAATAAATTATTATAGCGCATATAACGAATGATTCAAATGAATTTGAATGAATTCGAATGGATTTGAATGATTCGAATGACAAAGTGTCATTTTTGCAGGAAAAATTCATTTTACCAATTTCATCTCCAAATTATTCGAATCCAACTACCGATATTGAATTTCAACTAATTTGAAAGAAATTATTATAGCTGATATAACGAATGAATTCGAATGAATTTGAATGATTCGAATGACAAAGTGTCATTTTTGCAGGAAAAAAAGCTATTTAAAATCACTCGCGGCTATTGCCGGCAAATGAATTGTCGGCTCCGTAACACAGAGAACAGCCATTCATTGATATATAAAAAAAAAGCGTAGGGGTCCCCCCAAATTCAATAACCAGGCCCTTCAGGTCTGGTATGGATATTAAGGGGAACCCCAGACAAAAAAAAAAAAAAAAAATGGCATGGGGCCCCCCTCAAAATCCATACCAGACCCTTATCCGAGCACGCAACCTGGCAGGCCGCAGGAAAAGAGGGGGGACGAGAGCGCCCCCCCT
The DNA here is from genome assembly GCA_028564925.1 of Lithobates sylvaticus. Classification (NCBI taxonomy): domain Eukaryota; kingdom Metazoa; phylum Chordata; class Amphibia; order Anura; family Ranidae; genus Lithobates; species Lithobates sylvaticus. Next base: position 73,344,183 of record CM053038.1, read on the forward strand.
CCCGCCTGAACTGTACCAGGCCACATGCCCTCAACATTGGGAGGGTGCTTTGGGGTCCCCCCCAAAGCACCTTGTCCCCATGTTGATGAGGACAAGGGCCTTATCCCCACAACCCTGGCCGGTGGTTGTGGGGGGTCTGCGGGCGGGGGGCTTATAGGAATCTGGAATCATGTTGAGGGCATGGGGCCTGGTACGGTTCAGGAGGGAGGGGGGCCGCTCTCTCGCCCCCCCCCTTTTCCTGCGGCCTGCCAGCTTGCATGCTCGGATAAGGGTCTGGTATGGATTTTGAGGGGGACCCCACGCCATTTTTTTTGGCTGGGGTTCCCCTTAAAATCCATCCCAGACCTCAAGGGTCTGGGATGGATGTTGAGGGGGACCCCACGCCATTTTTTTTGGCTGGGGTTCCCCTTAAAATCCATCCCAGACCTCAAGGGTCTGGTATGGATATTTAGGGGGACCCCACGCCATTTTTTTTTTTGGCTGGGGTTCCCCTTAATATCCATACCAGACCTGAAGGGCCTGGTTATTGAATTTGGGGGACCCCCACGCTTTTTTTTATCAATGACTTCAATGAATGACTGTTCTCTGTGTTACGGATCCGACAATTCATTTGCCGGCAATAGCCGCGAGTGATTTTAAATAGCTTTTTTTTCCTGCAAAAATGACATTGTGCAGTAACAGTTCTCTATATTAGATATACTAATTCTCAAATTCATTCGAATCATTCGAAGCATTCGTTAAATCGGCTATTATAATTTCTTTCATATTAGTTGAAATTCGATATTTGTAGTTAGATTTATTAACGATTCGTAACGATTCGTACCTTGAAATTGAAATTCGATATTTGTAGTTGGATTCGAATCGTTCTCTGTGTTTGCGAGAACCGACAATTCATTAGCCGCGTTAACGATTCGTAACGATTTGTAACTTTACTAACGATTCGAAAAAAAATTACGATTCGTACGAAATTCGTATTTCGTACGAATTCGAACGGAATTTCGTACACGAATTACGAATTACGATTTTTTTTATATACGAATCGGAACGAAACTAATTTTTTTTTGGACAGTTCCCATGTCTATATGACACTGAGCACGTGCACTCCACTTCTTTGGTTGACCACGGCTGAGTAGAACCTGTCCGGTTAAACCGCTGCATGGTCTCGGCCACCGTGCTGCAGCTCAGTTTCAGAGTCTTGGCAATCTTTCTATAGCCTAGGCCATCTTTATGTAGAGCAACATTTTGTTTTCAGATCCTCAAAGAGTTCTTTGCCATGGGGTGCCATGTTGAACTTCCAGTGACCAGTATGAGAGAGTGAGAACGATAACACTAAGTTTAACACATATGCTCTCCATTCACACCTGAGACCTTGTAACACTAACGAGTCACATGACACCGGGGAGGGAAAATGGCTAATTGGGCCAAATTTGGACATTTTCACTTAGGGGGGGTACTCACTTTTGTTGCCAGCGTTTAGAAATTAATGACCTAAACCCTATTGAGCATCTGTGGGGCATCCTCAAACAGAAGGTGGAGGAGCACAAGGTCTCTAACATCTACCAGTTCCGTGATGTCATCATGGAGGAGTGGAAGAGGACTCCAGTGGTAACCTGTGAAGCTCTGGTGAACTCCATGCCCAAGAGGGTTAAGGCAGTGCTGGAAAATAATGGTGGCCACACAAAATATTGACACTTTGGGCCCAATTTGGACATTTTCACTTAGGGGTGTACTCACTTTTGTTGCCAGCGGTTTAGACATTAATGTGTTGAGTTATTTTGAGGGGACAGCAAATTTACAATGTTATACAAGCTGTACACTCACTACTTTACATTGTAGCAAAGTGTAATTTCTTCAGTTCAGTATTGAGTTGGCCCACCCTTTGCAGCTATAACAGCTTCAACTCTTCTGGGAAGGCTGTCCACAAGGAGTTTGTCTATGGGAATGTTTGTCCATTCTTCCAGAAGCACATTTGTGAGGTCAGGCACTGATGTTGGACGAGAAGGCCTGGCTCACAGTCTCCACTCTAATTCATCCCGAAGGTGTTCTATCGGGTTGAGGTCAGGACTCTATGTAGGCCAGTCAAGTTTCTTCACCCTAAACTTGCTCATCCATATCTTTATGGACTTTGCTTTGTGCACTGGTCCAAATCATTTGGTGGAGGGGGGGATTATGGTGTGGGGTTGTTTTTCAGGGGTTGGGCTTGGCCCCTTAGTTCCAGTGAAGGGAACTCTTAAGGCGTCAGCATACCAAGACATTTTGGACAATTTCATGCTCCCAACTTTGTGGGAACAGTTTGGGGATGGTCCCTTCCTGTTCCAACATGACTGCGCACCAGTGTACAAAGCAAGTTCCATAAAGACGTGGATGAGCGAGTTTGAAGTGGAGGAACTTGACTGGCTTGCACAGAGTCCTGACCTCAACCCGATAGAACACCTTTGGGATGAATTAGAGTGCAGACTGTGAACTGTGAAATAACACAGCAGGGGAGATTGCTGTACTAACACTCCAACCTGAGCTGCCAGTAATGTGTAGGAGGCTTTAGTAAATAACCCCTATTGTTTTGTGCTGCTTGTCTACAGCTGATTTGCCAGTCAGTGCATCCAAAAGCAAAATACTCATGCCGGTATGATTCAGTATGTGTGGCGTGTTGTACAATTTTAAACCATGCCTGTTATTCGCCTTGAAATATCGTACTTTGGCATCTGTGTGATCGATATTTTCCATAGCACATAACCTGTTTCTGTTAGACCCTATGAACTGATGGCTTGAGGGAAAAGCACAGCAAGAATCTTATAAGTGAATATGAAATAGATTGCTGACAAAAAAAAGAAAAAAAAAAAAGATTTCTTACACTCTATATTAGCTTGCAGCAAGACGGCGCCCAGAGGAATCATATGCGGTTATTAAAATGAGGAGAGCTCAACAGAGGTCAATGCAAATATAAAAGGCATGATACAGACACGCAGTGCATGTGATGAAACACAGAGACATGTTTTTTACAACAGCATCACAAAACAGACGCATAGAGCAAAGGCCAGGGAATCTTCAATAAAGTCTAATGAAACATGGCACAATACATTGTAGAAAACATATCATTAGATTTTATTCAAGATTCATGTTTCTAAATGGTATCTTCATGTACATTCTAAACAGCTATTTGTGATGGAATATATTGCACTGCACTTTTGTGGGTAACATTTAATATATTTAGAAATTCAGTCAATTCATTCACTAGAGACCCGTAACAACATGGAGAGTATAGCCTATCTACTCAACCAAGACTCCTGATATAATTGAGAACGCAGCATCTATTCACTAGAAATTGGAGACATCACTGAGAATGCAGCCTATCCAGTCACTAGAGACCGGTGACATCACTGAGAATTCAGCCTATCCATTCACTTGAGAGTGGTGACATCACTGAGAATGCAGCCTATCCATACATTAGAGGGCTGTGACATCACTGAGAATGCAGCCTATCCATTCACTAGAGACCAGTGAGATCACTGAGAATGCAGCCTATCCATTCACTAGAGACCGGAGACATCACTGAGAATGCAGACTATCCATACATTAGAGGGCTGTGACATCACTGAGAATGCAGCCTACCCATTCACTAGAGAGCGATGACATCACTGAGAATGCAGCCTATCCATTCACTAGAGAGTGATGACATCACTGAGAATGCAGCCTATCCATTCACTAGAGACTGATGACATCACTGAGAATGCAGCCTATCCATTCACTAGAGAGTGGTGACATCATCGAGAATGCAGCCTATCCATTCACTAGAGAGTGGTGACATCATCGAGAATGCAGCCTATCCATTCACTAGAGAGTGGAGACATCACTGAGAATGTAGCCTATCCATTCACTAGAGACCGGTGACATCACTGAGAATGCAGCCTATCCATTCACTAGAGACCGGTGACATCACTGAGAATGCAGCCTATCCATTCACTAGAGACCAGTGACATCACTGAGAATGCAGCCTATCCATTCACTAGAGACCGATGACATCACTGAGAATACAGCCTATCCATTCACTAGAGAGTGGAAACATCACTGAGAATGCAGCCTATCCATTCACTAGAGACCGATGACATCATCGAGAATGCAGCCTATCCATTCACTAGAGAGCGGAAACATCACTGAGAATGCAGCCTATCCATTCACTAGAGAGTGGGGACATCACTGAGAATGCAGCCTATCCATGCACTAGAGACCGATGACATCACTGAGAATGCAGCCTATCCATTCTCTAGTGACTGGTGACATCACTGAGAATGCAGCCTACCCATTCACTAGAGACCGATGACATTGCTGAGAATGCAGCCTATCCATTCACTAGAGACCGATGACATCACTGAGAATGCAGCCTATCCATTCACTAGAGACCGATGACATCACTGAGAATGGAGCCTATCCATTCTCTAGAGACCGGTGACATCACTGAGAATGCAGTCTATCCATTCACTAGAGAGTGGTGACATCACTGAGAATGCAGCCTATCCATTCACTAGAGACCGATGACATCACTGAGAATGCAGCCTATCCATTCTCTAGAGACCGGTGACATCACTGAGAATGCAGCCTATCCATTCACTAGAGAGCGGGATATCTGTGACCTTTACAGTGCGCACTGTAATGTTCAAAAAAAGTGACATTGGTAATAAGAAGAACGCCAGCTAGTATGAGTCTTGGCACATATTTTTTTTTTTCAAATTTTTTTTTAATTATTATTATTTTTTAATTATTATAAATTATATTTATAATACAAGCTGTGAAAGTTTTCAGTGACAATAGTTTGGTGTTTGGAAAGTTTTCTTCCCGTTTTTCGGTAATTCAAGGGCAATTTTTTTCAAATGCAAACTGACATTTAATTCTCTAATGACCCTTTTTTTTTAAACATTTCCCAGATTCAAGTTTTTCAGAATCAGTTATTGTAATCGCACACAAAATATTAATCTACCGCAACAGAAGTCTTATTTTCGTTTAGTCAAAAACAATTCTCGGAGGTTACGAATGAGAGATGACGAGGCCGAGGCTTGTCACATCAACTCTAGGAGAGGTTTGGATCCAAGGCCAAGAGTACAAAACTACAAAAAAAAACATAAAAAAATGTAATAAAAATCAAACACACATTGGTTGCTAGGAAAACGTCTGAATATGTTTCTTATATGCCCAAACTGAATTATAAATTGCTGCTGGCACAAACCTTTAATACAACTCCTTCTGCGACATTAGTAATTTCCTTTTCAGTTTTCGTCACAGCAGTTGTCCTGATTAGCCCCTGTAGGATCCGTCATTTGGAAGCGAATTCTACTTTTGCCTTCAAGATGTACAGATGATGTGTTGCTTTAGAGCATGGGGGGGGGGGGGGGGGGGTGGGGGGGGGGTGTTTTTTGAGTTTTTTTTTTATTTTTGTTTTGTTTTTTTTTTTCCCTTTTAATTGTAAATGTTGTGCACGGCACTGTATAATGCCGACTCGATCATTATTCCTCATGCAGCTACAGGAGAGATTCAGCGATAGAGCTGGAAAAGCTCCTTTGGCTAAATTCAGCCGGAGCTTAAAAGATAAAGTGCACTTATAATAACCCCCCGCCCCCCAAATATAACCAATCCTAGGTCTCAAAAACCAAACAACACCCCCCAAATAGAACCCCACAAGGGCACATGGCTTGCTCAGAGGAAGGGAGTCCTAGGCTCCATTCCAGCAAAATTCCAAATGCATGGTGCTGATGATAGACATGTGAACTGCCGAAAAATTAGTTATTTTTCGTTTATTTACCATATTTTTTTTCATTTTTTGGGTCATTCGCTATGATTGCAATTCGGAAATTCGTAAATGTGAAAATGTATAAATTCGTAAATTCAAAAATTCATCATTTCGTAAATTCGTAAATCCGAAAATTTATAAATTCGTAAATTCGAAAATCCAAAGATAAGAAAGAAAATCCGAAAATTCAAAAGAATGAAAATCCGAAAATTCAAAAGAATGAAAATCTGAAAATTTGAAAGAATAACTAACAAATAATAACTGCCGTATTTATCGGCGTATAACACACACTTTTTCCCCCTTAAAATCGGGAGAAAGTCGTGGGTGCGCGTTATACGCCGATCCCCACTGTCTGTGACCCCAAAAAATTGCGAGCGCCGGCGAAAAATAGCAAGCACCGCCAAAAAATACAAAGCGCCAACGAAAAAGACCGATCGCAGACGAAAAAGGCTGAGTCGACTGCTCGGCTCCGCTCGCAGTCCCGCCTCCCTGCTGTTTCTGCAGCGAGCGCTGCCGAAAAAGACCGAGCCGACTGCCGACCCAGCAGGGAGGCAGGACTGCGAGCGGAGCCGAACAGTCGGCTCAGTCTTTTTCGTCGTTGCTTAGTCTTTTTCGGCGGCGCTCAGTCTTTTTCGGCGGCGCTCGCTCGGTTGTCCTCTGTTGTGACCACTGTATAAATAAAAACCTTAAAAAGCACCACCAGGGTACCGTTATCCCTCTCACTGATGTAGATCAGTGAGAGTAAAAATAAATAGGACTTTTCAGGTACTAAACAGTAAAAAAATGTTTGTTAAAAAGTAAAAAATATATTTTTTCCATAAAAACAAATTACTCCATTAAAAACATCACAACATGAGTAATTTTAGTGGTCAAAAAACGGCTTCACGTAAATGCTATTGCTCTGACTTGTTTCGCCTCTTTGGCTTCTTCAGGGAGAGTTTGTTACATCATTATCACAAACCACGTTGAATATCCATAAAGGATTATATATTATCATAAATGAAAGCAAAATTGAGGATCTTAGCACAATAAATTGTGGACAACATATCATATTAGATTGTATTCAAGCTTCATATTTCAAAACAGTATATCCATGTACATTCTAAACAGCTATTTGTGATGGAATATATTGCACTACATTCAGTCAATCCATTCACTAGAGACCAGCAACAAGATGGAGAGTGTAGCCTATCCATTCAACCAAGGCGGATGATATAATTGAGAATGTAGCCTATTCATTCACTAGAGTCTGGTGACATCACTGAAAATGCAGCCTATCAGGGGCTGAATTCAGCTGGAGTTTAAAAGATAAGTGCACTTATAATAAACCCCCCACATATAACCTATCCTAGGCCACAAAAACAACACCCCCGCGATAGAACCCCATACCCCAGGATTAATAAATGATAAGGGCACATGGCTTGCTCAGAAGAAGTTCAGCCTATGCTCCAATGCAGAAAAACTCCAAATGCATGGTGCTGATGATGAGCATGGGCACATGCACTGCCTCTACAGGATACACTATTTAACCCTGTGCTGTCCAAGCCTGCCTTGCCCGAGCAATATTGTGTGTTTGGTTTCCTGTGTCCTGCTTGCCGTGTGCTTGTTCTTTGACTGTGCCTGCCTGCTTGTTACCCTGACCTTTGGCGTGTTCTCTGTCTATCCTTGTCTGCTAGTTGCCCCAACCTTTGGCAACCTCCTGACTATCCCTTGTTGTCCTGGGCTGCTGCTTCCACTCTATCCTCCTGTAGCCTAACGTGAGCATGAGCTGGGAGACCCTGGGGGCCGCGACCTGGAGCCAGTTATAGTTCAGTCCATCCTCACCACTAGAGGCACTGGTGAACACCTGCTGGCTCTTAGACGCCACGCCCTGGGAAATCTTATGCTCTAGCTCCCAGTGGGATCTGTGTTGGTGCTCCAGTGGACCTGCTTTCCTGAAAAACCCAGAGTTCCATCCACAACAGTCAGCCATAGAATCCACTACCTTGGCAGTGCAGTCCTGACACCAACGGTGTGCATCTGTCACCTGGCCTCAGGTGACCTGACACTTATTGACAGGTCTGTAGCCACCATTGTATAAATATAAACCTCAATGAGCACCACCAGGGTACCGTCATCCTTCTCACTGATATAGATCCACAAAAGTAGAAATAAATGGGACTTTTGTGTGTACTAAACAGTCACAAGATGTTTGTTAAAAGGATAAACAAATTATTTTTTCCATAAAAATTGATTACTCCAGTAAAAACATCACAACATAAGTAACTCTAGTGGTCCAAAAACTGCTTCACGTAAATGCTATTGCTCTGACTTGTTTCGCCTCTGCAGCTTCTTCAGGGATAGTTTTTTTTTTACATGAGAATTATACCATTATCTAAAATCACATTGAATATCCATAAAGGATTATATATTATCATAAACAAAAGAAAAATCGAGGATCTTGGCACAATAAATTGTGGACAACATATCATCTAAACAGCTATTTGTGATGGAATACATTGCACTGCACTTTTGTGGGTAAAATGTAATATATTTAGAAATTCAGCCAATCCATTCACTAGAGACCAGCAGCAACATGGACTATGCACTCAACCAAGATTGATGATATAATTGAAAGCGCTGCCTATCCATTTTCTAGAAACCGGTGAGGTCACTGGAAATGCAGCCTATATATTCATTAGAGACCGGTGACATCACTGAAAATGCAGCCTATCAGGGGCTGAATTCAGCTGGAGCTTAAAAGATAAGTGCACTTATAATAACCCCCCACATATATCCTATCCTAGGCCTCAAAAACAACACCCCCACAATAGAAACCCATACCCCAGGGTTAATAAATTATAAGGGCACATGGCTTGCTCAGAGGAAGTGTGGTGCTGAATATGATTGGGCACGTGCACTGGGAATTGCTATAGTTTTTATTGACAGGTCCATAGTCATTCTGTTGTGACCAATGTATAAATATAAACCACAGTGAACACCACCAGGGTACCATCATTCCTTTCAATATTGTAGATCCAAAAAAGTAGAAATAAATGGGACATTTCAGGTACTAAACAGTCACAAAATGTTTGTTAAAAGGATAACATTTTTATTTTTTACATTCAAAAACAGATTACACCATTAAAAACATCACAACATTGGTAATTCTAATGGCTTCATGTAAATGTTACTACTCTGACATGTTTCGTCTCTGCTGCTTCTTCAGGGATAATTAGTTACATGAGGCTTACACCATTATCCAAAATCATGTTGAATATCCAACAACTATAATAAAGAAAAAAGAAAAATCGAGGTTCATGGCACAATATATTGTGGACAACATATTATTAGATTGTATTCAAACTTCATACAAAATATCTTCATATACATTCTAAACAGCTATTTGAGGGGGAATATATTGCACTGCACTTTTGTGGGTAACATTTAATATATTTAGAAATTCTGTCAATCCATTCACTGGAGACCAGCAACAAAATGAAGAGTGTAACCTGTCCATTCAACCAGTGCTGATTATATAATTGAGAATGCAGCCTATCGATTTCCTAGAAACTGGTGACATCACTGAGAATGCAGCCTATCAGGAGGCTGAATTCAGCCACAGCGTAAAATATAAGTGCACTTATAATAAACCCCCCACATATAACCAATCCTTGGCCTCAAAAATAACACCCCCACAATAGAACCCCATAAGGTCACATGGCTTGTTCAGAGGAAGGGGAGCCTATGCTCCATTCCAGCAAAATTCCTGGTGCATGGTGCTGATGATGATTAGTCAATGTCAGGAAAGGACTAGCCATAGTACAGATGAAGCCTCAAGATGTACACGAGTGTGCAGGTTGCCGTTTTTCTGTGCATAACCATGCGCAGATGCACAAAAGCGCACCCACACACCCAACGCTAATATTCCCACTGATGGGGGAATTTAAACTGCAGCAGTTCTATTAGCCAGTGCTGTTTGATCTACAGCTATTACCCGTGTTCCTGTCTTCTGACTTCTGTTATTGACCCGACTTGACCCTGATCTTACTTGAACGCTACCTGCCCTGACCATGGCCTGTCTCTGGATTTTCCCTGCCTCCTGCTCATCTGCCTGATTCTATCTTGCTGACTTCTGCTTGTATCCTGGCCATTCTCTGCCTGCTGTTTATGCCTGTATTTGACTGTCTGTTGCTGACCTGGCTCATCTGACTTTGCATCCAGTTATCCACCTGTCCTGCTCTGCATGCTACCTGGTTCCTGCTGGTCCTTTACCTGCTGAGTGTTGCCAGTTCTTCCACACCTGCTACCTGCCAGCTCCATGTCAAGCACCTGCCCCCTGCTGTCTGCCTAATCCGGGGTCTGCTGTCTCTGCTGCCACCTGCTGTTCCAGGGATCTGACCCTTCTCTGGCCACATGCCTGCTACCGACTCCCATGGGTGATGGAACATCTTACAGGCACTTGTACCTCGCCCGCGCTCTTGTGGCCACTGTCACAACATCAGTGGTCTCAGAGCCGGGGCTGTATGAGAGGCCTCCCTCTACACATCAGGCTCTGACACAAGGTATGTAACAGTCACTCTGTTGTGACTACTGTATAAATATAAACCTCAAAGAGCTCCACCAGGGTACCATCTTCTCTCTCTTAGATGTAGATCCACAAAAGTAGAAATTAAAGGGGACTTTTCAGGTACCAAATAGTGACAAAATTGTTAAAAACATAACAATTTAATGTTTTCCATAAAAACAGATTATGCCATAAAAACATCACAGCATTAGTAATAAATGGCTTCCCATAAATGCTACTGCTTTTACATGATTCGTCTCTGCTTCTTCAGGGTGAGTTAGTTACATGAGTCTTAGACCATTATCCAAATTTGTGTTGAATATCCATAAAGAATTATGTTATCAATGAAAGAAAAATCGAGGATCTTAACAAAACTCAAAATGATAGGATCTCAGGATGACACCTGCATTTTTAAGGCTGTGAGTACTGGGTGGTATATTGGTGCACTACAGGAGAAATAACCGAATCTGCCCACCAGATATGGAATAATCACTAATTAAAGTCACCTCAAGAGGGTGCCCAATGGTTGGTAAGCTCCATAAGGACTTTGCAGCTTGAAGGGGGGATGTAAAATGAATATAGAGAAACCACAGCCTAGGCCTCGCTCCTGGACCATCCGGTAATCACAGCCTTAATGACCGGTTGAGCGCAATTGTGGGCACACATGTATGTGGATAAACTGCATGGCCTGTGTGCACATGCCTGATATTAGCACTGGTGCCAGAAGGTCTTTTTAACCACTTGATCTCCAGAAGATTTACCCCCTTTATGACCAGGCTATATTTTGCTGTACGGCACTGCGTTACTTTAACTGACAATTGCATGGTCATGCAACGTTGCACATAAATGAAATGTATGTCATTTTTTTCCCACACATTTTCTTGCTTTGAAGCCTGAAATAAAGACAGACGCCGTTTTTGTTGTATCCAGCTGTATTTACCAGTGCAACTTATAACAGCCAAGTGAAAGCTATAACACCAACATGTCAGAAAAAAAAAAAAAAGAATCAAAAAAAGAATCATTGAGTTGTAAAAAGGAACTCCCCCTTGAGTCAGTATTTTGTTGAACCCCCCTTTGCTTTAATTACAGCATTTAGTCTGTTGGGATTTGTCTCTACTAACTTTGCACATCTAGACTTTGCATTAAACCCCATTGAAAATCTGTGGAATGACGTGAAGACTGCAGTCCAAAAGACAGTCATCGTCAAATGTAAAGCCTCATACACACCATCAGATTTTAGGACGGCCTAACGTCCGTTTTTTGTTGCATGCTATTCTCATGTCGAAAGTGAAGAGGTTACTCACCATACGGAAATTCTCGTACGACAGAATACAACTTCAGAAGTGACGTCATGTGTTGACTGGTTTTGTATGTATTCTTTCGTTTCTGATCATGCGTAGTCTTGCGCTTATGTTTTTCGCATGAAAAACGTACTAATTAAACGAAAATCGAACATTAAGTTCACGTACAACAAAAATGTTATAGTCTGCACATCCAACTTTTGTCTGACGAAAAACTGGAATCGGCTGTCGAAAGCACCATACTAACGATCTGAAAATCGGCAGATCGTTAGTCGGACGAAATTTTACTTCCGATTTTCGTATAGTGTGTACGGGCCTTAAGTGTGGGCTCTGACTGTCAGAGAAATATCGCGCTTCAGCGCCGGCTTCCTAGGGTGCGCATGTGGGATAGAGCGGCACAGCAGCGCACACAGGTACGCGGGATAGCGGGTGCGCGGCTCTCGGGTATGTGCCCTTTTCCATTCAGCGCGGGGCACGTCCGTGCGCGGTCCTGACAGGAAGCGCGTGCGCATGCGCGCGCCCAGATACCCCACCTGACCACTTACCTGGCCTATAAAAGGCCTTCTCTTTCCCTTCTGAAATTGCTGGTTGGTTGTCTCAGTTCCTGAGTACCTGGCTTCCTGTATCCTGTATCCTGTTCCTTGTGCCTGCCTGTGTTTGACCCGGGCCTCTCCTGACCACCGCTGTCTCTCTCCAGTGTTTGACCCCTTGGCTTGCTTCTTGGATATCCTTCTGCCTGATTACCTGTGTTTGACCCTCGGCCTGCCTCCTGGACATTCTTCTGCTACTTACCAGTGTTTGACCCCTGGCTTGCCTCTTGGATATCCCTTTTGCTTGATTACCTGTGTTTGACCCTTGGCCTGCTCCCTGGACTTTCTGTTGCCTTTACCGTACCCAGTATATGACCCGGCTTGTCCACAGCCTCTACAGCCTCTTCCTTGTGTTGGCCCTGCCAGGTGTCTACTTCCAGTGCAGCTTCATCTACACATGGTCTCCAGCTCTACTGCACACCACCTGCAACCCACCTGCTGGCAACCCGTGCATCTTTGTGCTCGGTGCCTACTGTACCCACTCCAGGGGCATCGTGCACTTAGTCGCAAGGGGAGCAGCATCTCGGCCCGGGTGAGTACTCGTGACACTGACTAGGCCATGCAAGGACATTCACCTTTTTCTTTTTCAACCACTGTGGGGTCATTTTTGCTTTTTTGCTTTGGGTCATTGTCATGTTTGAAAGTAAATCTTTTTCCCATTGACAACTTTCGTCAATAATTTGATGGTATTTTGCCCCATCCATTTTTCCTTCTATCCTGACAAGTGCTCCAGTCCCTGCTGCAGAGAAAGCCCCCATAACAGGATATTACCACCCCCTTATTGGGATATTACCATCCCCATAACAGGATATTACCACGTCCATGCTTTACTGTATGAATAGTGTTATTTGGATGGTGACCTTTATTGGATTTCCTCCAGATATATCGTTTGGTGTTGAGGCCAAATAATTCCACTTTAGTCTGATCTGACCATAACACCTTTTTCCATGTGGCCTCAGAATCTTCAAGGTGCGTTTTGGCAAAGCTCAGTCATGACTGCATGTGGCCTTTCATGAGGAGGGGCTTTTTTCTTGCATCCTCCCATACAAGTCACATTTGTGTAGAATTTGTGATATTGACCATAATGACCACTCTTTGTCATCAATTCCTGCAACAGTTTCAGAGTTGCTGTAGGCCTCATGGTAGATGACTCTCTGACCAGTTTCCTTCTGTCTCTTTCATCCAGTTTGGAGCGACATCCTGATCCAGGGAGGGTCTGTGTTGTACCAAATACCTTCCATTTTTCTTTTAGTAATAGACTTCACTGGGCATTGATAAAGCCTTTGTATCTATCTCCTGACTTGTGCCAGTCCACAACTTTATCCTGGAGATCCCAGTGACAGTGCCTTGCCACCCATAGTTGATTGTTTGCTTCAGTTGCACTACCAGGGATTGAAACGCTCCAGGAAAGCTCTTTTCATCCTGAACTAAACAAAATGACCACAGATAATCACAGCTGAAAGCCAAATAGCTTCGTGTGCCATTGAGAAGGTGATTAGCTACACCTGAGTGAGTTTACAAGTCATTTTTTGAAGGGGGTGATAATTTTTCCCACTCAGTGATTTTGTTTTTGAATTTTTTTTCTGACATGTTGGTGTTATACAGTATATTTTACTTGTATGTTATAAATTGCAAAGTAAATTCAGCTTGATAAAACAAAAAGTGTGTCTGTCTTCATTTCAGGAGGCAAGGCAACAACATGTGATTATTTTAAAAGGGGTGATTCTTTTCTATACCCATTGTATATATACACTATAGTACCAAATGTATTGGGACGCCTGCCTTTACACACACATGAACTTTAATGGTACCCCAGTCTTAATATTGAGTTGGCCCACCCTTTGCAGCTATAACAGCTTCAACTCTTCTGGGAAGTCTGTCCACAAGGATTAGGAGTGTATCTATGGGAATGTTTGACCATTCTTCCAGAAGCACATTTGGGAGGTGCTGGCCAGTCAAGTTCCTCCACCCCAAACTCGTTCATCCATGTCTTTATGGACCATGCTTTGGGCACTGGTCCAAATCATTTGGTGGAGGGGGGATTATGGTGTGGGGTTGTTTTTCAGGGGTTGGACTTGGCCTCTTAGTTCCAGTAAAGGGAACTCTTAAAGTGGTTGTAAACCCTCCTGCGTCACTTTTACCTACAGGTAAGCCTAGAATAAGGCTTACCTGTAGGTAGTGGAGATATCTCCTAAACGTCCACTGTTTAGGAGATTTATACCTTGTAGTGTGCCAATGATGTCATTGGCGCATGCGCTGTGAAGAAACGGACCCCCGTGCCATTTCTTCACTCGTATGTGTCGTGACTGATGGCTCCTGAGCGCATGCACGGGAGTGACGTCACGCTGTTCCAGCCAGTCACAGAGCCGGAGTCCGCGGCCCCAGAAAGAAGAGGGTAGAAGACGGATGCTTCCACCAGCGGGGACAGCGCGGGCTTAGATTGCAGGTAAGTGCCACATATGCATACTAGCCCATTATGCTTTTACTTTGCAGGGAAAGACAGAGGAAGTAAAACCCATCCGAGTTTACTTCCTTTTTAAGGCGCCAGCATACCAATACGTTTTGGATAATTTCATGCTGCCAACTTTGTGGGAACAGTTTGGGGATGGCCTCTTCCTGTTCCAACATGACTGCGCACCAGTGCACAAAGCAAGGTCCATAAAGACATGGATGGGTGAGTTTGGGGCGGAAGAGCTTAACTGGCCTGTACAAAGTCCTGACCTCAACCTGATAGAACACTTTGGGATGAATTTAGAGTAGAGACTGCGAACCAGGCCTTCTCATCCAACATCAGTGCCTGATCTCACAAATGTGCTTCGGGAAGAATGGTCAAACATTCCCATAGACCAGGGGTCTCAAACTAGCGGCCCTCCAGCTGTTGCAAAACTATAAGTCCCATGAGGCATTGCAAGGCTGACAGTTACAAAGCCTGACTCCCACAGGTAGAAGCATGATGGGACTTGTAGTTTCGCAACAGCTGGAGGGCCACCAGTTTGAGACCCCTGCCATAGACACACTCCTAAACCTTGTGGACAGCCTTCTCAGAAGAATTAAAGCTGCTATAGCGGCAAAGGGTGGGCCAACTCAATATTGAACCTTATGGACTAAGACTGGGATGCCATTAAAGTTCATGTGTGTGTAAAGGCAGACATCCTAATACTTTTGGTATTATAGTGTGTGTTTATATATATATATATATATATATTATATTTTTTCTAAGCTTCACTTTTTCCTAGGGGCATCTTGTATTCCCGAGTAATCACCCAACCAGATAAGACAATGTATTTTATCTCACACGAACAACAGCTGTTTCTGCCCAACAAAGTTGCCTGGGGCTTCCCTAAAGAAGACGTGTCGCTATCTGTCATACCCATGACACTTGTCTACAACACGCTCCCGGTCCTGACGACTGGTATACACAGGCGTGCCCTCCTCCTGTCAACCAAAAGTTGAGTGATCTCTGGGAGAAAAAGAGACATCAGGATTCTGATTAGAGCTGACAGCAGAAATTAGATACTCAGAATGCCCGACATGCCTTTGGCCAAATGCAGTATTGATCCGAAGCTACGTATGTGAAATTGAAGCAAAAATACATAGCTTGATCTTTCATCATTGAATCACAAACTCGCAGTTATTGTTAAGCTGTTCTTACATGGGCAGATCTTCGGCAAAGAAAAGTCATTTTAGACCTGATTTACCAATAATTAGCCGGTGTAGCTGACATTCCTGGATTTTCTGCCTGAACGTTGTTTACTGGGCAAGC
Organism: Lithobates sylvaticus; assembly: GCA_028564925.1. Taxonomy (NCBI): domain Eukaryota; kingdom Metazoa; phylum Chordata; class Amphibia; order Anura; family Ranidae; genus Lithobates; species Lithobates sylvaticus. The sequence continues at coordinate 73,360,162 of CM053038.1, forward strand.
TAGATGGAAAATCCAATCCCTGGAGGTATATGGGGTGATCATAAAACTTTATCTTTGTTGGGGGGAAAGATACCTGATGGAATAAATAGAAAGGGGGCAATAAATGATCAATCAAAAGTCCATGTATCCTTTATTCTTGATAGTAAAGTAACAGCTGGTAGAAAATACATATCTAGAGCATTTCAGGGGGTCCACGCATCCCCCCATTATAAGGGCCTGAATGCAAATATTTACATAAATCATAAAAAAAAAGTGTACAAATGAAATATAAAAGACCAATGTGAGGAAAAACCCTTCAATATGTCATTGTGGGTAATAACAAATGGATACACTAATATTATTTCAAATCAGTCATTAAATGTTTACAAATTACGTGTTCTAAAACAAGGGTCTCCAAACTCTCTAAACAAAGGGCCATTTTAGTGTCCTTCAGACTTTAGGAGGGACGGGCTGTGGTCATTGGGAGTAGAAAAGGTCTCAAAGTCAGTGGGGCAAAACAATGCCCCATCTTTGGTGTCAGTAGGAGGAATAGTGCCCCATCATTGGTGTTATTGGGAGAAATTGTGCCCCATCATTGGTGTCATTGGGAGAACTTGTGTCCCATCATTGGTGTCATTGGGAGAAATTGTGTCCCATCATTGATGCCATTGGGTGATATTGTGTCCCATCGTTGGTGTCATTGGGAGAAATTGTGCCCCATCATTGGGAGAAATTGTGCCCCTTCATTGGTGTTATTGGGAGAAATTGTTTCCCATCATTGGTGTTATTTCGAGAAATTGTGTCCCACCATTGGTGTTATTGGGAGAAATTGTGCCCCATCATTGATGCCATTGGGAGAAAAGTTTTCCCTTCATTGGTGTAATTGGGAGAAATTGTGTCCCATCATTGGTGTCATTTCGAGAAATTGTGTCCCACCATTGGTGTTATTGGGAGAAATTGTGTCCCATCTTTGATGCCATTGGGTGATATTGTGTCTCATCATTGGTGTCATTTGGAGAAATTGCGCCCCAACATTAGGAGAAATTGTGCCGCTTTATTGGTGTAATTGGTCAATCATAGGCATGTGCACAGGGTGTGCCAGGTGTGCCTGGGCACACCCTAATTACCATGTGTGGTACAGATTCCCCTGTGGGCTGCACAGATAATAAAAAGGAGCAAACTAAGAGCTTATAAAGGAACTGCAATTGAGCATGCTATATAGAGAACACCATCTGGTCTACCATCTGGTCTACACAATTTCAGGCTGCAGTGGGGACACAGAAAAGACAGGAGGGACAGCTGAAGTCAGGATCATTTAGGTATATTTCACTCAACCCAAAACAAATTCTTTAGTGGTTTTGTGAGTATGAACATAGGCCTGAAGCCAATGCTGGAGTTGGATGTGCATTTCACATATATGCCTTTTGAATATAATTTGATTCGCATAACATGTAAACCAGGCTTTCGGTGGAGCCGGTTCACATATATGCGGGCCGGTTACGGTGCAAATTAAAAAGGTTCCTGTGCATTTTTCAGTCTTGTTTAAAAAAGAAAACAAGAAAAATAACAAACATGTTATACTTACCTCCTCTGTGCAGTTGGTTTTACACAGGGAAGCCCAGATCCTCCTCTTCTCGGGTCCCTCTTTGCTGCTCCTGGCCCCTCCCCTCCTGTCCTCAGAGCAAGCAGCTTGCTATAGGGGGCACCCGAGCCGAGCTGCAGCTCTGTGTATCCATTCAGACACAGAGCTGCCGTTCGGCCCCACCCTCTCTCTCTTCTGATTGACTAACTGACTTGGATTGACAGCCGTGGGAGCCAATGGCACCACTGCTGTTTCAGAGCCAATCAGAAGAGTCCCGGAGGGCCAAGGGACTCGTGGACATCGCTGGAGAGGGATGGGGCTCAGTTAAGTATTGGGGGGGAGGGGCTAAGGCGGGCTGCTACACACAGAAGGGTTTTTATTTTAACCACTTCAGCCCCGGAAGATTTGGCTGCTGAAGGACCTGGACATTTTTTGAGATTCAGCACTGCGTCGCTTTGACTGACAATTGCGCGGCCGTGCGACATTGCACCCAAAGAAAATGTATGTCCTTTTTTGCCCAGAAATAGAGCTTTCTTTTGGGGGTATTTGATTGCCTCTGCGGTTTTTATTTTTTGCGCTATAAACAAAAAAAGACTGACGATTTTGAAAAAAACACAATACTTTGTACTTTTGGCTATAATAAATATCCCCATTTTTTTTAAAAAAAAAAGCAAATTTTTCTCAGTTTAGGCCGATACGTATTATTGGTAAAAAAAAGCGCATATATTGATTGGTTTGCGCAAAAGTTATAGCGTCTACACAATAGGGCATAGATTTTTTTTTTTTTATTATTATTTTTACTAGTAATCGCGGCGATCTGCGATTTTTATCAGGATTGCGACAGTATGGCGGGCACATCGGACACTTTTGACACATTTTTTTGGACCATTGGCATTTATACAGCGATCAGTGCTATAAAAATGCACTGATTACTGTAAAAATGCCAATGGCAGGGGAAGAATTACCACTAGGGGGCGATCAAGGGGTTAACTGTGTTCCCTGTGTGTGTTTCTAACTGTAGGGGGAGGGGACAGACCTAGAAAAAATGACAGATCGTGGTTCCTAGCTATTAGGAACTCACAATCTGTCACTCCTCACAGAACAGAACAGGGATTTGTGTGTTTACACACACACACGTCCCCGTTCTGCCTCTCGTGCCCGCGATCGCTCGTGGCCGGCGCTCTCCGCGACCATTGGCCACGAGCATCGTCACCCTCGCTGTGCAGCGGGCGTGCGAACCTGCTATCCAGACCCCGCGAGCCGACATATAGCTACGGCGAATCGCGGAATCTTGCCGACCTGCCGCAGTATAATGATGGCGGTTGGTCGGCAAGCAGTTAGTGCATAGAATGTATTATTACAACCCCTTTAAGTCGCACCTGAATCACACCTGAACCGCTGAATGGAAAACGCATCGGACTCTGCACAAAAACACATTTTTCAATAGTAGGCCAGAGTTCTACTTTAAGCAAAAAAAATAAATAAGAGAAAATGAAAAGAAAAGTATTGAGATTTGGAGATTCAATATTCCTAAAAGCCGTTTGTGACAAGCAAAGCTTATCCTGTAACAACAGCAGCCTATGTGGATTTTATATTTTTTTCCCAAGGAAACCTCATAAGCTTTGCATTTGGACATTGTTCAAAAAGGGGATTTAATGTTTCAGTCTAGTTGACGAGATTAATGGGGCAAACGTAGCAAACACATCAAATTAACCTATGTTTAATCACATCACCCCGAGACCGGGAGAACAAAGTGTTTATTTGAAGGATACATTGTTTAATAAAACACGGAAGTACACATGATATTCACTCTTTAATGTAATTAGATGGCTCTTAGGCTTGATCCTTACGCTATAACAATGTTCTCTTCCCAGGAGTGTGTTGGGCTCTTTGGCTGTATTACGACTTTCTGAAAAAAACTAAGGATTCTGGGAATTTGATCACAGATGGCGCAGATTTTTATTTTTTATTTTTTTGTGTAATAGATTAAAATGTATGCAAACCCGTAATCTATTTTTCAGTAGGTGTGGCATCGTGTCTCACAGTTTTCTTAAAGATACATTCCAGGTATGGATATTTTTCCATCGTTCCATTGGCCCAGCTTGGACCAATGTAAGTATGCTTTAGGGGTCAGTGGTTGATTTCTAGTTCAACGATATTAACCACTTGCTTACCAGGCACTTTCACCCCCTTCCTGCACAGGCCAATTTTCAGCTTTAAGCGATGTCACTCTTTAGGCCCGTACACACGATCGGACTTTTTGACAACCAACATGCAAATTAGCTGTTTTGGACCAACATCCGACCGTGTGTACGCTCCATCGGACCAACTTTTTCCAGGTTTCATCTGACTTTTGTTGGCTGTGCGAACGGACCAACTTTCTGCCAACAAAAGTCCGATGGACCAAAGTCCGACCGTGTGTACACAAAACCAACGGACTTTTGTCCAAAGTACAAACACGCATGCTCAGAACCAATGCAAAAGATCAGACAACAATATAGAAGTTGACCAAAGGTGGCGCTGGAGTATTCGAAAGTCCTCCTTAGAAGTGTCGTCAGTACGTTGAAACGTCACAACGTTCGTGTTGGTTGCCTAAAAAGTCAGACCGTGTGTATGCAATACCAACTTGGGGCCAACGCCCTTTGGACAAAAATCCACGGGAAAGTTGGTCCACGGTCCGATCGTGTGTATGAGGCTTTTGAATGACAATTGTGCGGTCATGCTACACTGTACTCATATGACATGTTTATAATTTTTTTCACACAAATAGAGCTTTCTTTTGGTGGTATTTAATCACCGCTGGGTTTTTGATTTTTTGCTAAAAAAAAAGAAAGTTTCATAGTTTGTTATAAAATTTTGAAAACAGGTAAATTTTCTCCTTCACTGATGGGCACTAATAGATGGCACTGAGAGGTGGCACTGATGGGCACTGATGGTTGGCACCAATGGGCAGCACTAAAGGGCACTGATAGGTAGCACTAATGGACACTGATGATCACTGGTAGGTGGCACTGATAGGTGGCACTAATGGGCACTGATGATCACTGATAGGTGGCACTGATAGGTGGCACTAATGGGCACTGATGATCACTGATGGGTGGCACGATTAACGATCTTCTGTTTACATAACATGATCAGCTGTCATTGGCTGACAGCTGATCACGTGGTAAGGGGCCGGGATCTGTGATCAGCCGAGTCTCATAGACTCAGTGATAGGTAGCACTAATGGACACTGATGATCACTGGTAGGTGGCACTGATAGGTGGCACTAATGGGCACTGATGATCACTGATAGGTGGCACTGATAGGTGGCACTAATGGGCACTGATGATCACTGATGGGTGGCACGATTAACGATCTTCTGTTTACATAACATGATCAGCTGTCATTGGCTGACAGCTGATCACGTGGTAAGGGGCCGGGATCTGTGATCAGCCGAGTCTCATAGACTCAGTGATCACAGAGCGCGCCGTGCATGCCCCACAGGGGGCGCGCAGGGAGCTCATGCATGGGAGGATGTCATATGATGGCTTCCCGGCAATTAAGGCCCACACTGTAGCCGTCATTCGGCTATAGCGCGGGCGGGAGGAGGTTAAATAGAGAGCTACGACTAAGGCTTCTGACGAAACGCGCCAGCTCTATTGTTTTATTGTCACTCTGATGTACCAAGAAACTACAATTCAAAGATTTCAGTGTTGCCGGTTCTTTCTTCTACTTATATGTATTTTGTATACTCTCTGGTGGTAATATTTAATTTATGATTAGTTTATAGGAGCATGGTTATTTTGGTTTTATTTATAAGTATGCATGTAACATACCTGGCCAATCCTTGAAGTGGAAAATCACTGTAGTCTTCTGGGTCTAATGCCAAGTGACTGCATTGCTGCTAATGAACACAGGGGGGCACTCACTTGTAGCAGGCACATCCAGAAATTGCCTTGCCTTTTTCTCAATGAATACAAGGGGTTCTCTGATTGGAGTGTGATTTTGCCACCCTGCATGGGGCTACTACAGTGATTCTTTTAAGCCACAGGGATCCGACAACAATGCTGCTAATTGTGAGGCAGTGACTTAGTGTTTCTCAGATAAAGTGAGTAGCGCAGGTTCACGCACTAAAATATAACTTCCTTCAGTGTAAGTATTGAATATCAGTGATCTTAAACCTAATGTCAGATGTCTTGTACCTAATATGACCCAAAATATAGACATGTGCAATTCGTTTAGTTTCAAATACGTTTTTTTACTAATTTCGACAACCGGTTTAACAAATTCTTCCGAATATTCATAAATTTGAATATTCAAAAGTTCGTAAATTCCTAAATTCCTAAATTCGAAATTTGAAAACCTGAAAATTTGAAAATCTCAAATAATAACTAACTAATAATTAATTAACTATTACTAACTATACAATTATAGGTATTGGAATTTCCTTTAAAATTTGGCTGTTAGTGAACGTAATGAATATGCTGTATCTAAACGAATGGAGTGTAACAAATTAATAATAATAAATAACAATCATAATAAAAAAAAGCTTTTTATTATCAATTTGTTTAATTCCATTTGTTTAGATGCGGCATCCGCTATTTCGGATAATTCATAACTTCAGATAAATTCATATTCATTACGTTCACTAACAGCCAAATTTTAAAGGATGCTCTGTCATTTTGGTATACAAGATGGCTTAAATCTGCAACTATAAACTATAACTATATTTAACAATAAAATAATGCTTAGAAAGATGCTTGCACAAGCACTGTGCTCTATATACGTCATTGTGGGTTGGTAGGCCATGGGACAGGATGCATGACTTTTGACTCGTAACCAGATGGCCTGTTGACTCGTGTTAACTCATGATGATGTATTTTAAGGGATCACTGACTTGTATAACCATATAACTATATATTTAATTAATAGTTAGCTATTATTAGTTAGTTAGTTAGTTCGTTAATCTTTAGAATTTTCAGATTTTTCGGATTTTCAAATTTCCGAATTTCCAATTTTTTACGAATTTACAAATTTTTACGAATTTTACACATTTACGAATTTTCCAATTTATGAATTGCGATAATAACAAATGACCCAAAAAACTAAACAAAAGAAAAAAAATGAATGAAACGAAGGCAAACTAATTTTTCAGCAGTGTACATGTCTAGTGCACGTCCTCTAAACAACAATATACATAAAAGTGCAATTATGCAAAGTTGTGCAATTATGCACATGTGCATCATATGCAATGAAAATTACTGATAAAAAGTGCAAACATACAAAATCACACGTATTAAAGTGCCTCAGTGACAGTCCAAAAAGCCCTAGAAAGAAAAAAAAAAGGATTAATATTCTTATAAAAAATGTAATGTAAAAAACAGTGTCCATCAATAAATGACTCCCAAAGAAATTATCTTCAAAGTGAAAAATCCCCACAGTGCTCCACTGGCCGTGAATCCTTCACCACTCTGCCCAAAATTGACTCACCAGATCCATAGGCTTGTCAAATTATAGACCAGCATGCACGCAAAATCTCTCCTAAACAATGCTGTATGTGCCCCTTTTCTGAATCGATAGCAATCAGAGCTCCATCTCAAATCCAAGGGGATTCCATGTGGGAAGTAAAAAGAAGGAAGGAGGCTTCCATTGTGTAAAAATCATACAATGGGCTTTTATTAAAAACATTAAATATTTCACTCATATTTTTATAATGTCAACAAAACACTAGGGAAGGCGTGCTTAACTGGATAAGTCATTTGTCTCTGGTCAAACCACGGACCCCAAGCATGAACCGGCATACACAGTGACATCAGAGTCCCTTCTCCCTATGCGTTTCGTCATGTGACATCCTTCCTTGTGGAGTGGCTTAGTGTTGTCAGCCTACAACAGAAAGTGCTGTTACATGGCAGGATCTCCAGGTAAGAAACTTTGCAACAGGTTAGCAAAAAAAAAATGATCTGCTGAAGAAAACAGAACAGTGTTTGTATGGCCAGCTATGCAGCAATGGCAGCCAACATAATACAAAAATAGAGGCAGTACACTTCAATTCCCAGCAAAAGGTTGGTATCCACTGTGCTTTTGATGTATATAATATCTTTAATACTGACTCTGATTACCATAAATATGAATTAATTTCTAGGGAGTGATAGCCCCTTTTCACAATATACTCTTCCGATCAGGACGTATAAATAGCTTGTTGTAACATTATGGCTAAGAAAACAGGTATAAAAATAAATTAACAGGAAATGGAAGCTATTAGCGCGGAGAGGTGGCATGTGAGGCTAACAAAAAAGCACGCCAAAGGGTAATTAAAAATTCAAACATAAACATTAAAATTGATTAAATGATTTCTCAAATTTAAATTAGGAGCCTGTTTACCGGGATTAGCTGCAAGGAGATGCAATGTATTTACCAATCCGAGCCGGATTGGATTTGAATACTTTGCAACACTTTGTAACATAGGAAAGTCCAAAGTAAAGTAAACCTGTCATTACAGAATCTTCTGCATTTGACACAATAAATGTCACTAATGTTATCTTGATAATGTTGCCCTAAACCCCAGCATGCAGCGGGTAAACAATAGAATACTTCAGGTGCTGTAGCTTTTCAAGAGGACGAAGTTCATACTTACTGCCTACCGGAGAGGCACAGTAGGGGGAAATAATGATTTGATCCCCTGAAGATTTTGTAAGTGTGCCCACTTACGAAGAAATGAAGGGTCTATAAATGATAGAGACAGAATATCAATCAAAAATCCAGAAAAAAAAAACACATAAAACAAATGCTATAAATTAAGTTGCAGTTCAGTGAGTAAAATAAGTATTTGATCCCCAAGCAAAACATGACTTGGTTCTTGGCGGAGAAACCCTTGTTGGCAAGCACAGAGGTAAGACGTTTCTTGTAATTGGTGACCAGGTTTGCACACATCTCAAGAGGGATTTTGGTCCACTCTTCTTTACAGATCTTCTCTGAATCCTTAAGGTTTCTTGGCTGTCTCTTGGCAACTCAAAGTTTCAGCTTCCTCCACAAATGTTCTATAGGATTAAGGTCCGGAGACTGGCTAGGCCACTCATTGACCTTAATGTGCTTCTTCTTGAGCCAAACCCTTGTTGCCTTGGCGGTATGTTTTAGGTCATTGTCATGCTGGTAGACCCATCCCCAACCACCTGCAGTGTTCTGGCTGAGGGAAGAAGGTTCTCATCCAAGATTTTACAATACATGGCCCCGTCTATTGGCCTGTCACGTACCTAGTGGAGGAGCCCGACCTGCATGTGGGGACCTCTCTTGCGGCTCCGACTCGAGGGCCCTGGTAGGGTGAACAGGAAGCACAAGAGTCAGGAGTGGCATGAGTGCCTGGCAGAACCAACAGCAGAAGATGGATCAGGAACCCAGGGAGCCCTGTGTAGCGGGACCTCCGACAGGATCTGAAGGTAGGCAGGGGCAGCGGACTGGAACTGGACAGCAGGCAGGCACCAGGAACCAGGACACTTTCTCCCAATCCTTCTCTGAATCATTTAGATGTTCATTGGCAAAGTTCAGATGGGCCTGTACATGTGCCTTGTTGAGGAGGGGGACTCACTGTGTTTGAAGGAAGAAAAATGCTGACTATGACCCTAAGAGCACCATCGCTACAGTCAAGCACTGAGGTGGAAACATTATGCTTTAGGGCTGTTTCTCTGCTTAAGGTACAGACAGACTTTGCCGCATTGAGGTGTCAATGGATGGGGCCATGTAAAGTAAAATCTTGGATGAGAACCTTCTTCCCTCAGCCAGAAGGCTGAAGATGGGTCTTCCAGCATGACAATATATACATGACTATATACAGGATTTTAGTAATGAAAACGGTATTATTAGCAGTAATCAGCATGGATTCATGAAGAATCGTTCTTGCCAAACCAATCTATTAACCTTCTATGAGGAGGTGAGTTGCCATCTAGATAAAGGAAGGCATGTAGATGTGGTGTATCTGGATTTTGCAAAAGCATTTGACACAGTTCCCCGTAAACGTTTACTGTACAGAATAAGGTCCGTTGGCATGGACCATAGGGTGAGTACATGGATTGAAAACTGGCTACAAGGGTGAGTTCAGAGGGTGGTAATAAATGGGGGGTACTCGGAATGGTCAGGGGTGGGTAGTGGTGTCCCCCAGGGTTCTGTGTTGGGACCAATCCTGTTTAATTTGTTCATAAACGACCTGGAGGATGGGGTAAACAGTTCAATCTCTGTATTTGCGGATGATACTAAGCTAAGCAGGGCAATAACTTCTCTGCAGGATGTGGAAACCTTGCAAAAAGATCTGAACAAATGAATGGGGTGGGCAACTACATGGCAAATGAGGTTCAATGTAGAAAAATGTAAAATAATGCATTTAGGTGTCAAAAATATGAATGCAGTTTATACACTGGGGGGAGAACCTCTGGGGGAATCTAGGATGGGAAAGGACCTGGGGGTCCTAGTAGATGATAGGCTCAGCAATGGCATGCAATGCCAAGCCGCTGCTAACAAAGCAAACAGAATATGGGCATGCATTAATTCATTACTGAAAGAGGATGTGAAATTCCCTTCCACAGGCGGCAGTCTCAGCGGGGGGCATTGATAGTTTCAAGAAACTATTAGATAAGCACCTGAACGACCACAACATACAGGGATATACAATGTAATACTGACATATAATCACACACATAGGTTGGACTTGATGGACTTGTGTCTTTTTTTCAACCTCACCTACTATGTAACTATGTAACAATGACCCAAAACATACCGCCAAGGCAACAAAGGAGTGGCCTCAAGAAGAAGCACATTAAGGTAATTGAGTGGCCTAGTCAGTCTCCAGATTTTAATCCTATAGAAAATGTATGGAGGGAGCTGAAACTGAGTTGCAAAGCGACAGCCAAGAAACCTTAAAGGAGAAGTCCAGCCAAAGCTTGTTTGGCTGGGCTTCTCCTATGGATCACAGGAGTGCAATCCGTTTTGCGCTCCTGTGACCCATTTCCAGCAGAAAGCCAGCTGAAGTCCGCTCTCCGCTGACGTTACGTATTTCAGAGACTGAGACTGGCACCCGTCTCAGCCTCCCAGCGAACTGATAAGAGCCTGAGCCAGACGTTCCGCCCCCTCCCCAGCTCAGCACTCCAATGAGCAAGGAGAGAGTAGAGCAGAGAGCTGTGACTGACAGAGAGCGGAGACTGCGAGCCAGGCCTTCTTGTCCAACATCAGTTCCTGACCTCACAAATGCTCTTCTGGAAGAATAGTCAAACATTCCCATAGAAACACTCCTAAACCTTGTGGGCAGCCTTCCCAGAAGAGTTGAAGCTGTTATAGCGGACTAAGACTGGGATGCCATAAAGTTCATGTGCGTGTAAAGGCAGTCGTCCCAATACTTTTGGTAATATAGTGTATATGTGTTTTTTTCCCTGGTGCATCTTGATGGCAGCATACAGATTCCCACCATTGAGGTGATGGGCAGCACAGTGGTGTAGTGGGTTGCACTAGCCTAGCAGTAAAAAGGGTCGCTGGTTCAAATCCCAACCACAACACTACCTGCCTGGTGTTTGCATGTTCTCCCTGTGCCTGCGTAGGTTTCCTCCAGGTACTCCGATTTCCTCCCAGACTCCAAATACATGCTGGTGAGTTAATTGGCTTCTGTCTAAATTGGCCCTAGTATGAATGTGAGTTAGAGACCTTAGATTGTAAGCTCCTTAAGGGTAGGGACCAATGTGAATGTACAATGTATATGTAAAGTGCTGCGCAAATTGATGGCGCTATATAAGTACCTTAAAGAGGATCTAAACCCTGATGGGTGTTATTTCCTCTTTGTTTCCCTGCAAAGGTAAAGCATAATGGGCTATTATGCATTATCTGACACTTACCTGCAGGAGAAGCCCGCGATGTCCCCGTTTTCCTCGCTAGTAGTGAGTGTCCATTCTTCACCCCTCTTCCTTCAGAGGCTGCAAACTCCGGCTCTGTGACTGGACGGAGTCGCGTGACGTCGCGCGACGTCACTCCCGCGCATGCGCACGGGAGCCGCCTTTAACGGCATGACCTGAGCTAGAAACGGCACAGCGTGCCCCTTCTAACTCCAGCGCATGCGCAGAAGAAATTGCCCTATGGCAATTTGCAAATATCTCCTAGACCGTGCAGGTCTGGGAGATATTTCCAGCACCTACAGGTAAGCCTTATGCCGCGTACACACGGTCGGAATTCTCGTCGGAAAAAGCTCTGATGGTTTTCCCGTCGGAATTCCGACAGATTTTCGCGCAAACTGTCTTGCCTACACAGGGTAACACCAAATTCCGACGGTCTGTAACACAGCGGCATAAAACACGTTAGACAGCACTATAAAAGGGAAGTTTAATGCTTCTGAGCATGCGTCGAATTGTTTCCGAGCATGCGTCGGAATTTTGCGTGTCGGAATTGCATACACACGATAGGAAAATCCGATAGAAAGGTTTTCCGTCTGAAAAATTGAGAACAGGTTCTCAATCCAAAGTCCGTCGGAAATTCCGACAGAAAAAGACCTATGGGCATACACACGGTCGGAAAATCCGTTGAGAAGCTCCCATCGGACTGTTTCCATCGGAAATTCCGACCGTGTGTCGGATCTAGGCTTACCTGTATGTTAAAGTGGTTGTAAAGGGTTTACAACCACTTTAAATAATAATAATTGCTACAGAGAATGCTGTGGGGAGGGGTGGAGGGGGGTTCTAGCTGGAAACCCGTCTTATCAGGTTGTGGGGGCAGAGCCGCAACCCAGGTGTATGCCGCTATGAAGATGCACCATCAGAAGGAAAATTTACGGAAGGGTGAGTATAACATTTTCTGTTTTTTTATAATGCTGCAGCCAGATTAGGATGGTCGATGAATTTTAAGTGCGCTAAAATTTGCTCTTTAGCGGCTCAAAACACAAAGATAAATGTTTGTTGTTTTTCTTGAAGATATTGCATCTGCCCCCGCTGTCTTGTGATTCTGATCAAAGTCTCTTTATCCCATCTTTATCATACTGGAATAACCAGCCGATAAAAAAAAACAAGCAAAAAACAAAACAAAATCCCTATTTTCCACATGTTAATTATACATCTAAATGTAGATGTCCGGGAGTAATAGCGTTTCATCTGCATTATTTATAAAACCTCACTTTCTGTTGCAGAGTTCCATCTTAATTTGTTTGAATGACAGCTTAATTACTTGTGTGCTGCAAAACAACACATCAACCATTTTAATTAGTTCTTACCCGTTACCTCCGAGGTGAGCCGAGGCTCCGACTGACGTCCAAAGCATCCCTACGCTCGAGCGCAAACAGAACTTTTTATTATTTTCTGGAGCCAATAGCAAAAGGGAAGCTAGGGTTGAAGATTAATCTGCTTATATTCAGTGTTAAGCCCCATACACACGGTCTGACTTTTTCATGGATTCTGTCTGATCGGACAAGGTTGTTGAAAAATCAGACCGTGTGTATGCACCATCGGACAGTGTTCGTCGGTTTGACCGACGGACAAAGTCTTATCTCCTGCTGGAAAGATTTGCCGACAACACGGTCCGATCACACCAAATCCGATCGTGTGTACGGTTGTCCGACCGGACAAAGTGCTACGCATGCTCAGATCACATTAAAAGACCAAAGCTATTGGCTACTAGCCTCTACGTAGTCCCGTCGTAGGCAACAAACGTCACCACATTCAGAATGATCGGATTTTCCGACAACTTTGTCCGACCGTGTGTACGCAAAACCAACATCGGACAAAGTATGACGGACATGGTCCGACAGACCTGGTCCGCGGATTGTCCGACCGTGTGTATGGGGCTTAAAAGTGATACTAAAGTCTTCTTTTTGTTTTGTTTTTTTGTTTTTTGTTTAACCACTTGCAGACCACTATAAAGTGCCATGAAAAAGTATTCATACTCCTTGAAATTTTCCACATTTCGTCATGTTACAACAGCCATTCTAAACCAGGGTTCCTCCAGAGGTCTCTAGGAGTTCCCTGAGCGGTAGATTATTTACCTACTGTTTGATGGTGCCTACATAGTTCTGAGCCAAGGCCACTTGGAGGAGCCAGTAGTATGACACCAATGATCTTTATAGCTCTCTGTAAGGGGGCTATTCTAATGCCCCGTACACACGGTCGGAAAATCCGACCACAAAATCCATCGGATTTTTTCCGACGGATTTAGTCCGACACTGGTGTTGCATACACACGGTCGGACAAAGTTGTCGGAAAATCCGATCATTCTGAACGTGGTGACGTTTGTTGCCTACGATGGGACTACGTAGAGGCTAGTAGCCAATAGCTTTGGTCTTGTAATGTGATCTGAGCATGAGTGGCACTTTGTTACTCGCTACACACGATCGGAATTGGTGTGATTGGACTTTGTTGTTGGAAAATTTGAGAGCAGAAGATAAAACTTTGTCCGTCGGACAATCCGATGGAAAATGTCCGATGGTGCCTACACGGTCGGAATTTCCGACAACATTGTCTGATAGGACAGAATCCATCGGAAAATCCGACCGTGTGTATGGGGCTTTACAGTGACCACCAAAGTAAGGGGCATTGTTCCCACTGACCCCCAATGAATGGGTTTTACCAGAGGTTCCCCGAGACCTGAAAATAATTTTAAGGGTTCTCCTGGGGTAAAATTTTTGAGAAAGGCTGTGTTACAACCAAAAATGTAAATGTATTTTATTGGGATTTTATTTAGTAGACCAACACAAAGTGGCACATATTGTGAAGTGGAAGGAAAATTATAAATGGTTTTCTTTTTTTTTAACAAATAGATATCAGAAAAGCATTTGTATTCAGCCCCCTTTACTCTGATTCCCCTAACTAAAATCTAGTGGAACCAATTGCCATCAGAAGTCACCTAATTAGTAAATAGAGTCCACCTGTGTGTAATTTAATCTCAGTATAAATACAGCTGTTCTGTGAAGCCCTCAGAGGTTTGTTAAAGAACCTTAGTGAACAAACAGCATCACAAAGGCCAAGGAACACACCAGACAGGTCGGGGATAAAGTTGTGGAGAAGTATAAAGCAGAGTTAGGTTATAAAAAAATATCCCAAGCTTTCACGGAGCACTGTTCAATCCATCATCTGAAAATGGAAAGAGTATGGCACAACTGTAAACCTACCAAGACATGGCCGTCCACCTAAACTGACCGCCGGGCAAGGAGAGGATTCATCAGAGAAGCAGCCAAGAGGCCCATGGTAACTCTGGAGGAGCTGCAAAGATCCACAGCTCAGGTGGGAGAATCTGTCCACAGGACAACTATTAAGCCCCATACACACGGTCGGACAATCCGCGGACCAGGTCCGTCGGACCATGTCCGTCATACTTTGTCTGATGTTGGTTTTGCGTACACACGGTCAGACAAAGTTGTCGTAAAATCCGATCATTCTGAACGCGGTGACGATTGTTGCCTACGACGGGACTACGTAGAGGCTAGTAGCCAATGGCTTTGGCCTTGTAATGTGATCTGAGCATGCGTGGCACTTTGTCCGGTCGGACAACCGTACACACGATTGGATTTGGTGTGATCGGACCGTGTTGTCGGCAAATCTTTCCAGCAGGAGATAAGACTTTGTCCATCGGACAATCCGACGTACACTGTCCGATGGTGCATACACACGGTCTGATTTTTAAACAACATTGTCCGATCGGACAGAATCCATGAAAAAGTCCGACCGTGTGTATGGGGCTTTAGTCATGCTCTCCACAAATCTGACCTTTATGGAAGAGTGACAAGAATAAAGCCATAAGAAGTCCCGTTTGCAGTTTGCGAGAAGTCATGTGGGGGACACAACAAACATGTGGAAGAAGGTGCTCTGGTCAGATGAGACCAACATTTAGCTTTTTGGCCTAAAAGCAAAATGGTATGTGGCGGAAAACTAACACTGCACATCACCCTGAACACACCATCCCCACCGTGAAACATGGTGGTGTCAGCATCATGTTGTGGGGATGTTTTTCTTCAGAAGGGACAGGGAAGCTGGTCAGAGTTGATGGGAAGATGGATGGAGCCAAATACAGGGCAATCTTAGAAGAAAACCTGTTATGCCGCGTACACACGACCGGACTTTCTGGCAGAAAAGGTCTGACTGAATCATTCCGTCGGATATTCTGATCATGTGTGGGCTTCGTCTGACTTTTTTCTTCCAAAATTCTGATGGACCTAGAAATAGAACATGCTTTAAATCTTTCCGACGGAATCAATTTCTATCCGGAAAGCCGTTCGTCTGTATGCTGGTTCGACGGACCAAATACGACGCAAGGGCAGCTATTGGCTACTGGCTATTGAACTTCCTTTTCTAGTCCTGTCGTACGTCATCGCGTTCGAAACTAACAGACTTTGGTGTGATCGTGTGTGGGCAAGTCCGTTCGGTCGGAACTTCATCGGAACTCCGTCGGGAAGACTGTCAGAGTTTATTCTGATGGAAAGTCTGGTCGTGTGTACGCGGTATTAGAGTCTGCAAAAGACTTGAGACTGGGGTGGAGGTTCCCCTTCCAGCAGGACAACCACCCTAAACATACAACCAGAGCTACAATAGAATGGTTTAGAACAGGGGTGCCCAACCTTTTGAAGAGCGAGGGCCACTCTACTCTATAGAGCCCACTCTATTTTTTTTTGCGTATCGGATTGGAGGTAGGTGTTTGTAAACGGACACAAGTCCATTTACATCTGCTACTCCTTAGAGGTGAATGGAGGGTCCAATTGGGTCAGACTGACCGTGTGAAAGGGGCCTAAGGCTCAGTGAAGGTAACCCTCAGGTGCACTGCTCTGCACCGGCGGATCAGTTTGAAAGCAGCCCAGTAACCACTGCAGAACAGATATGCCCATATATACACTGTGATTTTAGTAATAAACTTACTATTAATAACAGTATTCTATTCCATACCAGAGCAAGAGGTCGCGGGCCACATCAGAGGGCTCCGCGGGCCACATGTGGCCCCCGGGCCACTGGTTGGGCACCCCTGGTTTAGAACAAAGCATATTCATGTGTTAGAATGGCCCAGTCACAGTCCAGACCTAAATCCTATTGAGGCTTGAAAATTGCTATTCACAGACGCTCTTCATCCAATCTGACAGAGCTTGAGATATTTTGCAGAGAAGAATGGGCAAAAATGTCTCTGTAGATGTGCAAAGCTGGTAGAGACATCCCCAAAAAGACTTGCAGCTGTAATTGCAGTGAAAGGCGGTTCTACAAAGTATTGACTCAGGGGGGCGCTATACAAATGTACCCCACACTTTTCACATAATTTATTTGTAAAAAAAATTGAAAAACATTTATCCTGACAAACTCTCACGAGAGTGAGAGTGAGAGCTGTGCATGATGTCATAAGCCTAGGCTAATGACCATACAAGAAACAGGAAGTGGGCTGTATAAGGGATTTACTGGCAGGAAAAAAAAAATTACTATCCAAAGTTAAAACAACAACGGCAGAAGATTCTATACATGAAACATTGAAAAAAAATGACTGAAGTGAAGCTTGAAGTGGTTTGTCTCATCCATTTATACCAATACATTCTGCTGCTCTCCAGCTTGAGCTTTTGAAAAACAACAGACGTGCTGTCTGGATCGCCAGATGAAAACAGGTGAAATAAAGCCTATAAAAATAAAACGAATGCGGCCATCACTTCTAAGAACTGGTAAGCTGCAATGTAATAAATGTTTGCTTTTGGGTTTAATACTGATTAAAACCATTCATTTTCTTTAGTCTTTAACAGTCAATAATGAGGCCTAATGAGCATCAGCAGTGTTCAGTGTTGGATGCGGCTATTTTCTAGCATGCTTTACCTTGTATAATCCCTTCACAAAGAGGGCTCATGGGGAGAGAATGCTTCAAGCTGGGATTAAATGAAACGTGTGCTGAGAAAAAATACAGAGGCTTCCATAATGACCTCCGATGTCCATGGGCTATGGACGGGTGTCAATGGCGTTAGCTGAAAGTGTTACTAAACCCACAACAGTCTGTATATGCAGTAAAGCATGCTTGTTATACTCACTGTGGAACCTAAGGGGTGATTACCGCATTGTGCAAAAAAGGCTGTTTGATCCTGTTTTCTCTGATCCTCCCCTTCTTCCACTGTCCCCAATCCATCTCCTGATAAAACAGAGCCTTGGGGGGCACTCTGCACATGCTCAGTTTGGTGTGTATTGCTAGAGAGTTTTTTTTTATTTCTTGGGAGGGTGCATGTAATCAGCACAGGGCCAATTAGCACTGTCCAGACAGAGGGTCAGGGTTCATGCAGCCTCATAGGACAGTCAGAGGAGACTTAAAACTCCTCCTACTAGCTTTAACCACTTCCCGACACCCACCGCAGATATACTGTGGCAGGGCGGAAGCTCTGTGCCAAATCATGTACCTAGTACGTGATCTGACCATTCTGGGGTATAGGGCGTGCACAGGCGTGCCGCCGGTGTCCCGCTCCCACTTAGGGTTGCCATCCGTACGGGATTGACCCGGACAGTACGGGTTTGGCAACTTGTGCCTGGGTTTCTGTCCCTTGGAAACCCGGGCACAACTAATATCCAGCGCCCCTGTCTGTGTCCCATCCTCTGCCCCGTAGCTCAGATTTATTATGTGGCCGGGGCGGCTGTGCGGCGCGCCCCTCTCTGCTCCATATCACAGACCGCTGTAGCTTGTCTGTGTAAGAGGCGAGCAGCCGCGAGCTCCGACCAACCTCACGGCCCTCATCTTATGGAGCCTCGCCCTCTTCCTGCTCCTTCACAGCTGGGGACGTGGGAGACAAGAGGTGACCGGGGAGCCTGAGACCGTGTCAGCACAGCGGGATGCAGGAACACAAAGGTATGATCGCAGCACAGCCCTCTCCTCTGTCAGACCCATCCTCTCCTCTCTGTCAGCCCCATTCTCTCCTCTCCTCTGTCAGCCCCATCCTCTCCTCTCCTCTGTCAGCCCCATCCTCTCCTCTCCTCTCCTCTGTCAGGCGTCAGCCCTATCCTCTCCTCTCCTCTGTCAGCCCCATCCTCTCCTCTCCTCTCTGTCAGCCCCATCCTCTCCTCTCCTCTCTGTCAGCCCCATCCTCTCCTCTCCTCTGTCAGCCCCATCCTCTCCTCTCCTCTCTGTCAGCCCCATCCTCTCCTCTCCTCTGTCAGTGTCAGCCCCATCCTCTCCTCTCTGTCAGCCCCATCCTCTCCTCTCTGTCAGCCCCATCCTCTCCTCTCTCTCTCTCTCTGTCAGCCCCATCCTCTCCTCTCCTCTCTGTCAGCCCCATCCTCTCCTCTCTCTGTCAGCCCCATCCTCTCCTCTCCTCTCTGTCCGCCCCATCCTCTCCTCTCCTCTCTGTCAGCCCCATCCTCTCCTCTCCTCTCTGTCAGCCCCATCCTCTCCTCTCCTCTCCTCTCTGTCAGCCCCATCCTCTCTCCTCTCTGTCAGCCCCATCCTCTCCTCTCCTGTCTGTCAGCCCCATCCTCTCCTCTCCTCTCTGTCAGCCCCATCCTCTCCTCTCCTGTCTGTCAGCCCCATCCTCTCCTCTCCTCTCTGTCAGCCCCATCCTCTCCTCTCTGTCAGCCCCCATCCTTTCCTCTCCTCTCTGTCAGCCCCATCCTCTCCTCTCCTGTATGTCAGCCCCATCCTCTCCTCTCTCTCTGTCAGCCCCATCCTCTTCTCTCTGTCAGCCCCATCCTCTCCTCTCCTCCTCTCCGTCAGCCCCATCCTCTCCTCTCCTCCTCTCCTCTCTCTCAGCCCCATCCTCTCCTCTCATCCTCTCCTCTCTGTCAGCCCCATCCTCTCCTCTCCTCTGTCAGCCCCATCCTCTCCTCTCTGTCAGCCCCATCCTCTCCTCTCCTCTCTGTCAGTCCCCACCCTCTCTCTCTCTCTGTCAGTCCCATCCTCTCCTCTCTGTCAGTCCAATCCTCTCATCTCCTCTCCTCTCTGTCAGCCCCATCCTCTCCTCTCCTCTCTGTCAGTCCCCTTCTTCTCCCCTGTCAGCTATTCTCTCAGCCCCCTTCTCTCTCCCACCCCTTCTCTCTCTCTCTGAGTCGCAGCCTAATGTGAGTCTTTAGGGGCAGGGGACACTGATAGGGGGGGGGGTTCCCTGATCTAATAGAGGTCTCTAAGGGGGGTGCTAATATAAGGGGACCTAATGAGGGACCCCTAAATTATGGAGGGGGTAACACTGACCCATATTTTATGATGGGGGGTGACAATGACCCCTGTGTTATAGGAGGTAACACTGTCCAATAAAGCGTGCCGCATTATTGCTCTCCTTAGTGTACCCAAAGGTGTCCCAGGTCTTTACAATCCTATAGTGTATAATACTAGAAAAAAAATGGGCCATGCATCGCTAAAGTGTTCGGGTTTGGCTTGAAGAAAAGGTGGCAACCCTACTCCCGCTGTAATCACACACACAGTGGGAGCCAAGCAGCGGGGCACCGCGGACTCAATGTCCGCCAGCACCCACCAATTGTACAGTACACAGACAAAACGGCGATCTTCCTATGTAAACAAGGCAGATTGCCATTCTGTCAGAGGGGAGGGTATCGATCCTGTGTTCCTGCCTTCCCCTAGTAAAAGCACCTCTGCCACAGTGAGTGAGCACAGGCTAGGTACACAGTTAACCCTTTCATTGCCCCTTCCCAGTCAATTTCATTAGTACAGTGACAGTGCATATTTTTTAGCACTGACCATGATATTGGTGTCACTGGTCCCCAAAAAGTGTCAGTTAGTGTCCGATTTGTCTGCCACAATATCGCAGTTCCACTATAGGTCGCTGATCGCTGCCATTACTAGTAAAAATTACATAGTTTGTAGACGCCTTAACTTTTGCGCAAACTAATAAATATATATATGCTTATCTGTTTTTTATACATATACATTTTGTTTGGGTACAGCGTCACATGACACCGCACAATGTTCAGTTAAAGTAGCGCAGTGCTGCATAACAAAAAATGGCCTGGTCATGAAGGGGGGGTAAAACCTCCTGGAGCTGAAGTGGTAGTGGGAGGGTTCAGCAACTGGGGTAGGGAAATTTGCCTGCTAAAATCAATTGGTGGTGTACTGTTAGCAGATTGGCTGCAAGTACTTGGGACACCTATTTTTATACCTTCATTCCTCTCAGTGCAAGTTTCTGAGAGGACTGGAGGTATAGTGTGGTTGGAGATCCCAGATGAGGAGCAAGGAGAAGCTAGCCTTTTTTTCTTTTATGTGGGTCTTTCAAGTGCTGTTGCCAATGAACATTATGGCAGGTCATCATATGTCTGGTCAAGCATGTGGTGCCCAAGTGGCTGCTGTTTTGACCATGCTTGATACGCTTCAGACATAGGTTGCAAGCAGCAACGGTGCAATCTGCTGCACACGTGTCAAAAAAGGCCCACACCAAGGAACTTTTCAAAGTCAGCAGGGAGTCAGCAGCGCCCTGCACCTGTGGAGCTCTGCAGTGTGATGCAATAGTGTGGCTGCCTTTATACTGCTCCCTACAGGACATCCTGCCTCGTTGGAGTTGTGCCACCTCCTGCTCTCTTCTATCAGGCACCCAAGTACAGTCCGTGACCTCATCATCCCCTCCCTCCTCATCACTGGAGCAAACTTGGCAGTATGCTGCAGCTGGGGGAACATGACTGCCAGTTTCTTGTCCTTCTTGAGCACCCCCTCTCTCTAGGCTCACGTTATTCCCTTCCTCAACCTGGGAACCAACATCAGAGCCTTCAAATTGCTGCACAACCTCCAGCAGCATGTACCCGACACTGTGGTCGAATAATTCTGCGGACTCCTCCGTGCATGATGGTGGGGCTACGGAAGAAGTGACTGTGGACAAGGAGCCAGTGGAATAGGCCGCTATGGCAGCTGCGTTGGAAGGCCAACTACTCTAAGCCTGGGTGATAGAGGATGAGGAGGATGAGGATGGCTTTGTTATCCACTCCACCAACTCTTCTGCATGTTCTGGCTCAATAATACGCCAATCTGCAGAAAAAAAGGACAAGTGTGCCCCACAGCCACCTGCAGAGGATGCACCATGTCCAAGACCAGCACTGTTGACTGTAGACACAGAGGCTGCTTGCCCTCTTTTAGTGGCCTGTGAGCGTCTGCCTCTCCTTGGTAGCCTTCCGGACATGACGTATATTTTGTTTTCCAACAACACACTACACCGTATTAGATACTGTGTATACCACCAGAAGTGTAGTAGAAACTCTACCCACTATATTAGATACTGTGTACACCACCAGAAAAGTAGTAGAAACTTTCCTACGGCTGCACTGTATTGTGTACTGTGTACATCATCAGAAGTGTAGTAGAAACAGTACACATTGTATTAGATACTGTGTACACCGCCTACACTGTATTAGCAACTGTACTATGACTGCACTGTATTTTATACTGTGTACACCGCCTGAAGTGTATTAGAAACAGTACACCACAGAATGCACTGTAGATATAGGCTACACTGGATGCAGAGTATATATGTGCATATATATATATATATATATGTGCATATATATATATATATATATATATATATATATATATATATATATATATACACACACACAGGACTGTATATATTAATACACCGCCTGAAGTGTATTAGAAACAGTACACCATGGAATGCACTGTACATATAGGCTACACTGGATGCAGAGTTCATATATAGATACAAGACTGTATATGTATATATATATATATATATATATATATATATATATATATTAATACACTGCCTGCACTGACTGAATATAGAGTAAACACAGAATTTATAGGCTATGCTAAATGCAGAGTATATATATATATATATATATATATATATATATATATATATACTAGACTGACTGTATATATATATATATATATATCAAATACACTGCCACTAACTGAATAACTTGCCTGCTTAATCTAACTCAAGCTATCACTCTGTCCACGCCAACAATACTACACAGGGCCGCCGTGTGGGCAGCCTTATATAGTTTGGGGCATGGACTTAGTCCCCCTGAGCCATGATTGGCCAAAGGCACCCTGCCATTAGCCAATTATGGCTCTCTTAGCTCCCTGTGATTGGCCAAAGCATGCAGGTCAGGTGCATGCTTTGGCCAATCATCATACAGCAATGCACTGCGATCTCGCATTGCATTATGGGGCATTTGCCGCGAACACCCATAATGTTCGCTGTTCTGCACCCGATCTTATGTTCGACCCGAACATCAAACTCATTCCTAGTCATAACATAAAAGTAGCTTATATTGGCTGCATTTATTAGGTTCCTTTTAGGTTCCTCTACTTTACTATCAATTGGCAAACAAGCTTTGATTAAACTCTCGCCTAAAGCAGAGAAAGCTGATGAAAGTCAGGTTAATGGCGCTGACACACGCTCGATATGCATGCGATATTGAAAAAGGCTTTGCAGCCAATGTGACAATCCGTGCCATTCATTAACAAAACAGATGCAGTAAACATCACTGCAACCGCCGGCGCCCCACACCATATTCTATTAGCCACCCAGCAGAGCCCTTCGCTGTTGACAAAACTTTGTTTTATGGATATTCCTTCTCAGTTTGCAATGAGTGCATGCCATAAATACATTCTGTATTTATTTTGCAATCTCAATTTTTTTTTATAGTGGTAATTTTATTAGAAAAAATATATATAGCTCACACTCAGAGAGTTGTCGTGAAATGAATCCAAAGACATGCTGGTTGGTTACCAAGATTCTGTTTAAATTGACCTCAGTAGGTAGTGTGTGTATGCAAATATGCAAGTGACATAGGGACTCCTTAAAGTGGTATTAAACTCAGAAGCTCCCCCCCCTTTTTTAACCTCCCCTCCTTTTTTCCACCTCCTACCCTCCCTCCCTCCCTCTTCCTTTCTCTTCCTCCGTTTCCCTCCTCTTTTCCTACCCCCCCCCCCCCCATCTTTCCCTTCCCCTCCCTTTCCCCCCCCCTTTTCCCTCTCCGCCCATCCCCTTTCCCTCTCCCCCCCCTTTTTTTTCCACTTTCCCAAAGGAGAGAGGGGAGGGGTTTAGAATTAAGTTGTATGTGAAAGTGAATACCTGTGAATATATTTCACAATTAAAATTATTTCAAGATGTAAAAGGTGCCATCCCTATGTGAATACGTGTGACAGCTGCCCCTTTAAGTATAAAAAAATATATAAAGTAAGCGCTAATTAAACTACATACATCCTAAAATGAGCATCTAATTAGCATGCTAATTTTAGGATGTATGTCGTTTAATTAGCACCTACTTTATATTTTTTGTTTGATATATTTCACAATTATTTTTTTTTTCATTTATTTTTCATTAAAGTGATATTATTTAAATAAATAAAAAAAATAACCAACATGTTATACTTACCTGTTCTGTAATGGTTTTGCACAGATTAGCTCGGATCCTCTTCATCTCGGGTCCCCCCGCTGATGTTCCTGGCCCCTCCCTCTTGCCGAGTGCCCCTAGAGCAGGGGTAGGCAACCTTGGCCCTCCAACTGTTTTGAAACTACAAATCCCATCATGCCTCTGCCTCTAGGAGTCATGCCTGTGATTGTGAGGGTCTTGCAATGTCTCATGGGATTTGTAGTTTTAAAACAGCTGGAGGACCGAGGTTGCCTACTCCTGCCCTAGAGCAAGCAGCTTGCTCTGGGTGGCACCCAAGCAGGCACGCTCCCGAGTGTCCATCCGCACATAGAGCCGTGGCTTGGCCCTCACCCTCTCTCGCTCTTGATTAACAGCAGTGGGAGCAAATCAGGAATGAGAGCCCCCGGAGAGCCGAGGCACTCATGGACATCGCTAGATCGAGAGGGGGCTCAGGTAAGTAAGGGGGCTGCTACACAAGGAAGATTTTTTACGCTCATGCATAGAATGTATGAAGGTAAAAAAACTTGAGCCTTTAGAACCACTTTAAGAGATTTTCTACTTGATAACTATTATAAGTGAATATGATAATCTGAAGAAGCAGTATTTAACCATGAAACGCATTATTGAATCAGCACACTTGGCAGTAATTTATTTTACTAGACAATTTCCTCTATGGATTAGGATTTGTATATGCTTTTAATGTTATATTCAATTTCTGTGCAATAAAATTTATGATTTATTTTTTTATTAAATTTTTTTATGATGTTTTAGTGTATTTTGTAAGGTTATACAAATACCTGTAGGCCATCCTTGAACACCCATTTCCCTTTTTTCTCTTTTTTTATGTTTTTTGTTTCAGGGTTGGTGACCCCCCAGTATAGATATTGTTGTAATACCCATTGCTTGCCTTGGCAGTCCCACCATATATACAGTATGATTGTGTCTTTTAATAAACTCAAAATCAAACATTTATTATATTGCAGCTTACCAGTTCTTAGATGTGATGGCTGCATTAATTTCGTTTAAGCTTTCTTTCCTTTATTTTGATCTGGCGATCCAGCCAGTAAGTCTGTGGTTTTCCAAATTACAAGCTTTATTGCAGATGTATAAAATTACACACAATCGGCACTGATGCTTCTCAACTTTAAAAAAAATGACCTGACTTGTCGCAACCTTAATGTATCAATGGCACGCTTCCATCCCTGGTTATTTTATAGAAAATTAGAGAACAGACATTGGACTTAATGACTTAAGGACCGAGCCTCTTTCCGAGATTTGTTGTTTACAAGTTAAAAAAAAATTTTTTTTGCTAGAAAATTACTTAGAACCCCCCAACATTATACTTTTTTTTCTGACACCCTAGGGAATAAAATGGTGGTTGTTGTAATACTTTCTGTCACACGGTATTTGCGTAGCGGTCTTACAAGCGCACTTTTTTTTGAAAAAATAAACTTTTTTTTATTCAAAAATTTAAAAACAGTAAGATTAGCCCAATTATTTGTTTATATTGTGAAAGATAATTTTACGCCAAGTAAATTGATACCCAACATGTCACGCTTCAAAATTGCGCCCGCTCATGGAATGGCGACAAACTTTTACCCTTAAAAATCTCCATCGGCGACGTTTAAAAAATTCGACAGATTGCATGATTTGAGCTACAGAGGAGGTCCAGGACTAGAATTATTGCTCTCGCTCTATCGATCGCAGCGATGCCTCACATGTGTGGTTTGAACACCGTTTTCATATGCGGGCACTACTCACGTATTCGATCGCTTCTGCACGCAAGCTCGGCGGGACAGGGCGCGTTAAATTTTTTTTATTATTATTATTTATTTTACCTTTTATTTTTATTTTTTACACTGTTTTTAAATGTAAACATCCCTTGAAATAGAAAAAAAGCATGACAGGATCTCTTAAATATGAGATCTGGGGTCAAAAACACCTCCGATCTCATATTTACACTAAAATGCAAAAAAAGAAAAAAAAAAATTGTCATTTCAAAAAATAATCAAAAAAATAAATGTCCCTTTAAGAGCTATGGGCGGAAGTGATGTTTTGACGTCGCTTCCGCCCTGCATTGTTATGGAGACGGGTGGGGGCCATCTTCCCCTCACTCGTCTCCATAACCAGCAAGGGTGAAGATCTGATCGCCTCCGCCGCTGATAAAGGTGATTTCAAGGCGAATCCGCCACAGAGACCACTCTTATCGGAAAGCGGACCGCCGGCCGAAGAAGAGGATACCGGGGTTACAGCAGCTAGCTGCTGCTATAACAACGATATTCCTCTTCAAACTTAGGACGTATATTGTCGTGCAGCAGTCCGTAAGTGGTTAAATGAAACATGTCATTGTGGATATGGATACTGAATGTAAATAAATTAAATTAATTTTGATTTAATTTGATGTCATTAACCCCTATGGGTGGTCCATGATTTCTAAAGCATAAACAAATTAAATAAATTAGAATGCAGATATAATCAAAAAGCTTAGTATATTTGTAATGATAATCAAAACATTAAATGCAAACAAATCAATGAACATACATTGATGCAGTTCTCTTACAAAGAAATAAATTAATCATAAATTTACCAATCAAAATTACATAAATCACATGACATGAATAAAGATTTCGGGAAAATAGTATTAATTGAATTCATGATTAAAATAGGCTGAGCTCGGCACCCTTAGTTTAAAACCCAACGCGTTTCTTGGCTTCCTGCCAGTCATCAGGGGTGGGATGCACGTATTTACTGAAAAATCAATAGAATAGGATGAATATTAATATATGTAAAACCTTCTTAATAGACAGAAAATATCGGAAACAAGCGCTTAATTGAAAATGACTTACAGATTAGTCCATGAATTGGGCAAAACTTCAGCAATGGGATTTTTTGTGGTCCGAAACAACCCCACATACTCCAGACATTTCATCAAACACATACAAACCCCATTTGTCTAACACCCATTTTCGTCAGTCGCATTTATTTATTGATTACTTTTTTGACACACACATTTTGTTCTAAGTTTATAATTATTCTAAGTTTTTCATAGATTTGGGCAATACATACATACATACACAGCACCCATTGGATAGGCGTTAAGGGTTTCTGGGTCGGCCCGTGGCTGTCGTTTCCCCTGACCCTCTCACCGACGGGTGAGACAGTTTGTTCCGGACCACAAAAAAATCCCATTGTAGTTTTTTTGCCCAATTTATGGGCTAATCTGAAAGTAATTTTCAATTAAGCACTTGTTTCCAATATTTTCTCTCTATTCAGAAGGTTTTAATAATATTCATCCTATTCTATTGATTTTTCAGTAAATACGTGCATCCTGCCCCTGATGACTGGAGAAGCCAAGAAACATGTCAGTTTTTAAACTAAGCCCCTGTACACGCGGTCGGACATTCCGATTACCAAATCCGTAGGATCATTTCCGACGGATTTTGTCCGAAACTGGTGTTACACACACGCGGTCGGACAAAGTTGTCAGAAAATCTGATCATTCCGAACGAGGTGACGTACAAAACGTACGACGAGACTACGTACAGGGCAGTAGCCAATAGCTTTCGTCTCCAAATTTCTTCTGAGCATGCGTGGCACTTTGTGCGTCGGAATTCTCTACACACGATCGGAAAAAGTCCAATCGGATTTTGTTGTCGGAAAATTTTAGATCCTGCGCTCCAATTTTTTCCGTTGGAAATTCCGACGGAAAAAGTCCGCTAGAGCCCACATGCGATCGGATTTTACGACAACATAATCCGATCTGACTTTTTCCATCAGAATATCCGACCCTGTGTACGGGGCATAAGGGTGCCGAGCTCAGCCTCATGAATTCAATTAATTCTATTTTCCCGAATCTGTATTCATGTCATGTGATTTATGTCATTTTGATTGGTAAATTTATGATTCATGTATTTCTTTGTAATTGCATCAATTTATGTCCATTGATTTGTTTGAATTACATTTTTTGATTATCATTACAAATATACTACCGTAATCTTTTTGATTATATTTGCATTCTAATTTATTTCATTTGTTTATGCTTTAAAAATCATGGACCACCCCTAGGGGTTAATGACATCAAATTAAATCAAAATTAATTAAATGTATTTACATTCATTATCCATATCCACAATGACATGTTTCATTTAAAGTCCCGTTTCCGTTCTCTAATTTTCTATAATACTTCTCAACCTCGTACATTGCACATGGTTGTGGGGCATTTGCGGCACATCCTTATTCACTTGAATGGGTTGCATACTGCCCGTCAAAAACGACAGCGGTGGCAGTTTTGTTCTCTAGTTAAAACACACTTCTTGTCCCAGGGTGACAACACTGATCCTCCATAGATCCTGCAACCGAAAAATAAAACCAATACAGCCAAACCATCCAATGACTGGTAAGCTACAATGTTTAACCACTTACGCACCGCCCGCCGTCGTTATACGTTGGCAGTTTGAAGAGGACTGTCGTTGTTCTGGCAGCAGATAGCTGACAAAACCCCGGTATTCTCTTCTTCAGCGGGATTCGCCATGAGATCACTTTTATCGTGGGTGGGAGAGGCCCCCTCCTGCCGCGTTTACCGGAGCCATCCGTGACCGCAGAGACGATCGCGTCTGCTCTCCTCTGTGCCTGGATGATGAGTGAGGGGAAGATGGCCCCCATACGGC
This sequence comes from Lithobates sylvaticus, assembly GCA_028564925.1. Taxonomy (NCBI): domain Eukaryota; kingdom Metazoa; phylum Chordata; class Amphibia; order Anura; family Ranidae; genus Lithobates; species Lithobates sylvaticus. Next base: position 73,388,661 of record CM053038.1, read on the forward strand.
TCCATAGCATTGGAAGGTGGAAGCAACATCACCAATTCTCTTAAATTTTTTTTTTTCATTTTTTTCTAATTAATTTTTTTTATTTTTTTTGTTATTGCATTTAAGTGTAAATATGAGATCTGAGCTCTTTTGACCCCAGATCTCATAATTAAGAGGTCCTTTCAAACTTGTTTTCTATTACAAGGGATGTTTACATTCCTTGTAATAGGAATAAAAGTGAGCCAAAAAAAGATTTTTTTTAAAGGATAGTGTCAAAATAAAAAATAAAAAGTAAAATAAATAAGGAAAAAAAATCCTGTCCCGCCGAGCTTGCACGCAGAAGCAAACATATACGTCCGCATATAAAAAACGGTGTTGAACCAACACATGTGAGGTATCGCCGCGATCGAGTGAGATTCTATCCCTATACCTCCTCTAACTCAAAACTGGTAACCTGTAGAAATTTTTAAAGATTGCCTTTGGAGATTTTTAAGGGTTAACTTTGTCACCATTCCATGAGCGGGCACAATTTTGAAGCGTGACATGTTGGGTATCAATTTACTCGGCATAACATCATCTTTCACAATGTAAAAAAAAATTGGGCTAACTTTACTGTTTTCTTATTTTTTTATTTAAAAAAAGTGTATTTTTTCCCCAAAAAGTGCGCTTGTAAGACCACTGCGCAAATACGGTGTGACATAAAGTATTGCAACGACCGCCATTTTATTCTCTAGGGTGTCTGAAAAAATATATATAATGTTTGGGGGTTCTAGGTAATTTTCTAGCAAAGAAAAATTATCTTAACTTGTAAACACAGAGTCTGAAAAACAAGCCTGGTCCTTATGTGGTTAAAATTATGCGCTCTAAATTCTAATAATGTGCAAATTTACATGTGACACATTGTGACAAGGTCTATCAACATTTACATAGAGACAAAAATAAAGGTGTGTAGCAACAAGTCCCAAAATAAGGAAATGAATAAGGAAACAAGTGAGTCCTCCAAGATAAGGGTGTATATGAACACACAGTGATAAAGTACTCCTCCTGTGACTGTAATATTCACATTGATCACCACCACCTGAAGTGCAATGGCTACACCCAGCCAGGACATTTTCCTCTGGAGAGGGCAAACAGATGGTAAATCAAACCACAACCAAGAAAACAGTACCACTTATACATAGGTAAGGTTCTTTCAACATAAAACGTAGGCCGGCTACAATACAAGCGCCCATTTTGTTGGGACGTTAAACGGCGCGGTGACGTCAGCACGTCGCTCCTCCCAATGCGTTTCGTCACAATTCTGACGTTGTCCTGGGCCACTAAGAATCTATACCCCTCTGGATTCTATCTGGTATAGCACAGTTACTGGCGCCCCCCGTGCCCTACTGCCAACACTCTAGAATGTCGTTGGCTCCTCACTGCCCTGGTGACCTCCGGTGGTATCGTAGGCTCCTTTCATTACAATTTTATTGTTACTTTATATCCAAGCTTTTAACATGCAATGAAGGAATATATTTTGCTTCTTTTTATCATCTCTGGGTCCCATTGACTTGGCATTCATTTTTTGACATTAACCCATTGAGCGCTGACTAACTCCCATTTCTCTGCATGTTACATTTCCAGATGTCTTTTTGTCAGCTGCACTTGGTTTAGACGATTATTTATCAGTTGATTCAATTCTCATGTTATGATCCATGGTTTAGCGCTTGAGGATTTTTTTCTCTCTTTGTTACTATTTGGGGCTTAACTTGCCTGCCTCAGTCCATCCCCGCCCGCTGTCTGTCAGTCGGTCCTCCAACACTTACCCCGTCTAGGTGGCAGATCGGGTAGTGGTGGGCATCGGCGGGCACCTGGCAACAGGCAGTGGTGGGCATCAGGCAGCGGCGGGAATCGGGCTTTCGTGTCTTCTTCTCCTCCTCACTTCCGCCATGTGTCTCCTCCCCTTCTCGTGAGCGTCCAATGATCGCCTGTCCTTTCAGCCAATCAGGGAATATGTGGGCTAAGCAAAAAAGAACACAAGGGAGTATATTATACTCAAACGGGGAATATTTTAAGTTTACGCCACATCCTATAATAAAGAATTTCCTGATTGGCCGTGAGGAGGATCAGTGTTACAACAGTGAATATTCATTCGCTATTGCAACACACCTGGCTGCGCTCCGAGCCCACCCTACTTTGAAGCCTATTGGAGCCTCTGTCTCTAATCAGGTGCTTCAAAAAAAACACCCCCACCACTGTAATTCATGAATCCGGCGTACTGCAAGGGGCCAGACACATGGATTGGGGGGGGACTCCTTTCCCCCCCCCTAATGGATGGGTCGCCCCTGGACTTGGGTTCGTTCGTACTTTATAAATGTACACTCCTTTTAAAAAAAGTCTAATGAAATGTTCAGTACAATTGAGTTGTTGATCATGCTTTTTCATAATTGGTCACACCCAGGAAAGGAACAATTGGCTTATTTGGTGGCCAGCATTAAGCTTGTAGCACAAATCAATTCATCAAAAGTTTGAGCCGGTAGTGTGCTGTGAATTCTTGGTGTCAGAGTGTCGATAAACGTTAGCCTTATATTGCTTTTAGATTAAAATTGCAATGCCGAAATTCTTCAGAGACTTGCACTGAAGGCTTTAATTTAGTTTAATAGTCGCAGGCTGCACATCACGAGATTTAACATTCAGAAACACATTTGCTCTGCAATTTGTTTTGTTTTTTTAAAGATACTTAACAATGTATTTTAAGTTTTAATTAATTGCACTATTGTCCAATTGTATCTTTTATAGCCCTGATGATTTCAGAGGCGCACATTTGCATGATGGTTAAATATCGCGATGAGACATAATGGGCTTTCTGCACTAAGAAAAATCAAAGGAAACATTAGAACTTTTTTTGTTTTAACTTGAAAAATGATATATAGGATTAAAACTAAACTAAAGCTCTATGAATGTCTAGCCCTATCATAATAGCAACCGATCAAATGTTAATTTAGAAAGCAAGTCTGTGCTCACCCTAAACCCATTCAATAAAGAGTTTAGGAAAGAAGTGAAACTGGAGCATGCTCAGTAGATGACAACAGCTGGGCTACACAATCTCAGGGCTGCAGTGGGGACACAGAGAAGATGGGAGGGACAGCGGAAGGCAGGATCAACCGGGTACACAAAACAAACATTGGTGTTGTGAGTATGCAAACTCTGTTATATAGTATGTAACAAGAGCGTTTCATAGTCTGGGTTTAATGGCCCATAGGGTTGAATTACTAAAACTGGAGAGTGCAAAGTGTGGTGCACCTGTGAATGGTAGCTAATCAGCTTCTAACTTCATTTTGTTCAATTAAGCTGAATGGTTTCTATGCAGAGCTGCACCAGATTTTGCACTCTCCAGTTTTAGTAAATCAACCCTTTGGGCCATAAAACCCAGACTAAAAAAAGCGCTCATTACATACTATATAACTGAGTTTGTGTACTCACAACGCCACTAAAGCATTCATTTTGTGTACCGGATTGATCCTGCCTTCTGCCTTCAGCTGTCCCTCCCATCTTCTCTGTGTTCCCACTGCAGCCTGAGATTATGTAGACCAGCTGTTGTTATCTACTGAGCATGCTCCAGTTTCAGTTCTCTCCTAAACTCTTAATTTCCTCCTTTTTCTTACCTGTGCAGCCCACATGACTATAGAGTCATAGATGTGGGTGTATGCACACTGGTAAATGACAGTCCCTCCCTCCCTCCTTCTCCATGTCCTCCTATTGCTAAACACTATGGGGGTGGGATATAGTATGTTGATTGATTATTTTTACTAAGAAGCTCACAGAAAAGCTTAGTCATAATATAAATCAGTATTTAATATACAATGTAATTGCTAATACCTGTTACCTTTTTATAAAAAAAATTATTAAAAAATGTGTGTCTCCGCACCCCGCCCCCCTTTGCACATATGGTGAATAGGCTGGTCACATAATCCAGGAAGCATAGCCCTTCATTTAGAAAGGAAGATGGGGTATGCCCAGTGCCCCATCATTGAAGGAGTTCCGGCTGAACCATGGAGAGCCTACAGGCCTCTCTATGATGTAAAAAAACAACATGGGACCGAATGTTGGATATGAGTATCTGAAATGTGAACTACACATCACCTAGAAAGGGGCGTGAGTAAAAAATCGGGGGCTAAAATCAGCTTTAAGTGCGACACTTCAATAATGTGAGAATTTATTCACAAAAATTTTCTCCCATTTGCTTTTTGGTCTCGTACGAATCCGAATAACGAATCGTTCAAATCGTACGAATCCAATTAACGAATCATTCGAATCGAACGAATCCGAAAAACAACGAAAATCCGACAAAAAAACTAATTAGAAACAACGAATGTACGAATGAAATAAATCCGAAAAACGAAATCATGAACAACGAAAATGAACGAAAAAATTCATACATTCGTAACTTTTTTTTTTTCGAATCTTAATTTTCCATGTCTCTTACAATGGTGTTGCTTAACGTGCTTCGAATGGATTGAACGAAAAAGTTATTTTTTTCGATTCGTAACTTTTATTTTCGTAAATGATTAAATTGTAGTAATAGCATACACATTACATAAAATTATGAATTATGCTCCGATTACGAATCTACGAATGTTACGAATGTTACGAATGTACGAATAAATACGAATGCGTCCGAATTTCGAATAAACGAATAAACGAAAATTAAACTAATGAAAAAACGAATCAACGAACAAATAACTCTTACGAATGTACGAATTGTTACGAATACGAACACTGATGACTTATGAATGTACGAATCGTTACGAATACGAACACCGACGACTTACAAATTTACGAATCATTACGAATCAACGGAAACGAAAAAAACGAAACGAAAAAAAACAAATTTTTTTCGGAAACGAAAAAAACAAAACGAAAATAAACAAATTTTGTTGTTGTCCACATGTCTAATGGATAGGCACCAGGAAAAGAAAATTACAGTAAGTAGGATACAATTTTCATTTTTTCATTAAAACTTTGTGTCTCTCAACCCCCAGGCCATCATTTAGAAAGGAAGAGGGTGGGGGGGGGGGGGCGTGCCCAGTGCCCCATCATCGGGAGGAGTGCCGGCTGAACCAGGAAGAGCCAGCAAGCCTCTCAATGTCAAAAACAACATGGCGGCACAAGACAGATTGGTGGCAGAAGACAAGAGGATCTCAGCAAGACAATGCTGGATCCTCTAGGTGGGTGAGTATCTGAAATGTGAACTAAATACCACCTAGTAAGGGGGTAGGTAAAAAAAAAAAAATGGGGAGGGCCAAGATCCACATTAAGTGAGACACCTCTATAATGTGAGAATTTATTCACATCCAAAAATCTTCTCCCATTTCCTTTTTGGTCTCCAGGACAAAAGTGAATGGAAATCTCTCCAGTGGAAGCAAAAATAACCGGTGTCTATCAAACAAACAAGTTTTAGCTTTACATCCACTCTCCCTTCCACCACTTCAAGTCTCTTATTTAATAAAGCACACAAGTAAAAATCACAAAGTACATTAACCTCTAACAACCAATTAGAACTCATTTCGATCTGATTTTGAAACCTAATTGGTTGCCATGGTTACCGCTCTTCTGCATTTCCTTATTAAATGTAAAGCATAATTGGTCCAAATAAGACATTACATTCATCCAAAGTCATCCTCTTCCAGCCCAGGACGTATTTGTACCCTGCCGCAGGATCCCGCCACAATGGGAGCGCGCTCATTCATCCAAAACGAGTAGCGTAGGCTCACCAGCGCCCCTTCAACAAAGAGATATAGGAAGGCAGAAAAGCTGGTTACAATGTAACATAAATATATCTGTTAACAGCCCCCTCGTAATGATAGTAATTATTGTGATTTGCTAAATACTACTTATGCGCACATCTCAGCGATTTCAGAAAGGAATTAGCAGAAATGTACCCTATAGTATAATAATAAACCAGCCACTTTCATAATCCAATTACCATAGATACAAAGCCACTTAACTAAGTGGAAGGAGAAGCACTATATTAAGCCTACTCATTTTGGGTTCCATATCTGATAATGGCAATTAAGATTCTCTCCTACAGAAGAGCGCGGCGGCATTCCGCTGCTTTTTATGTTTCAAGGAACTTCAGGCAGCTAGAAGAACTTCTGAAATGTTAAACTTCTCCTTTTTTTTTTATTCTGGTATTTGTCAGAACTAGTTATTAATAAACGACGGTGGAACCCCTCAGGTTGTATTCACATTCGGGTTGCATTTTGGGAATGCACACGATTTTGAATGCATTTAAAAATGCAAAAATATGTTGCGCACCCCCCTTTAGGAGCCGCTGGTGAATAGGGAACCCCCACCCCTGCACAGCCGGGCACAACTAATTTTCACAGGCTCATCTGAGACAGGAAAACAGTCCTGCAACTTTGTTTTTGTGTTTTATTTAGGGGTTAATAAACTTGGATGGGGCAGGGGTATTATTGGATGCCCACTTAACTGGAACAAATTCTCTTCAGGGACACTTCAACTATATATACTCCTTTTCCTCCTCCTGCACAATCTTGCCTTCAGATCCACTGCAGTGTCACCCAAGAAAAATCTTTAACAAAAGCCCTTTACAGGCAGGGACCTGCGGGCCCCTATAATTGAGAACGTTGGGGTGACACCACTAGCACTTTCACTGCACTTCCTCCCATGGTCACTGATCTCTGCACCACCTCTTCAAGGACACTTCAACTATATACCACTCCTTTTCTTCCTCTTGCACAATCTTGCTTGCAGATTCCCTGCAGTGTCACCCAAGAAAAATCTTTAGAAAGGCCCTTTACAGGCAGGCACCTGCAGGCCCCTATATTTGAGAACGTTGGGATAACACCACTAGCACTTTCACTGCACTTCCTCCCATGGTCACTGGTCCCAGCACCACCTCTTCAGGGGGTTTCACCCTAAGCAAAGGTTTGTAGGAATTGCCCTTTACAGGCAGGGACTGTGAGCCCCTATACTTGAGAAAGTTGAGTTGACACCACTAGCACTTTCACTGCACTTCCTCCCTTGGTTACTGATCTCAGCACCACCACTTCAGGCTCTGCCAGCCCACCTGGCTGCAGCAGTCCCTTTCACTAGCCCTTCTGGCTACTTCTCTGCAGTCCTTCCAGACTGCACTTTCACCGCTCACCCAGCTGGTGGTCAAGGGATTCCAGCACCACCTCTTCAGACTCTGCCAACCAGCCTTGCTGCAGCAGCCCCTTTCACTAGCCCTCCTGGCTACAACCCACAGTCCTCCCAGACTGCACACTCATCACCCACCCGGCTGGCTTCTCCTGGAGACCTCCTGGACATACTTGCTGGCTTCTGCGGTCCTCACTCTTGCTCCTGTGCCTCTGGACAGGACTCCTCTGTGTGTCTTAAGAGGATTCCTCCTAGACATGTGCACTGCCGACATTTTTTTTATTTTCATTTTCGTTTCATTCGTTTTTTTTTTTTTTTTTCATTTTTCGGGTCATTCGTTGTGATCGCAATTAGAAAATTCATAAATTCATAAATTCATAAATTCGAAAAATTTATAAAAACCGAAAATAAGAAGGAAAATACAAAAATTCTAAAGAATAACTAACTAACTAACTAACTAACTAACTAACTAATAATAACTAACTATTAAATTAAATTAAATATGGAATGTCCTTTTAAATTTGGCTGTAACGAAGACGAATTTATCTGCTGTTACGAATTATCCAATATAATGAATGCCCTATCTTAACAAATGGAACGGAACTAATTAATAATAAATAATAATGATAATAAAGCATATTTATTATTGCTATTTATTATTATTAATCTGTTACGTTCCATTCATTTAGATACAGCATTCGTTATTTCGGATAATTTGTGACTTTGGATAAGTTTGTATTCGTTACATTCACTAACAGACAAGTTTAAAATTAATTTCCAATACCTATAATTTAATAGTTATTAATAGTTATTATTAGTTATTTTTCAGATTTTTGAATTTTCGGAATTTACGAATTTTCAAATTCACGAATTTGCAAATTTACAAATATTCGGAAAAAATCATTAAACAGGTTTTTGTTAATTCAGATATTTCCAAAATAACGAATATGTCGAAATTCGTTAAAAAAACTAATTTGGAACAAAACAAATTGCACATGTCTAGTCCCTCCAGCACCCGAGCCCCAGGCCAGAGATCACCCCCCCCAACTAGGGGCTACCTTCAAGGTCCTCCAACAGCCTCTTCAGCACTCCATCTCTAGGTTCCACTTGCCCCTGCTGGCCAGACCCTGAGTCTTTAAGAGGGGCCTATCCCCTGCCAGCCCATTTGTTGGAGATTGGCTGGGGCACTCCTCAATACTCCCTCCCATTCTTCTGGAAGCATCTCCAAGGTTCCAGCAAGTAGGGGGAAGGTACCAAGGGTGCCTGATGAGTCATTCAGCCACCAGTCACTCACCCTGACTCAGATTCCACCCAGCCTGGCTCTCAGCCAGGCCAAATTTACCTACACTATCAGAAACCCTATTTACACGTTCTAGCACACTAGAGGGTGCTACAAACACACATTGCATTTGTGGTACCATTCATTATTTAAGGAATTTGTAAACCTACATTTTTATTTATTTTTTTAAATAACAAACTTGCTATACTTCCCTGCTCTGTGTATTGGTTTTGCCCAGAGCAGCCCTGATCTTTCTATTCTCTGGTCCCCCTCTGGCGCTCCTGGCTCTTACCCCAAGCTGAGTGCCCCCAAAGTAGGCCGCATGCTATGGGGGGCATTTGTGCATGCTTGCTCCTGAGCCCATACGGTCCAACTTTTTGAGATGGGAATGAGGGACACCTATTAGCAAAAGTATGCAGGCATAGGACACATCGACTGCCACGTCTCCTTAAAGGTTGTTTTAAAGGGTGTAGATCGTGCTGGACTGACTTGATCCGTCACTGGTTATGATTGGGAAGTCAGAAGGGCAGATAGGAAAGGGTCCTTCCAAGAATTGGTGCCCAGCTTGTTATGGATAGATGGTGTGCCCTGTTGGGGGTCTGGGCTACTAACTCAGGGTGTGGCCTAGTGGTCACTCCCGTGGGGATCAAAGGAGGTGAGTGTAAAGGAGCGCCCAATATACAATAGGTGTGAATATAAAAATGCTTTATTTGGGAGTAAGGATGATAGAAATAAAGAAAAGATCCTGATGCTTTGTCTGTATCACATTTATGATTTCCGGGATGTCAGCTGAAGCTTGGAAAATCAAAGCGCTGATACAGACAAACCATCAGGATCTTTTCCATTAACATTTAGCAGCAGCCCAGAGGAAGGGGGAGTCCTCTGTCCCTTGAAACACGTTTGGATGTATTTCTATCATCCTTACTCCTAAATAAAGCATTTTTATATTCACATCTATTGTACATCAAGTACATGGCGCTCTTTTATACTCCTTATACCTCCTTTGATGCCTCCTTAAGTGCTTCCCGCCCGCCAGGTGTCAAATGATGGCTGGGCGGCGCGGCTCTTGTTATGGGTGGACATCATATGACGGCCTCCCAGAACGACCACTCTCTTGCGCACGTGGGGGCGCACATCGCGGCGATCGGTGGTGCGGTGTGTCAGTCTGACCCACCACTACACCGATCTCGGTAAAGAGCCTCTGACGTAGGCTCTTTATCACGTGATCAGCCGTGTCCAATCATGGCTGATCACGATGTAAACAGGAAAAGCCTTTGATCGGCTTTTCCTCACTCACGTAGACAGGGGGGGTCTGTGCGGATTGTTTATAAGTAGGAGTTCTGTTTGTAAGTAGGAGTCATTTGTAATTTGGATGTTTGTAACTAGTGGACCGACTGTATAGAAGAAGAAGCCTGTTGACTTTTTAAAAAAAGTGTAACTTTTAGCAGAAATTTTCTAATACGGAAATGACTTTTCTCTGCAGATAAACTGCCAGCTGTCACTTTTCAGTCTTCCTTAGTGTAAAGTAGAAGGTAATATAGAATAATAAGCTGCGTGTAAAAGCCAAGATCTGCAGTTATGTGGCAGTGTATTTGTACATCTTCATTTTAAAAAGATACCAGGCTTCTTTTTTAAAAGGATGAATACAATATTTTTGACCAATCTTTTCCATTTTTTAAAACATTATATACAGTATATATAATATATATATATATATATATATATATATATATATATATATATATATATATATATATATATATATATATATATATATATATATATATAATGTATCTCACAAAAGTGAGTACACCCCTCACATTTTTGTAAATATTTTCTTCTATCTTTTCATGTGACAACACTGAAGAAATGACACTTTGCTACAATGTAAAGTAGTGAGTGTACAGCTTGTATAACAGTGTAAATTTGCTGTCCCCTCAAAATAACTAAACGCACAGCCATTATACTACATGCTGTGATAAGGCAGTCAATTTAAAATATAAGCAGTATTAAACCCAAAAACGAAATGTATTATATTGCAGCTTACCAATCATTCGATGTGGCTGCACTAATTTTCTTTTTTTTAGGCTTTTTTTTTTTTGTTATATATAGATTCACTGTAAATGTATCTATTAAATGTTTCCTTATATTTAATGTTGTATTAACGCCGAGATCGCCCAGTAAGAGGGCCACGTTGTAAATATCAAAAATATTTGCATGCCATAATAAAACAGTTTTATAAGTTAACAAATCAAATTTAAATGGATGAATAAGTTATACTGGGAGATTTTTTGTAATCACCAAAATTACTAATTAATTTGCTACAATGTAAAGTAGTGAGTGTACAGCTTGTATAACAGTGTAAATTTTATGTCCCCTCAAAATAACTCAACACACAGCCATTAATGTCTAAACCGCTGGCTACAAAAGTGAGTACACCCCTAAGTGAAAATGTCCAAATTGGGCCCAAAGTGTCAATATTTTGTGTGGCCACCATTATTTTCCAGCACTGCCTTTGCCCTCTTTTGGGCATGGAGTTCACCAGAGCTTCGCAGGTTGCCACTGGAGTCCTCTTCCACTCCTCCATGATGACATCACAGAGCTGGTGGATGTTAGAGACCTTGCACTCCGCCACCTTCCGTTTGAGGATGCCCCACAGATGCTCAATAGGGTTTAGGTCTGGAGACATGCTTGGCCAGTCCATCACCTTTACCCTCAGCTTCTTTAGCAAGGCAGCGGTCATCTTAGAGGTGTGTTTGGGGTCGGTATCATGTTGGAATACTGCCCTGCGGCCCAGTCTCTGAAGGGAGGGGATCATGCTCTGCTTCAGTATGTCACAGTACATGTTGGCATTCATGGTTCCCTCAATGAACTGTAGCTCCCCAGTGCCGGCAGCACTCATGCAGCCCCAGTCCATGACACTTCCACCACCATGCTTGATTGTAGGCAAGACACACTTGTCTTTGTACTCCTCACCTGGTTGCCGCCACACACACTTGACACCATCTGAACCAAATAAGTTTATCTTGGTCTCATCAGACCACAGGACATGGTTCCAGTAATCCATGTCCTTAGTCTGCTTGTCTTCTGCAAACCGTTTGTGGGCTTTCTTGTGCATCATCTTTAGAAGAGGCTTCCTTCTGGGATGAAAGCCATGCAGACCAATTTGATGCAGTGTGCAGCGTATGGTCTGAGCACTGACTGGCTGACACCCCATCCCTTCAACCTCTGCAGCAATGCTGGCAGCACTCATATGTCTATTTTCCAAAGACAAAGTCTGAATATGATGCTGAGCACGTGCACTCAACTGCTTTTGTCGACCATGGCGAGGCCTGTCCTGAGTGGAACCTGTCCTGTTAAACCGCTGTATGGTCTTGGCCACCGTGCTTCAGCTCAGTTTCAGGGTCTTGACAATCTTCTTATAGCCTAGGCCAGGGATCTGCAATTAGCGGACCTCCAGCTGTTGCAAAACTACAACTCCCCATCATGCCTCTGCCTCTGGGTGTCATGCTTGTGGCTGTCAGAGTCTTGCTATGCCTGGAGGTCCGCTAATTGCATATCCCTGGCCTAGGCCATCTTTATGTAGAGCAATAATTATTTTTTTCAGATCCTCAGAGAGTTCTTTCCCATGAGGTGCCATGTTGAACTTCCAGTGACCAGTATAAAGAGTGAGAGCGATAACACCAAATTTAACACACCTGCTCCCCATTCACACCTGAGACCTTGTAACACTAACAAGTCACAAGTCACAAGTCACATGACACCGGGGAGGGAAAATGGCTAATTGGGCCTAATTTGGACATTTTCACTTAGGGGTGTACTCACTTTTGCTGCCAGTGGTTTAGACATTAATGGCTGTGTGTTGAGTTATTTTGAGGGGACAGCAAATTTACACTGTTATACAAGCCGTACACTCACTACTTTGCAGGTCTGCCCACCCTATTATATTGTAAGCTCTTCTGAGCAGGGCCCTCTTAATCCTCTTGTATTTTATTGTATTATAACTGTATTGTCTCCTTTTTAAATTGTAAAGCACTGCGTAAACTGTTGGTGCTATATAAATCCTGAATAATAATAATTGTAGCAAAGTGTAATTTCTTCAGTGTTGTCACATGAAAACATATAATAACATATTTACAAAAATGTGTAGATACTATGTGTGTGTATATATATATATATATATATATATATATATATATATATATATATATATATAATGTACACAAATATACAAAACATATACCAAAATGTGTAGATACTGTATATGTGTATATATATATATATATATATATATATATATATATATATATATATATATATATATATAAAATGCTTTAATCTTTTTTATTCTTAAACCTATTACTTCATCTTTCATTAGTATACATTCACTTTATCCTTAAAACTCAAAAATATCCAATAATAATACTACACATATTTACTTATTGTTTTATGACTAATTAAACAAAAAAGAATTGCGTTAGGTGAAAAAAATCAAAGTAGTGAATAATAGTAAATGATAAATATATGAAAATATCGTGAAAATATCGTGAAGATAGTCCTGCAGCTGACACTAAATATCCCCGGTATAGGGCACAAAATAGTATATACAAAAGAAAAGTGCAGCGCTGGATGGTATACAATGTATACAGAAATAAACAAAAATACAATGTATACAAAAATATAAAGTGTATACAAAAATGTTTTATGACTGCTAATTAAAATTCTTGCAGGAAAAAACAATGATGTACTTTTATTAGCCGTTTAATTTGTCACCATGCAAAAGATGGGAAGAGTTAGCTGGAGGATGTTTCTGGAAATTCTTTCCTGACGGTACTCGGAATCGTCTCCGACTTCCACAATCAGCACTTTTCACTTGTTACATAGGTAAATGAGAAGCACAGGAACTCTTGAGATGTTGAAACAAAGAGAAGACACACTGTTCTCGCCTTAATGCATTATTAAAATGGAATCCAATTGTCGATCTTACAGCTTTGTGCCCTGTAACTGCAGCAAATATTCCTTTTGTGTTGTAGCTGGAAGTGGGAGGAAATTATGCCGATTTGCCTCATTTGATTTGCATACAAATGAGGGAAATACAATGAAGGTAAAAAAAAAACTGAGTAAGGTGCTGGAAAGTGCAGGCAGGGACCCGAGAATCCCTGACAATACAGTTTCACGACTTCTGTCTGGTTACTATTCATCGGTGGCTTTGTTATAATTGTAGCGTAGTTCATTTTCTTATGCTGGTAAACAACTTTTATGTCGTTTTGTATTGATTGACTGATGATGCGGCTGTTTTAAAAGGAGAAATAGAAAATACAGAACTCAAAATTTAACTTTTCTTTATTTCTTGCAGGAATTTGTATTTGTCTGATCTATATATTTGTCTTATGCCGCCTACACATGATCGGAAATTCGGGCAGCAAAAGACCGATGAGAGCTTTTAGTCGGAAAATGCGACCATCAGACTTTTGCTGGCCGAATTCCAGCGAGCAAAAGATTGAGAGCAGGTTCTCAATTTTTCGGTCGGAAAAAGTTCTGTAGCAATTCCGATGCGCAAAATTCCTACGCATGCTCAGAAACATTTTGACGCATGCTCAGAAGCATTGAACTTAATTTTCTCGGCTCGTCGTAGTGTTGTACATCACTGCGTTCTTGACGGTCGAAGGTTCAGCAAACTTTTGTGTGACCGTGTGTATGCAAGCCTAGCTTGAGCGGAATTCCGTCGGAAAAAACATCCAAGATTTTTCCAACGGAAAATCCGCTCGTGTGTATGGGGCATTAGGTCAGCAACCTGAGCCTACAACAGAGTCTGAAAGAAGACAATTTCTTAAATTTTTTGCGCTATAAACAAAAAAAAAAACCACAATATTCTTTACTTTTCTCTATAATAAATATATCCCAAAAATATATAACACATTTTTTTTCCCTCAGTTTAGGCCGATATGTATTCTTCTACAGTACTTCTTCTACGGTACCTAAAAATCTCTATAGGGAATGTTATAAAAAAAATTGAATGGTTACCAGGTTAGAGTGAGTCTTTTGCTAGAAGTATTATGCCCCATACACACGGTCGTAAATTCAGATGGAAAAAGTCTGATCGGGTAATGTTGTCGGAAAATCTGATTGTGTGTGGGCTCTAGCGGACTTTTGCCGTCGGAATTTCCGACGGAAAAAGTTTGAGAGCAGGACCCAAAATTTTCCGACAACAAAAATCCGATCGGACTTTTCCGATCGTTTGTAGATAATTCCGACGCACAAAGTGCCACGCATGCTCAGAATAAATTTGGGGACGAAAGCTATTGGCTATTTACATTTTCCGACAACTTTGTGCGACCGTGTGTATGCAAGACAAGTTTCGGCCAAAATCCGTCGGAAAAAATCTGATGGATTTTGTGGTCGGAATGTCCGACCGTGTGTATGGGGCTTTACTCTTGCTCTGACGATCGCTGCGATACCTCACATGTGTGATTTGAACACCGTTTACATTTGAGGGCGCGACTTAGGTATGCATTTTCTTTGCTGCGCGAGCACGCAAGTGCGGGGTCGCTTTATACTGTCATTTTTTTAAATCTGCGCCATTGGCAGCCAAAGTAAACCAGAAGTGACGTTGTGATGTTGTGACGAAATTCAGCTTTGTTCGGGTCTCAGTCTAGGGGGCAGATAAGCTGGCTGGTGGCTCGGGTCTCCCGGTGGAACGGGAGGCCCGGGAAGAGAGGCGGAAGGTGAGGGACGTCCCTTCCCGCTCCTTTAGGATAACAGCCGAGCGGCTTTTAGCCGCATTGGTTGTTATCACTAAAAAGCCAATACTACAAAAGACTACAAACATAAACCAAACCAAAAAAAACTAACTTTGCATAAAATAAAAGTCTACTGTTCAAATTTAGAAGAGTTAAAAAAAAAATAGGAGGGTACATTTGGCCAATCCTCCTTGTTCTTGTTCTTCTCTACACTTGAACACTTGATATCCTATAGATATGGACACTTTCCCTCCTATAAAAATGGCCACTCCTCCTCTTTTAAGTGTACTGACTTCTCTATATTCAGCCACTTCTTCACCTCTACATGATGACACTCCCTTTACCACACATGAAGCCACTTCTCCCCTACATATGAACATATTTTTTCTTCTACAAATGGATACTTTCCTCCTATACAGTTGGCCATTTCTCCCTTTGTAAGTGTAGTAACTTCTCCTCCATATTCGGCCACTTTTTGACCTCTACATGATGATGCTCCCTTTACCACACATGAGGCCACTTCTCCCCTACATATGAACATATTTTCTCTTCTACATATGGATATTTTCCTCCTATACAGTTGGCCATTTCTCCCTTTGTAAGTGTAGTGACTTCTCCTCCTTATCCGGCCACTTCTTGACCTCTACATGTGGAAAACCCTTCTACTATACATGTGACCACTTCTTCTGTGTGTATGGCCACTTCTGGTCTTTCTATGGTTCATTTTCTTAATCTACATGTACTTCTTTTTCTCTGCTATAATTAGCCACTTTTTCTCTTCTACATTTGGACACCCCTTCTACCATACACATGCATCCGGAAAGTATTCACAGCGCTTCACTTTTTCCACATTTTGTTATGTTACAGCCTTATTCCAAAATGGATTAAATTCATTATATTTCCTCAAAATTCTACAAACAATACCCACATAATAACAACGTGAAAGAACTTTGTTTCAAATCTTTGCAAATTTATTTAAAAAATTAAAAACATAAAAAAAAAATACCCATAATGACAACGTAAAGTATTCACAGCCTTTTTGCCATGACACTCAAAATTGAGCTCAAAATTGAGCTCAGGTGCATCCTGTTTCCACTGATCATCCTTGAGATGTTTATACAACTTGATTGGAGTCCACCTGTGGTAAATTCAGGTGATTGGACATGATTTGGAAAGGCACACACCTGTCTATATAAGGTCCCACAGTTAACAGTACTTGTCAGAGCACAAACCAAGCCATGAAGCCCAAGGAATTGTCTGTAGACCTCCGAGACAGGATTGTATGGAGGCACAGATCTGGGGAAGGGTACAGAAAAATGTCTGCAGCATTGAAGGTCCCAATGAGCACAGTGGCCTCCATAATCCATAAATGGAAGAAGTTTGGAACCACCAGGACTCTTCCTAGAGCGGGCCACCCGGCCAAACTGAGCGATCGGGGAGAAGGGCCTTAGTCAGGGAGGTGACCAAGAACCTGATGGTCACTCTGACAGAGCTCCAGCATTTCTCTGTGGAGAGAGGAGAACCTTCCAGAAGAAAAACCATCTCTGCAGCACTCCACCAATCAGGCCTGTATGGTAGAGTGGCCAGACAGAAGCCACTCCTCAGTAAAAGGCACATGACAGCCCGCCTGGAGTTTGTCAAAAGGCACCTGAAGGACTCTCAGACCATGAGAAACAAAAATCTCTGGTCTGATGAACACTTTGGCCTGAATGGCAAGTGTCATGTCTGAAGGAAACCAGGCACTGCTCATCACCTGGCCAATACCATCCCTACAGTGAAGCATAGTGGTGGCAGCATCATGCAGTGGGGATGTTTTTCAGTGGCAGGAACTGGGAGACTAGTCAGGATTGAGGGAAAGATGAATGCAGCAATGTACAGAGACATCCTTGATGAAAACCTGCTCCAGAGCGCTTTGGACCTCAGACAGGGGCGAAGGTTCATCTTCCAACAGGACAATGACCCTAAGCACACAACCAAGATAACAGAGGAGTGGTTACAGACAACTCTGTGAATGTCCTTGAGTGGCCCAGCCAGAGCCCAGACTTGAACCCCGATTGAACATCTCTGGAGAGATCTGAAAATGGCTGTGCACCGATGCTCCCAATCCAACCTGATGGAGCTTGAAAGGTCCTGCAAAGAAGAATGGGTAAAACTGCCCACAAATAGGTGTGTCAAGCTTGTAGCATCATACTCAACTCATACTCAAAAAGACTTGAGGCTGTAATTGGTGACAAAGGGGCTTCACCAAAGTATTAAGCAAAGGCTGTGATACTTATGTACATGGGATTTTTTTATTTTGCTTATTTTTTATAAATTTACAAAGATTCCAAACAATCCTCTTTCACCTTGTCATTATAGGGTATTGTTTGTAGAATTTTAAAGGACAATAATGACTTTAATCCATTTTGGAATAAGGCTGTAACATAAAAAAATTTGATAAAAATGTGTGAAAAAGTGAAGCGCTGTGAATACTGCCGATAACAAATGCCAGTGTTTCACCTTCAGATACAGAGAGAATGTTAACACAACATAAAAGGTATGTGACATGACAGATAGGCAGATCTGTATTCCTGGCACAGACAGCCTTTCCCCACAGTAACAACGAGACGGGAGAAAGAGCACTTCTCCAGCAATAGACAAGCTGTAACATATTAACACGACTCTGCCATCATTATTCCCTGTTAGAGATAGAAAATATTTACTGCAGGTTGATTCAACATGAATTTCCAGCTTTCCGTACCGGGCACAAAAAAACAAAAACAAGTTGAGTTTGCTCAGTGTTAACCAGTTAAATAACTCTTGTGACTAAAATAATGAGCTTACCTGTGCCTCCTTATATACAATCAAAGGTAAAGTCCACCTGTGACAGACCCAACCAGGACAGGAGCTTTTTGAGAGGACTAGGGGCTTGCCTCCTACACACTGATTATAGCCCATGGAGAGAGCAGATCTTCCTCTAATGATGGACAACAAGTGATGAACGCTAAGAGCGAGGCTTGGATTATTTCTCTGAATTAGGACAATAAAGCTTCCCTTCCGGAGTGGATGGAAAGGTGTAATATTATTCTTGTACAGGTAATCAGCCAGAGGGTATATGGTGACCCTCCTGCAGACTGGGTGGGAGAGGTTCCTTCACTAGGGCCAGAAATATTTATCAACAATAATCCTCAAGAAATCTATGAAGATAAGTGAATTCCACTGTCTGATACATTGGAACATGTATCCAATGCTGGAACATTGTATGAGTTGGTCTTGTAGACTGTTGTAGATGGGTCCCAGCCAGTCTGAGGTGGGGAGAGATCACTGTTTATGGTACGTGTGCCCCTCCCATTGTATGCCTCCTAGGTGTGAATTCCCATTGTTAATTGAGTTAACTGAGTCACACAATGTTTCTGTCTGTTGGCTAATTTGGCTAACTCATGGAGGTTCTTATGATCAGATTAGCCTTGTGTGAACTTTAGCTCATTATCTAGCCATTGTGATGTTTTGGGTAAATATTTGGTTTAATTGTTCATGTGCTGACTGGCCTACTTTTGAAGTGTAACAAAAACCTTCATTTCTGTTTAATAAACAGTCATTCCTTTGGATTTTACCTCAACATCTTGTCTGCGTACAATACTCGGTATAAAAGGGCTTGTATTAGCTCTTGGTCTGCTGCAAGGGTTTGGAGGGCAGGAGGCACTGTTTGGCAGACGCACCCAAGCAGGGTGGCGGGCGTTCCATCACACCACCTGAAAGTGATATTTCAGTGACTGGTGTTTGCTGAAACGCCAACCCCCCATAGATTCCCCTTTATTTCTTAGGGACTCTATTGGCAAGATCTCTGAGTTCCTGGTTCTGCAAATCTGTTTCCCCATTCCCAAGGAGAGCATTTATTAATGTAGCACTTCCCCACTATTCCTGCACAGCCAGGCAACACACATTCTCCACTTGCAGCCAGACACAAGAAGTCAGTCCCGTTACTTGTTTTTGTTGTTTTTATTAGGGGATAGCAACTTGGATAGGGTGAATGGATTTATGGGATGCCCAATGGATGATGAACACAGCAAAACTTGGGGACAATCTTCCTCTCTCTGTACAAACATCCTGAACTGCTTCCTTATGTACAAACTCACAGTCCTATGTAGGTTAATAGCGAAAGTCCATTATAGACTATATGTATGCAAAATGACCCTACTAGCCTCCGCCCTCTAGTTTCCAGAATGTTCTCCAACTTTCCAGAACCAGGGGGAGACACTAGAGACCAGCCTGTATGAGTCAACCAACCCTGAACCCAAATAAACCCTTACCCAGATTCCATGACTCATACATAACCAATGAGTCAAAGTATGTTTTTTTTTACTCTAACACTAGTAGCACACTAGAGGGTGCTACATTAAAGCCCACCTCTGGGCAAAAAAAGTTTCCCCATACAATAAGGCTGTGCCCACAGTGCACAGCCTCACTCCAACGGCAAAGAGCGCTCCCCCATGATCCAGCAGTGGACTGTTCCTGACGTCTTCACATCCAGAGCAGATCTATGGGCTTGATGACATCAGGAACAGTCCACTGCTAGACCGCCGGGGGAAGGAGCCACAGAGACTCTTCTTGTGCAGGAAGGATTTGAGGATTAGGTAAATATATCTCCCTTCTCAAATCCCCTAGACAAACAAGCAATTAACCCTTGATGTGCGGACACAGCCCCATTGCAAGGGAAAACTTGCCCAAAGTTAAGCTATAAAGGAGAAGTATGAATGTATTAAACATAGATGGTATCAGTAGGGCAGTGGATGTGTCAGTA
The DNA here is from genome assembly GCA_028564925.1 of Lithobates sylvaticus. Classification (NCBI taxonomy): domain Eukaryota; kingdom Metazoa; phylum Chordata; class Amphibia; order Anura; family Ranidae; genus Lithobates; species Lithobates sylvaticus. Next base: position 73,408,582 of record CM053038.1, read on the forward strand.
GGGCAGTGGACGGTATCAGTAGGGCAGTGGACAGAATCAGTAGGGCAGTGGACGGTATCAGTAGGGCAGAAGTCAGTATCAGTAGGCAGTGGATAGTATCAGTAGGGCAATGGACGGTATCAGTAGGGCAGTGGACGGAATCAGTAGGGCAGTGGACAGAATCAGTAGGGCAGTGGACGGAATCAGTAGGGCAGTGGACGGTATCAGTAGGGCAGAGGTCGGTATCAGTAGGGCAGTGGATAGTGTCAATAGGGCAGTGAACGGTTTCAGTAGGGCAATGGGTGTCTCAGTAGGGCAGTGGACGGTAGCAGTAGGGCAGTGGACGGTAGCAGTAGGGCAGTGAATAGTGTCAGTAGGGCAGTGAATAGTGTCAGTAGGGCAGTGGATGTGTCAGTAGAGCAGTGGATGGTGTCAGTAGAGCAGTGGATGGTGTCAGTAGAGCAGTGGATGGTATCAGTAAGGCAGTGGATGGTGTCAGTAATGCAGTGGACGGTATCAGTATGGCATTGGACGGTCTTAGTAGGACAGTAGACGGTATCAGCAGGGCATTGGACTGTATCATTAGGGCAGTGGACGGAATCAGTAGGGCAGTGGACAGTATCAGTAGGGCATTGGACGGAATCAGTAGGGTCGTGGACGGTATCAGTAGGACAGAGGTTGGTATCAGTAGGGCAGTGAACGGTGTCAGTAGGGCAGTGGATTTTCTCAGTAGGGCAGTGGACGGTGTCAGTAGGGCAGAGATTGATGTCGTTCGCCTGGTGGAAAAAAGTCCATCCAGTTCAACCCACAGAAAAAAAAAAAAACACACAAATAGAAAACCTCAATATACACAATCCTATACCCACAGTTGATCCAGAGGAACACAAAAAAAAAAACAATAAAGCATGAACCAATTTGCTCCAGTGGGGGGAAAATAAAAATTCCTTCCTGATCCCACAAGAATCACATATTCCCTATAAATATTAGCATCCAGTAATATTTTGCACATTTAGGAAAGATCCCAGGCCTTTTTTAAAACCAGCCAGAACCAGCTCTTGAGGGAGTATATTCTGCGACTAAGACAGTGGAGGATGTCAGTATTTTTTTATTTTTATTATTTTTATTTTTAATTCTTTTACATTTTTATTTTTTGTATAATTTTTTACAATATCATTTTTATTTATTATTTTTTTATTTTATTTTTTTAGGAACCCCATTAGGGGGCTTTGGTGAAATGTCATGGGTCTAAACAGGCCCCAATGTCTTAGGGGAGGGGGGGATCTGCACCGCATGGGGTGGTTAGGGCGTGCCCAGGCACACCCGGCAAACCCCTTGTACTTATGATTTTATTGAAAAATGTCATTACTATGCTGATAAGGAACGGAAAGCAAAATATAAGAAGATTAAACCTTAGCTGCAGGGGTTCCATAAAGGGAGCAAATCTTGTACTTGTGATTATTCTTTATGCAGAGAATTGAGGCCAGTTCTCCAATAGAGTTTCCTTTCCCTGGCTATAATATACCTGTGCATAGACTGGGTGGAACGGCGCTAAGACAAAAGACAAACTTCTACATTTAGTAGAGCGAACTTTGTTTTGCATGATGAATTCCATTTATAAACAGAGTTCATATGAATAACTTCAGCGGGCATTTTAATGTTGAATATTTATGGAAATATTCTCTGCAGTTCTCTCTCTCTGGCCTGCGCTGAACTGCGGCGTTAGATAAAATTCTTTTTTCCATAAATCTGAATGCCGTATCGGTATAACCCGAAGCCCTTGCTTAACCGGTCGGCACTTCTCGCAGTTAATCTTGTTGCTTTCTGGGCCTTTAATTTCTGACACAAGAATACTCAAATCATCTATCTCTTTGCTGTAGGTCGATCGGTTGGAGCAACGTAATAGTTCTTCTGTTTCAGCCTATTGGAACCCAAGACCTCTTCATGATAACACACATAACCCAGGATTTCAAAGTAAGCTCCACATTCGGGTTTCATTTTGCTGTACATTCACAATTTTTCAAACATTTTATGCACATTTTTTTTTTAATTATTTTTTCCTTCCATATGAAATTTTTATCGAACAATTTAAAGTTTGGTTTATTTTTTATTATTTTTATTTTCATTATTTTAATTATTTTTATTATTTTTCTTAGGTTTAACACCCTCATTAAAGTTTACAAAGGTATATTCAGCATTGACCTCAAGAAAGCATTGAGCTTTCTTTTGATGGTATTTGATCACCTATGGATTTTTTATTTTTTGCACTACAAACAAAAAAAGAGCGACAATTTAAAAAAAGACACATTCTTTTTTACTTTTTGCTATGATAAATATCCCCCAAAAATATATAAAAAAACGTTTTTTTTCCTCAGTTTAGGCCGATATGTATTCTTCTACATATTTTTGGTAAAAAAAATCACAATAAGCGATATTGATAGGTTTGTGCAAAAGTTATCACGTCTACAACATAGGGGATAGTTTTATGGCATTTTTTTTTTAAATTTTTTTTTATTAGTAATGTCGGCAATCTGCGATTTTTATCGGGACTGCAACATTATGGCGGACACATCGGATATTTCTGACACTATTTTGGGACCATTGTCATTTATACAGCAATCAGTAGACATGTGCATTCTTTTTCATCCGAATGCATTTTCGTCCGAATTTCAGGTATTTTCTTTATCGTTTTAACAAATGATAACGAAAGTGCAGAATCCGAAAAACGAAAGATCCGACATAAACAAATGCTTTATTTTCGTTTTTGTGGTGACAACAGTTCGATATAGATAGGAGATTCGACATGATGCTGACATTAACAATCTGTGTCTATCGAACCTGTGGTCGAATGTGCCTAACCTTAATTCTATTAGTCCAAGATTATTCTACATAGAGAGAAAAGATTCGACATACAGAGAAAAGATTCAACATAGAGAGAAAAGATTCGACATAGAAAAGATTTGACATAGAGAGAAAAGATTCGACATAGAGAGAAAAGATTTAACGTAGAGAGAAAGGATTCGACATAGAGAGAAAAGATTCGACATAGAGAGAAAAGATTGCTGCTGGAGTTGGGTAGGGGAAGTAAAATAAAAATAATGATGATGATGAATGTTATTGGCTCATTGTAACCAAAGAGGAGGAGCAATAAAATAGCTAGAACTAAGTACACACGTACAGCCAACTTACTTTCACTTACGATTGCTAGCAGAGAGACACACACACTGAATCATTTCAGAAGACAGTCAATCTTAGCTGGTCCGTTTGTCTGAGAACATGAATTATTTAGCAATTAAGCATAAGCACAGCAGCAGAACAATAGTGAAGCAAGCTACAGTTCAACTTAACTTTTTCATAATAATCTGCTGCTATTGTGTTAGTGTTGTGAACTTGATAGTGATACTAGTGTTGTGATAGCCTCAGAGGCTGCCCGTGTTGTGGGGGGGAATTTATTATTATAGATTCTATATTATAGATTGAGATTCTATATAGATTCTATATACCCCATCTTGTTACCTGTCTGATCAGTGATCACTATCACCAGTCCATTTTCTGTTTGAACTCTATACATTCAACATGAACAACGAAGATTCGACAAAGCAGCGAAAAACATACAAACGTTGAATTTTTGGCTTATGGTGTCTGTCGAAAGTTTTAAGATGATTCGAAGGAGCAGCTAAACTATACGACGTCGTACAGTTTAGCTTTGAACATTTGACAGGCATCATAAGCCTTCAATGACAGATTCGACTTTAATTATTTTGGATTTTCTGACAAATGCAATTTTTAACGAAAAACAATATAAATAAAAACGCATTTCGGGAGTAACTAAATAAATACATTTTTCGGACCAAAACAAAATTCCGAAATGAAATATTTCAGTGTGCACTAGCGATCAGTGCTATAAAAATGCATTGATTACAGTTTAGCTTTGAACATTTGACAGGCATCATAAGCCTTCAATGACAGATTCGACTTTAATTATTTTGGATTTTCGGACAAATGCAATTTTTAACAAAAAACAAAATAAATAAAAACGAATTTCGGGAGTAACTAAATAAATAAATTTTTCGGGCGAAAACGAAATTCCGAAATGAAATATTTCAGTGTGCACTAGCGATCAGTGCTATAAAAAATGCATTGATTACTGTGTAAATGACACTGGCAGTGAAGGGGTTAACCACTAGGGGGCGATGAATGGGGTTAAGTGTGTCCTAGGAAGTGATTCTAACTGTAGGGGGAGGGGCTAAAACACACATGACAGCGATCACTGCTCTCGATGACAGGGAGCAGTGATCTCTGTCCTGTCACTAGGCAGAAAGGGGAAATGCTTTGTTTACAAAGGCATCTTCCCATTCTACCTCTCCGTGACATGATCGCGGGGACCCAGCGGACATCGAGTCTGCGGGACCCGTGGTCACAGAGAATGCAGCGGGCGCTTGTACCTGTACGCCCTATATATATATATATATATATATATATATATATATATATATATATATATATATATATATATAAATAAATAAAAATGTAAAAAGTAACTGACATCATAAAGTTGACCTAAAAACATTGTAGAAGAAGAAGCCTGTTGCCTTTTTTAAAAATGAAACTTTTAGCAGAAAGTTACATTTTCTAATACCCAAATGACCTTTCTCTGCAGATAAACTGGCAGCTGTCACTTTTCAGTCTTACTTAGTGTTAAGTAGAAGGTAATATAGAATAATAAGCTGCGTGTAAAAGCCAAGATCTGCAGTTATGTGGCAGTGTGTGTATTTGTACACTCACATACTGTATATGTATATAGTAAAACTGCTGTAGGGCGGATGGCAAGCGGTTAAAGTGTATATATATATATATATATATATATATTTACAGTATATATAGTATACATAACCCTCACCTTGTAAAACCATCCCATCAGTTTAGAATAAAAATGAAAGGCAAATTATTTGTGTATAAATATTAAAAAAACACATTATAAGTACCTTTTTCTTTTCTTTTTTTACAAGGGATCACATTTCATCTGTTCTCAGAAGCAAAGGAGCTCAGAGAGCTAGGCAAGGGAAAGCTGCAGCACACTAACCTTCCCAGTGAATGGCTGAGCCGTGGGGGGGGGGGCTTTTTTAGAACTGATAATTGGAGAGCAGGCAGTGCTCCTAGCATAGCTAAAGAACTGACCACGCTGTCCTCTCACGCTTAGTGTAGTCAGTTTTTAATAGAAAAGCAGGGGGACTGTCAGGAGCACCAGAGATTTCACACAAAGTTAAACGTTGTTTAACTTTGTTGTCTGACTGAAGATGTGTCTTTAGCCCAAGCATGTTTGAAGCCATTAACTGTTGACTGTCTCACTACCTCTGCTGGTAGTCCATTCTAAGCATCAACTACTTTTTCAGTAAAATAATACCTTCTAAGATTAGTTTTGAACTTTCCTCCAGTTAGTTTGAGGTCATGTCCCAGTGTTCTTGATTCTGGTTTCATATTGAAAAAAACTGCCTTCCTGACTGAACCATATTCCCCATCACCACCTTGATGTATTTAAAGGTTTCAATCATGTCTCCTCTTTGCCGTCTTTCCTCCAGACTATACATATTACGTTCCTGAAGTCTCTCTTGATATGTTTTATCCTCCAGACCTTTCACCATTTTTGTTACCCGTCTCTGGACTTGTTTTATCGTATCAATACTGGACACATTATTCTAAATTATTCATGTTCCCCAAGCTGCAGTGTATTGCCAAGTTGTCTCCAGTGGTAATGATGAAGATGGAAATGATGATGATGAGGTCACTGATGTGACTTGGGTGCCAGATAGAGCAGAGGAGGAAACTGAAGGTGAGGCAGCACAACCCCAACGAGGCCAACATCAAGAAAGAGTAGAGAGCAGCCACCCTATTCTTTTACATTCTTCAGCTGTTATCTCCTGGCCCACTCCCCAAAGCTCAGCTGTCTGGGCCCTTTTCAGCACATCTGTAGCAGATTGCACTGTTGCTATCTGCAACCTGTCTCTCAGGAACATCAAACGTGTCAAAAACACCAACCATATGGGTACCACATGCTTAACAAGGCATTTAAAGTCCAACCACTCAGCTCGTTGGCAAGAGCACCTAAAAGCCACACAAAAGGGGCACAAATCTGTCCCTCCTCCTCCTTACCCCACTTCAGTCTGCCCCTGCGATACCGAGTCATTACTTTTCAGCAGCCTCCACTGAGAGGGATTATGGTATAGCACAGGGTGTCCCAGGTTCTAGCAGCTCATCTACCAGCAGCACACCACCAGCTGTAGACTGTAGCCGGCAAATTTCTCTGCCCCATCTGCTGCAGCGGAAAAAAAATACAATCCCTGCCACGTACATGCCCAGCGTCTGAATGCAAGCTTGTCAAAGCTGTAGGCTCTCCAACTTCTGCCTTTCAGCCTGGTGGATTCTGCCCACTTCCATGAATTCGCACAATGTGCTGTACCACAATGGCAGGTTCCTAGTTGCTACTACTTTTCATGTAAGGCCATTCCATCTCTCTACCATCACATGGAAGGGAATGTTCTAGCATTGTTGGGCAAGGCAGTCAGCCGTAAAATCCACCTTACTGCTGACACGTGGTCCAGCAAGCATGGGCAGGGAACGATATATTTTGTTCACAGCACACTAGGTAACGCTGCTTGCAACTCGAAAGGATGCAGGACATGCTGCAGCTTGTTGTGCCCCCACATCTCCATACAGCTGGTGGGGATGATGCCAGACTTGTGAGCTCTACCCCCTCCTCCTCCCCCTCCTTCTCTGCCACCTCCATGCCCTCCTCTGCAAAATTGTCCTATGAACATCAGGTACCATCTAAGCGTTCAAAGGGCTATTCCCAGGGTCAGGCTAAAAGGTGGCATGCAGTGTTTAAGCTGGTATGTCCAGGGGACAGGAACCACCTGGGGCAGCGATTCTTGCAGCTCTGCAGGGACAGGCCCAGAGTTGGTTCACACCACGCCAGCCAGAAATGATGGTGTCCGATAATGGTTTAAACCTCCTGTCCGTCCTTAGGCAGGGAAAGTTGACACATGTGCCATGCCTGGCATATGTCCTCAATTTGGTGGTTCAGCATTTCCTAAGAACGTACCCAGGGTGGCAGGATGTACTAAAGCAGGCCAGAACAGCCTGTAGCCATTTCAGGTGGTCATACACAGCCAGTGCTCGGTTGGCTGAAATTCAGCATGAATTCCACCTGCCCGTAAACCGCCTGATTTGTGACATGTCCACCAGGTGTAATTCAACTTTGGGAATGCTGCATCGGCTATACATGCAGCAGAGGGCCGTCAATGAGTATCTGTGCCAGTACGGCACAATGACAGGCTCAGGTTGCATGCTAGTGGCTGATCATTAAGGATGCATGCACTGTACTGTCACCATTTGAGGAGGCCACAAGGATATGAGCAGTGACAGTGCATGCATCATTGACAATCCCTGTTGTGTTCCTGCTGGAGCAGACTCTGTGTGGCATTATGGACAGGGCACTGGAGGTAGAGCAGCAGGAGGAAGAGGAGGACTTCCTTTCCTCTCAAGGCCCACTTTATCCAGACACCATCATTCCTATGTCACAGTACACACAGGAGGAGACCGGGGAGGAGGATAAGGATTCTGGCACTTTCATAGGCTTCAAAGAAGAGGAAAACATGCGTCAATCTGTAAGTGATGGCTTTCCAACCCCAGGACCCTTTGGAGTAGTAGGTGGCTGGGAGGAGGAAGTTCCAGATGCTGTCATCCCAAGTGACCCTGAGGAGTCTGCTTCTCAAGCCTCGGCAAATTTGAGGCGCATGGGCAACCTTATGCTAGTTGGCAACCCTCCTTGACCACTGTTATATGGGGAAGGTCTCAGAACTCATCCTGTCCCCACAGAGAGTGCAGAAGATAAAATCACTTGAGGACACTTTAAAGAGGATTTTATTGAATGTTTTTCCTGACTCCAGTAGGTTACAATGTTGTGGAAATACTTAATTTTGAGTCTTCTGTTGGTCAAGAGAGGAGCGTTGGAGAAGGCGTCTGCTTAAGTAAGGCATTTTGGAATTTTTTTAGTCCTCGCTGCCCAGGGCTGTCAGCTTCCACATCCCATTGGCAGCATCTGCATCACATGGTGGACGATTACCTCGGCGCTAAAACAGAGATGAAGAGCTTTCCAGCTGACGATCCACTGACTTACTGGGTCATGAGAATAGACCACTGGCCAGAACTTGCCCAGTATGCTATTGAGTTGTTGGGCTGCCCTGCATCCAGTGTGCTTTCAGAATGGGCATTCAGTGCTGCAGGAGGTTTTGTTACTGATCATAGAACGCGTCTGTCCACAGACTCTGTGGATCGTTTGACTTTTATAAAAATGAACCAGTCCTGGATTACCAGCTATGAAGCCCCTGATGCCGATGTCACAGATTAAGTCTTTTTGGGATATGGAATCTCTGCAGGACTTCGAGGCTGTCTAGCTTTGAGGGTGTTCAATCATTTCATCTGGAAGAATGTTTTTGGTATAGGTTTCAGGGGCACAATTAACACCCAAAGACCAATTTTTCAGCACCTGTTTGACAGGTGTATATAATATCATTGCAATTTTTTTTACAGCAAGGCCAATTCTTGCTTTCATCAAGAATACCTCTATAGGGTTACGGTGGGAAGGTGCCACAGACACCCAAAGACCAATTTTTACAAACTTGTTACTTCTATCCAAAGTGACACCAGAATGTATCCAACAAAAATCTCTGATCCTGTTCCCAGTGCACTACATTGTGGCCTCATCATACACACTGGCTCCCCAGCTGTTGCTGAGCAAAATAAAGGCAGCTTGCATAGCAAATTTCATTTTTTTGGGCTTTATAAATTCAATTATTGCTGCAGCAAACTTTAGACATGGTACAGATCTGCCACTTTACAGGTAGACTAAGCCCCCTCCCCCCCACCAGGCACTATATTGGAAGTAATTTTTCATTTTTATGCTTTCACTTTAAAAATCAAAAAATCATTGCTCATTTAAAAATTACGTTTTTCAAAAAAAAAAAAAAATTGATACATGTCCCCCAGGGCAGGACCCGGACCCCTATAAACATTGTATACCCAATTACTTGCATATAAGCCTTCAAAATGGGCACTTTTGATTTTTGACGTTCGGGTCCCATTGACTTTAATGGGGTTCGTTATTCGGGTCCCAACTTTCGTGGTGTTTAAGAGTTCCCTAATAAAGATCTATATAGAGGAATCAGGACCTCCTTCCTTCTGCTGGTGACCCCTCTAGTGATATAAAGATCAATATAGAGGAATCAGGACCTCCTTCTTCCTGCTGGTGATCTATCTAGTGGTATAAAGATCTATATAGAGGATTTAGGACCTCCTGCCGGTGATCTCTCTAGTGATATAGAGATCAATATACAGGAATCAGGACCTCCTTCCTCCTGCTGGTGACCACTCTAGTGATATAAAGATCTATATGGAGGAATCAGGACCTCCTTCTTCCTGCTGGTGATCTATCTAGTGATATAAAGATCTATATAGAGGATTTAGGACCTCCTGCCGGTGACCCCTCTAGCGATATAGAGATCAATATACACGAATCAGGATCTCCTTCCTCATGCTGGTGACCCCTCTTGTGATATAGAGATCAGTATAGAGGAATCAAGACCTCCTTCCTCCTGCCTGTGTCCCCTCTAGTGATATAAAGATCTATATAGAGGAATCAGGACCTCCTTCCTCCTGCTGGAGATCCCTCTAGTGATATAAAGATCTATATAGAGGAATCCGGACCTCCTTCCTCTTGCTGGTGATCCCTCTAGTGATATAAAGATCTATATAGAGGAATTAGGACCTCCTCCCTCCTTCTGGTGATCCCTCTAGTGATATAAAGCTCTATATAGAGGAATCAGGACCTCCTTCCTCCTGCTGGTGACTCCTCTAGTGATATAAAGATCTATATAGAGGAATTAGGACCTCCTTCCTCCTTCTGGTGATCCCTCTAGTGATATAAAGCTCTATATAGAGGAATCAGGACCTCCTTCCTCCTGCTGGTGACTCCTCTAGTGATATAAAGATCTATACAGAGGAATAGGGACCTCCTTCCTCCTGCTGGTGATCGCTCTAGTGGTGCAATATATGCAGATCTACATTCTCTAAGCCAGTATCTCAGTCTACAAAGTCAAAGGTGACCCTGGACAAGGATGGTACAAGCCTTTAGTGTCATCAGGAGATGCTAGTCTTCATCAAGCCTCACGTTAGGTCCCTTAGTGCATTCTGTCTTGATTTTTATTAACATTGACTTCTCAAGCCCTGAAGAAGGGGGAGGCTTTTTTTTACCCTGAATGCATTGTCTATATTTGAAGCTCTTAACCAGTAAATGTTTCAAAAAGTTTTTCAAGTGAGATGAACTGTTGTCCCAGGTGCTCCTCTGGACACAACTAAGAACCATCTTAAATTGGGGATAGAAAAAATAAAAAAAACTTCCATCATTGGTCATATTTCATTTTATACAGTTTACACCTGGCTTGCTAAATTATATTACTTTCACCGCGCTGGCTTGACACAAAGATTCTGACATCTATCAGCCAGATAGGAAGTAACACTCAGAAGGGAAATAATACATGAATATGCACTTCCACTCCATGAAGTTTCTCGATCAGCTTTGGGATTTCTTTGTTCATTCTTTGTTTAAAAATTGTCAGGTTTGATGAGTGTTTTATTTTTTCAACCGGGATTTTTTTTTTTTTTTTTATCTGAATGTGTCTTGATCATCTGAGACATAATTACCAAAGTCCCTTCTCTCATCTAATATCCAGCTGTACAATATCCTTTTCTGCTTATCTTAGCAAACAGTCTTGTCATGGGGTGAGCCGATGACACATCGTAACAGCCATCTCATGGTTGAGTATTCTCATAGGCAGAGATTGTACTTTCAGATGTGGAAAAAAGAATAAAGACACTTTTGCCTTCGTTAGTTTATTAAAAAAAAAGACAGAGAGAAAGAAATAAAAAGTTTTATTAGATGTCAAATATTATTATTATCTTTTTTCCTATACTGTTACATTTTGCATTGAAAATCTAAACTAAGAAATGTTTAACATCTGAATTATGTGGGTACCAAATAAATAAAAAACAAAATATGTAGCTTGTGCAGTTTTTATGAATTATGCTTTAACCTCATTTGTTGCTTACATTTTTAAATGTAGTACTTTTAGTTCACGTGAGCAATTCTGGTTATTATTTTCTGGCATTTTAGGCTATCCTATAGCCATAAAAGTTTGTGGGCAACTAACCATCCCATTACAAAACCATGATCATTAATCTGGAGTTGGCCCAACTTTGCAGATATAACAGTTTGCTTGTCCTCTCTGCCAGCCCCAGGGAAGAAATCTGTAAGTTTCCTGGGCTGCTGGGAGGTGGAGGAGTGGTGCGGCGGGTGGGAGCGCTTTTAGTCATCCCAACACCAACCTCTGTCATTTCAAAACCATTGTTACAATTTTTTTAGTGATTCGATAATGACTGGAATAGTACCACTGGATTGGCGTAAGGCCAATGTGGTGCCTATATTTAACCACTTCAGCCCCGGACCATTTGGCAGCCAAAGGACCAGAGGTCTTTTTTCAATTTCGCACTGCACTACTTTAACTGGTAATTGCGCGGTCATGCAATTTTGTAACCAAACGAAATTTGCGTCCTTTTCTTCCCACAAATAGAGCTTTCTTTTGATGGTATTTGATTGCCTCTGTGATTTTTATTTTTTGCGATATAAACGGAAAAAGAGCGAAAATTTTGAAAAAAAAAGAGATTTTCTACTTTTTGTTATAAAAAAAATCTAATAAACTCAATTTTAGTCAAACATTTGGGCCAAAATGAATTCAGCCACATGTCTTTAGTAAAAAAAATGCCAATAAGCGTATATTTATTGGTTTGCGCAAAAGTTATAGCGTCTACAAACTAGAGTACATTTTCTGGAATTTACACCGCTTTTAATTTATGACTGCCTATTTCATTTCTTGAGGTGCTAAAATGGCAGAGAAGTACAAAACCCCCCCAAATGACCCAATTTTGGAAAGTAGACACCCCAAGCTATTTGCTGAGAGGCATGTTGAGCCCATTGAATATTTTTTTTTTTTTAGTCCCAAGTGATTGAATAAAGACAAAAATAAAAAAGATTTTTTTTTTTTTCAAAAAGTTGTCACTAAATGATATATTGCTCACACATGCCATGGTTATATGTGGAGATGCACCCCAAAATACATTTTGCTGCTTCTCCCGAGTATGGGGATACCACATGTGTGGGACTTTTTGGGAGCCTAGCCGCGCACGGGGCCACGAAACCCAATCAACGCCTTCAGGGTTTCTAAGGGTGCAAATCTTTGATTTCACTCCTCACTACCTATCACAGTTTTGAAGGCCATAAAATGCCAAAATAGCACAAAACCCCCCCAAATGACCCCATTTTGGAAAGTAGACACCCCAAGCTATTTGCTGAGAGGCATGTTGAGTACATGGAATATTTTATATTTTTGCCACAAGTTGCGGGAATATTACAAACTTTTTTTTTTTTGCCCAAAGTTGTCACTAAATGATATATTGCCCACACATGCCATGGGCATATGTGGAATTACACCCCAAAATACATTCTGCTGCTTCTCCTGAGTACGGGGAAACCACATGTGTGGGACTTTTTGGGAGCCTATCCGCATACGGGACCCCGAAAACCAAGCACCGCCTTCAGGATTTCTAAGGGCATAAATTTTTGATTTCACTCCTCACTACCTATCACTACCTATCACAGTTTTGAAGGCCATAAAATGCCAAGATGGCACAAAACCCCCCCAAATGACCCCATTTTGGAAAGTAGACACCCCAAGCTATTTGCTGAGAGGCATGTTGAGCCCATTGAATATTTTTTTTTTTTTAGTCCCAAGTGATTGAATAAAGACAAAAAAAAAAAAATTTATTCAAAAAGTTGTCACTAAATGATATATTGCTCACACATGCCATGGTTATATGTATAATTGCACCCCAAAATACATTTTGCCACTTCTCCTGAGTACGGGGATACCACATGTGTGGGACTTTTTGGGAGCCTAGCCGCGCACGGGGCCACGAAACCCAATCAACGCCTTCAGGGTTTCTAAGGGTGCAAATCTTTGATTTCACTCCTCACTACCTATCACAGTTTCGAAGGCCATAAAATGCCAAAATTGCACAAAACCCCCCAAAATGACCCCATTTTGGAAAGTAGACACCCCAAGCTATTTGCTGAGAGGCATGTTGAGTACATGGAATATTTTATATTTTGCCACAAGTTGCGGGAATATTACAAACTTTTTTTTTTTTTGCCCAAAGTTGTCACTAAATGATATATTGCCCACACATGCCATGGGCATATGTGGAATTACACCCCAAAATACATTCTGCTGCTTCTCCTGAGTACGGGGATACCACATGTGTGGGACTTTTTGGGAGCCTATCTGCATACGGGACCCCCCGAAAACCAAGCAACGCTTTCAGGATTTCTAAGGGCATAAATTTTTGATTTCACTCCTCACTACCTATCACTACCTATCACAGTTCTGAAGATTATAAAATGCCAAGATGGCACAAAACCCCCCCAAATGACCCCATTTTGGAAAGTAGACACCCCAAGCTATTTGCTGAGAGGCATGTTGAGCCCGTTGAATATTTTTTTTTTTTAGTCCCAAGTGATTGAATAAAGACAAAAAAAATAAATAAAAAAAATTTATTCAAAAATTTGTCACTAAATGATATATTGCTCACACATGCCATGGTTATATGTGGAATTGCACCCCAAAATACATTTTGCTGCTTCTCCTGAGTATGGGGATACCACATGTGTGGGACTTTTTGGGAGCCTAGCCGCGTACGGGGCCCCGAAACCCAAGCACCGCCTTCAGGATTTCTAAGGGTGCAAATTTTTGATTTCACTCCTCACTACCTATCACAGTTTCGAAGGCCATAAAATGCCACCCCCCCAAATGACCCCATTTTGGAAAGTAGACACCCCAAGCTATTTGTTGAGAGGCATGGTGAGTATTTTACAGCTCTCATGTGTTTTTGAAAATGAAGAAAGTAAAGAAAAAAAATTTTTTTTTTTTTTTTTTCAATTTTCAAAACATTGTGACAAAAAGCGAGATCTGCAAAATACTCACCATACCTCTCAGCAAATAGCTTGGGGTGTCTACTTTCCAAAATGGGGTCATTTGGGGGTGGTTTGTGCCATCTGGGCATTCCATGGCCTCCGAAACTGTGATTGGCAGTGAGGAGTGAAATAAAAAAATTAAACCCTTAGAAAGCCTGAAGGCGGTGCTTGGATTTTGGGGTCCTGTGTCTACTTTCCAAAATGGGGTCATTTGGGGGTGGTTTGTGCCATCTGGGCATTCCATGGCCTCCGAAACTGTGATTGGCAGTGAGGAGTGAAATAAAAAAATTAAACCCTTAGAAAGCCTGAAGGCGGTGCTTGGATTTTGGGGTCCTGTACGCGGCTAGGCTCCCAAAAAGTCCCACACATGTGGTATCCCCGTACTCAGGAGAAGCAACAGAATGTATTTTGGGGTGTATCTCCACATATGCCCATGGCATGTTTGAGCAATATATAATTTAGTGACAACTTTTTGTAAAAAAAAAATATTATTTTTTTTTTTTTTTCATTATTCAATCTCTTGGGACCAAAAAAAAAAATATTTAATGGGCTCAACATTGCTCTCAGCAAATAGCTTGGGGTGTCTACTTTCCAAAATGGGGTCATTTGGGGGGGGTTTGAACTGTCCTGGCATTTTATGCACAACATTTAGAAGCCTATGTCACACGTCACCCACTCTTCTAACCACTTGAAGATAAAGCCCTTTCTGACACTTTTTGTTTACATGAAAACATATTTTTTTTTTGCAAGAAAATTACGTTGAACCCCCAAACACTATATATATTGTTAAAGCAAAGGCCCTACAGATTAAAATGGTGGGTGTTGCATTTTTTTTTTTCCACACAGTATTTGCGCAGCGATTTTTCAAACGCATTTTTTGTGGAAAAAATACACTTTTTTTTATTTTAATGCACTTAAACACACTATATTGCTCAAATTTTTGATGAAATAAAAAATATGATCTTAGGCCGAGTACATGGATACCAAACACGACATGCTTTAAAATTGCGCACAAACACACAGTGGCGACAAACTACATACATTTTTAAAAGCCTTTAAAAGCCTTTACAGGTTACCACATTAGATTCACGGAGGAGGTCTACTGCTAAAATTACTGCCCTCGATCTGACCTTCGCGGTGATACCTCACATGCATGGTGCAATTGCTGTTTACATATGACGCCAGACCGACGCTTGTGTTCGCCTTTGCGCAAGAAAAGGGGGGGCAGGGGTGCTTTTTTTTTTTTTTTTTTTTAGTTTTTCTTTTTATTTAGCTTTTTTATTTTATTTTTAAACTGTTCCTTCCATTTTTTTTTTCTTAGTTGTCATTTTTATTGTTATCGCAGGGAATGTAAATATCCCCTATGATAGCAATAGGCAGTGACAGGTACTCTTTTTTTGAAAAAATTGGGGTCTATTAGACCCTAGATCTTTCCTCTGCCCTCAAAGCATCTGACCACACCAAGATCGGTGTGATAAAATGCTTTCCCAATTTCCCAATGGCGCGGTGGGTATGCCCACCATTAGAATACCTCCCTTCATCCACCCACTTCTAATGATGGGCATACATGCACCATTTATATATGCCGAAGCATGGGGGCATCCTCCCGCAAAAAAAGTTATGCCACGTACACATGGTCGCACTTTTTTCGACCGTATGTACGTGGCATTAGGAGCAAAATCGCTCCTCCGCCCTCTGCTGCCCCCATGCTTCGGTATATATGCTCTTTTTTTTAACTGTGGTGGTGAAATCACCTCCTACAGCGTTGGAGTCGCGGCTTTATGTATCGTGGGAGCAAACGCTGTTGCTGTCAAGATAAATAAATCCACGCTGCAACTGAATGGCGTACCTGCTAAGCAAATAATGGTTAACATTAAAACTAAGTAACATTACAGTATAACAGTAAGACCTTACCATACCATACCTGCAAAGCAAATACCAAAAAAAAAAACATAGTAAAAAATAAAACATTTTGTTAACGCAACCGGTGCCTAAAATATATATATGCCGAAGCATGGGGGCATCCTCCCGCAAAAAAGTTATGCCACGTACACATGGTCGCACTTTTTTCGACCGTATGTACGTGGCATTAGGAGCAAAATCGCTCCTCCGCCCTCCTCCGCCCTGCCCCCATGCTTCGGCATATATGCTCTTTTTTTTAACTGTGGTGGTGAAATCACCTCCTACAGCGTTGGAGTCGCGGCTTTATGTATCGTGGGAGCAAACGCTGTTGCTGTCAAGATAAATAAATCCACGCTGCAACTGAATGGCGTACCTGCTAAGCAAATAATGGTTAACATTAAAACAAAGTAACATTAGAGTATAACAGTAAGACCTTACCATACCATACCTGCAAAGCAAATACCAAAAAAAAAAACATAGTAAAAAATAAAACATTTTGTTAACGCAACCGGTGCCTATAATATATATATGCCGAAGCATGGGGGCATCCTCCCGCAAAAAAGTTATGCCACGTACACATGGTCGGACTTTTTTCGACCGTATGTACGTGGCATTAGGAGCAAAATCGCTCCTCCGCCCTCTGCTGCCCCCATGCTTCGGCATATATGCTCTTTTTTTTAACTGTGGTGGTGAAATCACCTCCTACAGTGTTGGAGTCGCGGCTTTATGTATCGTGGGAGCAAACGCTGTTGCTGTCAAGATAAATAAATCCGCGCTGCAACTGAATGGCGCACCTGAAAACAAAAAAATGGTTAACAATAAAACATACCTGAAAAGCAAGCATGATAAAACATAATAAAACATTGCAGAATAGAGTAAAAAAAGAGCAACAATAGAGAGAGAGAGAGAGAGAGAGAGAGTACAATAAAACGACAACTATTTTTGGTTTTTTATTTTATATTTTTTTGGGGGTTTTTTTTTTTTTGTACTTTTTTTTTTTCTTTTTTTTATTTTTTACACTTTTTTTTTTTTAACTATAACGGTCGGGTCTCAAAATGCGATGGCATTCTTGAGACCCTGCAACTATAATTTTAACTGCAACGGTCGGGTATCAAAATGCGATGGCATTCTTGAGACCCTGTGAAAGTGTATCCTAGTCTGTGAAATGCTGTACCCTACGCTAAAACCTCACTAGTTCGTGGTAGCGTTCAAAACATTCACCAACGCAGAGACCAGGATTGTCAGGACAGCGTGGACAATAATAACGGCTGTCACGCCTACATCCGTGCTTGCTGCAGACACGACATCTTTTTTGGGGGGCTCGTTGGGTAGGGGTACTCGGGAGGACATAAGGGTAATGCCTCTCATGCAGCCGGCTTACTGCATTTGGTAGGGGATGGTGAGGTGTGGAATCGCCTGGATACAGGAGTTCCATGACAACCGCTCCCTGGAATTCAAGGAAGGGTAACGTCCCGCCTGAAGCTCCGTATAGTCGTGTCTGCATGAAGGGAGGTAAGAAGGAAAACATTCTTATTATCCCTCCACTTCACAGCGAGCAAGTTATTACACTTCAAGCAGGCTCTCTCCCCCAGCCTAAGACGGGAATCTACAAGCCGCTGGGGAAAGCCCCGGCGATTAGGTCGCACGGTGCCACATGCTCCAATCTGCTGATCAAACAAGTGACTAAACAGTGGCACGCTCGTGTAATAATTGTCCACGTACAAGTGGTACCCCTTTCCGAATAACGGTGACGCCAAGTTCCACACTATCTTGCCAGCGCTCCCTATGTAATCTGGACAGTTCTCCGGCTCTACGTAACTATCTTTTCCCTCATAAACCGAAAAGCTCCACGTATAGCCTGTTGCCCTGTCACAGAGCTTGTAGAGCTTGACCCCGTATCTGGCACGCTTGCTGGGAAGGAACTGTTTGAAAGACAAGCGGCCAGAAAACTTAATCAGGGACTCGTCAATGCAGACAACTTGATTGGGCGTAAACAAGGCTGCAAAACATTGGTTGAAGTGGTTTATGAGGGGCCGAATTTTGTAGAGCCGATCAAATTCAGGGTCTCCACGAGGACGACAAAGTTCATTGTCACTGAAGTGCATGAACCGCAAAATCATCTCGTATCGTGCCCTGGACATGGAGCAAGAGAACACGGGCATTTGGTGGTGCGGTGAGGTGGACCAATAAGACCTCAGCGTCGGGAATTTGTGTATGCCCATGTTGAGGGAAAGGCCCAGAAAGGTCTTAAATTCGGAAACCGTAATTGGTTTCCAATCTCTGGCAAGGGAAGGCACTTGGGGATTAGCGGCGATGTATTGACCAGCGTATATATTACTTTGGTCCACAATAGATCTATAGAGATCTTCCGTGAAAAACAGCGAATAAAAATCGGATGGCTTAAAATCAGCTGTTTCCACCTGAATACCGGGTTGGCCAGTGAATGGGGGAAGTACGGGTCCTGCAGAAGTGGTGGGCACCCAATCAGGATTGGCGAATTCTGCAGGAAGGACACTATGGGATCGACGGACCTGCCTTTGTCTTCTTCTTGGTGGCAGCGGGACACTACTTGTGCTTGCCACCTCGCCAGCTTCAACTGCACTTATGGGACTCGCCACGTCACCAAGTGTTACTGCAGTGCTGGTTTGACTACGTCCAGGGTGTACTAGGCCGCTGGTGCTTGCCAGTTCACCAGAAGGAATAGCGGCGCTAGTACTTCTCTGCTCCATACGAGAGACCTGCGGTTCCTGCACCTCAACAACATCAGAAGATCGGGATCGGGTACGCCTGACCTTAGCAGGGACCTCACCTTCGTCGTCAGAGCTATCTGTCATGGAGCCGCTGTCGTCTACTGGATCGTATTCTGAGCCTGATTCTGACAGATGAGTGACCTCCTCTTCACTATCTGACATACTCAGAAACAAGTAGGCCTGTTCACTAGTGTACTTGCGATTTGCCATTTTGGGCTCTAAATTTAGTAGTACACTAGTGAGATTCACAGGAAAAAAAAGCTCCTAGGCTGCTGGCAACTGAATCAAAACGCTACCAAAAAAAACTGTTAGCGATCGCAGGGATCAGGCCTGACTCTGCGAACGCTGCAGTTATGTGTGCTTAGTGTTTTGGAAGTGACAGTGATCGATCGATACTGCACTTGGGTGGGCTGGGCTGGGCTGGGCGGAGGGGGGGGGGAAAACGCAGGTGCTAGCAGGTATCTGGGCTGATCCCGCTAACAATGCGTTTTTTGGAACCCTAAACTGCTGGGACGCTAGTATAGATCTGATCAGATCAGATATTGATCTGTTCAGATACTATACCACTAAGGGAGGTGTATGCTTTGCGCAGGGGTGTTTGCGGTACTGGCACTAACCTGGGGCGACGCAGACCTTATTTGACCCTAACACCTAATTGATATCACCCACCGGGCGATCAGGGGGTTAAACCGATAGTTGGGTAATAAATGGCGGGTGCCCTGACAGTATAAAAAAAAAAGCTAACTAACCAGCGTCACCCGTAACAGTTATACGGTGATCACTGGTGAAAGGGTTAACTAGGGGCAATCAGGGGGTTAAAAACCTTTATTAGGTAATATATGGGGGTACCTGACACTATATAAAAACCTGACGGGGGACCTAAATAACTAAATAACTAACTGGCTAACCAGTGACACTTATACTGTGATCACTGGTGAAAGAGTTAACTCTAGGGGCAATCAAGGGGTTAAAACCTTTATTTAGGTTGTAATATGGGGGTACCTGACCTATAAACCTATTTATAATCCTATATAAACCTGGCGGTTACCTAAAAAAAAAACTGGCTACCTAGCGGCACCAGTGACACTAATAGAGCGATCAAAAAAAACGATCGCTTAGTGACACTGGCAAAAGGGGGGTGAAAGGGTTACCTAGGGGGCAATCAAGGGGTTAAACCTTTATTGGGGGGGGGTAGGGGGCTACCTTGGACCTAAAGGGGCCTAAAACTAACTGCCCTGACAGTTATTGCAGTCACACTGACACTAAATGCAGTGATCAGTAAAATAAATGATCACTGCAATCAGTGACACTGTGACTGGGGGGGCAGGGGGTGATCTGGGGGGTGATCAGGGGGTGACAGGGGGGTGAAATATGTGCCTATGTGTGCCTGGTGTCAGTGTAGTGTTGGTGCACTAACCTGATGTCTTCTCCGCTCGGCGTCCCGGTCAGAAAGACCGACACGAGGAGCGTGACATCACTTCCCCTTGCCTGTGTTTACAATTACACAGGAAGGGGAAGGAAGCGGAAGAATCTCATTGGCCAGAGCGATCGGGAGGGGGTGGCCAGAAACGACTGGCCGTTACCTCGTCCCGCATCGCTTCTGAAGCCATCCCGACCGTCCCCGCCGGCGGAGGGGGGTCCGATCGGACCCCCCAACCGCCTGAAGAATGTCACGTACAGGTACGTGATTCTGCCTGTACGTGCCATTCTGTTGACGTATATATACATGGGGCGGTCGGGAAGTGGTTAAAAAGGCAACAAAGTTTTTACCAAGTAACTATAGACCGGTTAGTTTCTTAATTTAAGAAAACACCACATAGATGAGTTATTACTGGTCTAGTTGGATTTTGCTAAAGCATTTGACATAGTTCCCCACACACGGCTCATGTGTAAGTTAAAGTCTACAGGCTTGGAAAGATCAATTTGTAAATGGATAGAAAACTGGATAAAAGACCAAATTCAGAAAGTAGTGATTAATGACTCGTACTCTGAATGGTCTAAGGTTATCAGTGGTGTACCCCAAGGTTCAGTGTTCAAGGTTATTTAATATATTTATAAATGATATTGGGTCTGGGATTAAAAGTACCATTTGAGTCTTTGCAGATGACACCAAGCTATGGAGTAGAATAACGTTCCTACAGGATGTCTCCAACTTTCAAGGCGACCTCAATGCACTGTTTAATTGGGCGACTATGTGGCAAATTAGGTTTAATGTTGATAAATGTAAATGTATGCACTTGGGGGCTATGAATATGCATACATCATACATACTAGGGGGAGTAAAACTGGGGGAGACAATGGTATAGAAGGATCTGAGGGTTTTGGTAGATCATAAGCTTAATAATAGTATGCAATGCAAAGCTGCGGTTTCCAAAGCAAGCAAAGTCCTTTCTTGTATTAAGAGAGGTATGGACTCCGGAGAGAGATATATCATTTTACCTCTGTACAAATAATTAGCATTTCACTGCATCAAATGGATGGTGGACGGGGCCATGTAACGATAAATCTTGGGTGAGAGCCTCCTTCCTTAGCCAGGGCATTGAAAATGGGTCGTGGATGGGTATTCCAGCATGACAATGACCCAAAACACATGGCCAAGGCAACAAAGGAGTGGCTCAAGAAGTAGCCATTAAGTTCCTGGAGTTGCCCAGCCAGTCTCCAGACCATAATCCCATAGAAAATATGTTGCAGGAGGTGAATGTTCGAGTTAGCAAACGTCAGCCTCGAAAACCTTAATGACTTGGAGAGGATCTGCAAAGAGGAGTGGGACACCAACTACAAGAAACATCTTACCTCTGTGATTGCCAACAAGGGTTTTGCCACAAATTACTAAGTCCTGTTTTGTGAAGGGGTCAAATACTTATTTCACTCATTAAAATGCGAATCAATTTATAACTTTTTTGAAATGCTTTTTTCTGGATATGTTTGTTGTTATTCTGTCTCTCACTGTTATAATAAACCTACCTATAAAATTATTCTTTTCACGCCTAAGCCTATTTCTGACATTTGTTGCTTACAAGATAAAATCCATATTCTTTGTTGGAAAATTTCTTAGAGCCCCTAGAGTTGCCTATATTCAGTAATACATTACATTTTACTATATTGGTAAGAGTGCAAACATTAGAGTGGCCGTGCTCAGACAGAGACATGCCAGCTTTGTGTGAGCACTATAAATAGGGAGCAACCTGATGAGCCAATCATCACAGGGGGTGGTGCTTGTATGCGGCATAAAAAAACAGCTGAGGCCGGACTCATGCTACAAATCTCCATGGACTGACCTCATCTTGACTCTGGCAATACCTGGATTATTTGTCTTGGGTATAATATATACATTTATGTATTAATTGGTTCATTGGTATACTTTGTATATTTTAATGTTACTGTTCATGTCTGAAAAATGTATTACATATTGTGTACTCAATAAAAATGGCACTTTGTTGCCTTTTACTTACTTCATTACGCCTATTTCCGATCGTGTGTATGCTCTAAAAGACAATTGTTGTCGGGTTTTCCGCGGACATATGTTGGATATCATGTTTTTAAATTTTCTGCGGACAAATGTCTGTTGTCGGATTTTCCGAGCGTGTGTACACAAGTCCATCGGTCAAAAGTCCAAAATACAAACAAGCATCCTCGGAAGCAAGGAAGAGCCAGAAGCGGTCGGTCTTGTACACTAGCGCTTGCAATGGAAAATTAACATTCGTGACGCGGCAATTTATGAAGTCTCCAAATGCAGCGCACAATTCTCTTCTTCTTTATTGGAATAATAATGAAGCTGCTTTGCTGGTGATACCAATGGAGTTATTGCAAATTAATTTTCAAAGGCTTTTTTTTTCTAGTGATATTAAGAATAATATTATAATGCTTTTTTTTTATTTTTTTTTATTTGGGCAAGTTACCACAACACCATTATCCAGTAGTTTTTAAGATCAAAGATACAACTATGTTGGTGTCCCTTGTCAATTTTACATTGTATTTTTTAAAATGTAACTGCCTACTCCCAAACTGTCATTTGAAGTAAAACACATAGCCAAGTATTATTCTCCACAATTTTTTTATTGGGCATTACAAAAAGAAAACTTAGACATGACAAAAAATAGACAAAAATATAGAAAATATAACAAATCAAATCATTATTCAACCAAAAAATAGAATAAAAACCTCATGAATGTGTCCTGCTTCTTAATATAGGGGGTCACCAATGCCAAGAGTTGGCGAAAGCAGGGGTCCGTCATCCGGAGATAATTCCGAAAAACATCTGGATTATTCTCCTGGAGCTCCCGCAGCAAAGGCATATGACATAATTGGTCACGATTAATAAAGCAAAAAATTTTTGGTCCAAGAACTCCTCCTCCTCCTGTTCCTGGACTGGACTTGGGTCAAAGCACTAACTCCAAGGCCAATAATAAATAACACGTTATCTCCTCCGATTCTGCAACATGTCTGGTTGATGAACGTCCGTTCATAAACAAACTGAAAAGCGCAAAATGAAAAGTGCGAAATGAAAAGCACGAATCAACACTCACCAAACTTCTACTAACACGAAATTAGCAGAAGGAGCCCAAAGGGTGGCGCTAAAGAGCTGAAAAACAACGTAGTAAATCACTACGTTCGTATTTGTTGGCCAACAATTCCTGGCCGTTTGTATGCAAGACAAGTATATATATATATATATATATTATTTTTTTTTTCTACAAAAATATGATGAACGCTTAAACGCTTACCATTCTGATGGGTAGTGTTTTAAATAATCAACCTCTAGGCACCACTGGCATGTTGGAAAGTGTGTTTTAATGGGGCAAAAACTGACATACATCATAATCACAAACTATTTTATTTATTTTTGTGTGTCATCGCATTCATGCTCGGCTGTCACGGAACTCAGATTGTACAACACATGCCCTTGCTGTGCCCAGAGGAACCTTGTCTGACCTTCCAGCCTGCATATTCCAGCAATAAAGGATGATATGTGCATTTTATATTGATTAATATAAAGCAGCAGAGTAACAATGTCAAATAATTTGCATATTTATCACGAGGCTTCACAAACTACTGGGTAATAAACCATTCACTACAGGCGCTTTATTATGACAAATGGGAACACAGCAACAGGAATGACAAAATATGTACATAAATGTTAATAAACTTGTATTTTAAGGAAATGTCAATAAGATGAGTAATATATACAGTATGTACTTGAAAATTAGTTCTTCCAACATCAAATCATTGAACTGTGCATATAAAATTTCACTTTGAATTTATGAAGCGCTCTTTCCAAGCATTTGAATGTTGGCAATTAAAAACAGCTACATTCTGTGTTTAATTTACATTGCAGGAATAAGGAATTCATCCAACATAAAATACAACTGCGATGTGCTAAGGGCCCACTAGGGACCAGTAACTCTGCTGAGAGTGTAAATTACCCATTTACTAAACCCAAATGACTGGAGATTTAGATACAAATGCAGCTTATCTATTCACTAGAGACCGGTGACACCACTGAGAATGCAGCCTATCCATCCACTAGAGACCGGTGACATCACTGAGAATGCAGCCTATCCATTCACTAGAGACCGGTGACATCACTGACAATGCAGCCTATCCATTCACTAGAGAGCAGTGACATCACTGAGAATGCAGCCTATCCATTCACTAGAGAGCAGTGACATCACTGAGAATGCAGCCTATCCATTCACTAGAGAGCAGTGACATCACTGAGAATGCAGCCTATCCATTCACTAGAGAGCAGTGACATCACTGACAATGCAGCCTATCCATTCACTAGAGACTGGTGACATCACTGAGAATGCAGCCTATCCATCCACTAGAGAGCGGTGACATCACTGAGAATGCAGTCTATCCATCCTCTAGAGAGCAGTGACATCACTGAAAATGCAGTCTATCCATTTACTAGAGACTGGTGACATCACTGAGAATGCAGTCTATCCATCCACTAGAGAGCAGTGACATCACTGAGAATGCAGCCTATTCATTCACTAGAGAGCAGTGACATCACTGAGAATGCAGCCTATCCATTTACTAGAGACTGGTGACATCACTGAGAATGCAGTCTATCCATCCACTAGAGAGCAGTGACATCACTGAGAATGCAGCCTATCCATCCACTAGAGAGCAGTGACATCACTGAGAATGCAGCCTATCCATTTACTAGAGACTGGTGACATCACTAAGAATGCAGTCTATCCATCCACTAGAGAGCGGTGACATCACTGAGAATGCAGCCTATTCATTTACTAGAGAGCAGTGACATCACTGAGAATGCAGCCTATCCATTCACTAGAGAGCAGTGACATCACTGAGAATGCAGTCTATCCATTTACTAGAGAGCGGTGACATCACTGAGAATGCAGCCTATCCAACCACTAGAGACCGGTGACATCACTGAGAATGCAGCCTATCCATTCACTGAAGACCATTGACATGTTGATGGAGACAAGGGCCTCAATTTCCAGACAATTTCCTGGGCGGTGTTTGTGAGGGTCTGCGGGCAGGGGGGCTTATCGGAATCTGGAAGCCCCCTTTAATTAACCCCCCCCCCCCCCGCCTATGTGAATGAGTATCTACCCCGTCACCAAAAAGAAAATGTGTAAAAAAGAAATAAAAACACACAGAGTTTTTATCAATTCCTTTATTAAAAATAAAAAAAATAATGTCCCCTGATGTAGATCCATTGTCAATCACGATGCCCGTAGCTGGCCAAAGGGCCTGGTATGGATTGGGGGGGGGGGGGGGGCCCTCACTATTTATTTAAACATTTTTCTATTGCTGGCAATGTTTTTTTTTTTTTCCTCATTCAGCTTTTAGCGGGGAAGCCCGTTGACGGCTGATGTATTATCCATTGTTAAGGATGCTGCGGCTTCCCGGCTCGCTCCTTAAAAAACAGCTATTCACCGTGCCCTGATTGGTCAAAGCTTTGCCCAATCAGGGCTTAGAATGCCACGTGCAGTGCATTGTGGGGCGAACAGGCAATGTTTGGGTCAAACTTTTGCTCAGCTCAAACTGTTTGCCCAACCCTAGTGTCATACTTGAATGCCTGTGGGGAATGAACATTACTAAGTTTCAATTTAATTAAATTCAATTGTAAGATGATGTCACATATCATAGCAGCTGTTCGTTCTTACAGGCGGCAGAAGGGAACGTCCGTCCCCCTCCTGCCCCCCTCCTGTGCTTCTACCGACTCACCCGTGCGATCAGTGAGCCAAAGAAGGAACCAATGAGCAACGGATGTTGACAATAGAGACTTCCAATGGACCGGATGTCCCTGAAGTCTCTATGATTGTTTGGAGGCCGGCGCGATGTTATGACATCACGCCTAACCTCTGCATTTGAAAAAAATGCTGCCGCCTCGACTAGGAAGTTGAGATTTTTATTTCATTTTTTTATTTCAGGCTTCCCAGCCTAGATTAGAGATTTGGGGACTTATAGACCCCACATCTCACTGTAAAGAGGACCTGTCATGCCATATTTCTATTACAATGTTTACATTCCTTGTAATAGGAATAAAAGTGATAAAAACAAAGCATCAACAAAAATAAAAGTAAAATTAACAATTAAAGAAATAAAAATAAATTTAAAGCTCCCCCATCCCTGCGTGCTCGCTCGCAGAAGCGAAAACAAACGTAGGTCACGTATCTAAACGACGTTCAAAAAGCACATGTGAGGTATCGCCGCGAACGTTAGAGCGAGAACAATCATTTTAGCACAAGACCTCCTTTGTAACTTGAAACAGGTAACCTGTAAAAAAAAAAAAACCTTAATGCGTCGCCTATGGAGATTTTGAAGTACTGAAGTTTGGCGCCATTCCACAAGTGTGCGCAATTTTAAAGCACAATGTTAGGTATCGACTTACTCGGCGTAACATCATCTTTCACATTATCTAAAAAAATTGGGATAACTTTACTGTTTTTTTTTTTTTTATGCATGAAACAGTTTTTTTTCCCACATTTGAAAAATGGCTGCGCAAATACCGTGCGAGATTAAAAGTTGCAACGGCCACCATATTATTCCCTAGGGTCTCTGCTAAAAAAACATAGAATGTTTGGGGGTTCTGAGTAATTTTCTATCAAAAACATGATGATTTTTACATGTAGGAGAGAAGTGTCAGAATAAGGCCTCTTTCACACGAGGCGGATCCGCCCCGTGGATATCCGCTTGCTCAGCGGGGATCGCCGGAGCGATCTCCGCTGAGCAGGAAGATGACAGGTCCGTCTCTGCACACTGCGTAGGGACGGACCTGTCAGAGCGCTGCTCTCCCCTATGGGTGATCAAGTGACGACGGACCGTAGAGTCCGGCGTCATCCAATCCGATCCAATGACGGATGAAAAAATAGCTTTTTCCTCCGTCACACTTTTTCTGATCGGAGCGGGTCGGAGCGGGTCGGATGTCAACGGATATGTCCCCTCTGACATCCGACACTCCATAGACCTCTATGGAGCATCCGTTCAGGTCCACCTGAAAAACTGACAGGCGGATCTGAACGGATCGGCCGTGTGAAAGAGGCCTAAAGCCCCATACACACGGTCGGATTTTCCGATGGATTCTGTCCTATCGGACAATGTTGTCGGAAATTCCGACCGTGTGTAGGCACCATCGGACATTTTCCAGCGGATTGTCCGACGGACAAAGTTTTATCTCCTGCTCTAAAAATTTTCCGACAACAAAGTCCGATCGGACTTTTTCCGATCGTGTGTAGCGAATTCCAACGGACAAAGTGCCACGCATGCTCAGATCACATTACAAGACCAAAGCTATTGGCTACTAGCCTCTACGTAGTGCCGTCGTACGCAATGAACGTCACCACGTTCAGAATGATCGGATTTTCCGACAACTTTGTCCAACCGTGTGTATGCAACACCAGTGTCGGACAAAATCCATCGGAAAAAATCCGACGGATTTTGTGGTCGGATTTTCCGACCGTGTGTATGGGGCATAAGTGTCAGAATTGGCCCAGTAGGCAAGTAGTAAATCTTGACTTCTAGAAAATGTATCATGTAAGGCGTAGGTTCCCCTTACAATTCTCTGTATAGAGCGGTGGTAAGAAAGCAAGGACTGTCCACATTACCAGATTAAAGGTAATCTAAGGTCGAGAAAAAAGAGATTCTTTTTAATAGCGGACACCTCATTTCTCTCATCTACCCTACTGCATAAATCAAAGAAGCCAATGATAAATGATGAATGTCCGCTTTATTCTCCAACACAATAAGCCACACGTCGGAGGTCATTGCTTTCACAAACACCAAGAAGATTAAAGAGAATTGAGTACAGCTCGAAAAAGTCCCAAATTCAAACAGCTATTTAGGTAATTAATAGCAAAGGGACATTCTTTTCAAGATCTTTATTCTCCTCTTTTTTTTTTTCCGCACCACGGTCAAGTTGAAAAAGAGAACATCGTTCTGCAGAGCGAGCTCTAATTACTTCGGAGTGACAAGTAGCAGGTAAACACGCAATCAACGGTTTGTCACAATGCTCACCCATAATTTTTTTTTCATTGCAAATTTACATCGGAATAGAAAAGCTTTGGTTTAGCTACCAAAAAAAAATGCCTTTTGGAAGAGATATTGAGATTTAAATGCTTAAAAAAAAAAAAAAGCATTGTGAAATTGGATAATCTATCAGCCCATTGATTCACAATTCACAACAATACACACACTTTAACACACAAGAGTGACTAAAGATCTGTTTATTATTCTTATCTTCTTCTTTTTTTTTAATGCGAGTCTCTCCTTTTATAGCTCTGTTTTCCTAATTGCTTTCTGTTTAACAATTTTTTTCCAGCATTGTAATGTGTACCAGGTATTTAATCCAATGGCTTTCGGCACATTGAGTTACCACAAAGGACTATTCTTTACTATATTTCTTTCTCGATTCATTTTCTTTTCCATTTTTTTTTCTTAAAGAGGAGTTCCCCTTAAAAAAATAAAAAAAAAATAAAAGTCAGCAGCTACAAATACTGCAGCTGTTGACTTTTAATTATCAGACACTTACCTGTCCCAGGGTCCAGCGATGCGGGGGAACGAAGCCCCGCTTGTTCCCCGCTCTGCTCGGCGGCGTCGGCATTCTTACTGTGGACACCCGGCTGTGGCTTCACAGCCGGGCACCCACTGCGGATGTGCTAGCGGCGCTGCACGCCGTGATTGGCCGCGCAGTCATCTGGGACCTGTCACGTGTCCCAGATGACTGACAGGAGGGAGGGGGCAGAGCTGAGCCCTTCCTGCGCCGAGGGGAAGTGATGTCACTTAGCCCGAGCACTGAAGGAGGCAGACTACGAGGGACCCCCTAGCAACAAGCAACAGGCATTTAGAGGTGAGTTAAATTAAATTTTTTTTCCAAATGTTCTTTTTTTTTAATGATTTTTAATCATCTTTTTTTTTGGGGGGGGGGGACACCACTTTAAGTGGAACTTGAGGCCATGTTCACACTATTGCGAATTGGATATGGCAGAGATCCTGTGTGTTGTGTCAACTTAACTCCTGGACATGTGCAGGGGTGATGTCATCAGTGGCGGTGCATCCATAAGGGCGCACGGGCTCCGCCCCCTTTCTCCTGCCACTCCCTCTATCATCAATAGATAGATTCATGCATTGCATCAATCTATCTATGGCCGCCGCTTCCACCCCCTATTCAGGTGACCGCCCCCTTTTCGGGCGCCTGAATTACATCGGCGGGGGGTGATTTTGAAGCACCTGATTAGAGCCATAGGCTCTAATAGGCGTCAAAAAAGGTGACCTGCGAGTGCCATGCTGGGCGCTCGTAGGTCACTCAGCTGTGTTAGAAAAGCGAATGAATATTCACTTTCCTAACACTAAACCGTCTCTCCGTCAATCAGGTGCTGGGATTGGTTACCTGTCACCTGATTGTCTGAAACAATAGGCGCTGTGATTGGACGCAAGGCATCCAATCATAGCAGAGGACGGGAAGAGAGGACAGGAGAAGACATCGAGGAGTTGTATCACCGAGACAGGTAAGTGCAGACAGAGGGCCAGCGGGGGGGGCACACTCGCAGCATTTGATATGGCACAGTGGCTGTGTTTGATGGGGCACAGTGGGAGCAATTTATGGGCACAGTGGCGGCAATTGATGGGCACAGTGGAGGCAATTGATGGGCACAGTGGCGGCAATTGATGGGCACAGTGGAGGCAATTGATGGGCACAGTGGCGGCAATTGATGGGCACAGTGGAGGCAATTGATGGGCACAGTGGCTGCATTTTATGGGGCACAGTGGCTGCATTTTATGGGGCACAGTGGCTGCATTTTATGGGGCAAAGTGGCGGCAATTGATGGGCACAGTGGCTGCGTTTGATGGCACAGTGGCGGCAATTGATGGGCACAGTGGCTGGGTTTGATGGGCACTGTGGCGTCAATTGAAGGGCACAGTGGCTGCATTTGATAGCACAGGGGCTGTGTTTGATGGTACAGTGCTGGCAATTGATGGGCACAGTGGCTGCATTTGATGGCACAGTGGCTGCGATTGATGGTACAGTGAGGCTGCAATTGATGGGGTTTTTTTTTCAGAATTTTTCAGTTTGTTTGAACCCCCCCCAAAAGAAAAAATGAGCACCAGCCACCACAGGATGTCATCCCGTGGTAGCTGATGGAGATGGCTTCAGCTCAGCACTCAAAAGAAGATGGGTAGAGGATGTTGGCGCTTGTGACAGGACCTCAGACCATTAGTATTGTGGACCCAAGTCTAGCCAAAACTAGTAGAGGAATCCAAAGAAAGTCTCCCGAATGGGGTCAAAAACAGAAATAACACTCTTACAGAAATATATATCCAAGTAATTCTATTAAAACATGGCTTGAGGCATGCATCTGGTCGGAATGTCTTAGAATTAGGAATCAAACATTTCTGGACTAGGGTCAACCAATTAGTCTACATTGTCCTAGGCTCTCTGAAATCTCTCTGAAGCCTTGCTGAATTTAAAACCATCTGAATGTTCCCCAGAACAATTTAAGCTCTTGACTTTTATCTTCATTGCCGCAAAACAGACTCTAACAAGAGCATGGTGGTCCAGGACTCCGACCATTAACCAGGTGACATGAAAAATGTCATGGTACCTATTTAATGAAAAGCCGTCAGCTATCTTACTTGACAAAGTTAAAAGGTCTAGAATCCTCAGATCTCTTATTTTGAATGTGATTTCAGCTAGGCACTATGGATGATTTAATCCTTTATGAACTGAGGTTTAGGGATTGCTTTCATGCATGGGTGCTCATACCTGCCCAACTTCAAATCTTCACTTCTCCTCTCCTCTCCCTTTCCATTTTCCTTTCCTCTCTGTTTCCTTCTCTTTCCTTTTTTCCCCTCCCCTCTCTTCTTCACCTCTCCCCTCTCCTATCCTATCCTTTTTCCTTTCTTCTTCTTCTTCTTTTCTTTTTCTTTCCTTCTCTTTCTTTCCCTCTTCTCTCCTCTCCCTCCTTTTTCCTTTTGTTTTCCCTTTTTTTTTCCTTTCCTCTTATTTTTCTTTTCTTTCCTCTTTCTCTCCTCTCCCTTTTCCATTTTCCTTTCCTTTTGTTTCCTTTTCTTTCCTTTTTTTCTTTCCTTTTTTTCTTTCCTTTTTTTCTTTCTTTTTTTTTTTTCCTTTTTTTCTTTCCTTTTTTTCTTTCCCTTTTTTCCTCTCCTCTCCTCTTTTCCTTTTCCATTTCCCTTTCCTCTCTGTTTCCTTTTATTTCCGTTTTTCCCTCCCCTCTCCGTTCCTCCTCTTCTCTCCTCTCCCCTCTCCTATCCTATCCCTTTTCCTTTCCTATTCTTTTCCCTTTCTTTCCTTCTCTTTCTTTTTCTTCCCCTTTTATCTCCTCTCCCTTTTTTTTTCCTTTTTATTTCCCTTTTCTTTTTTTCTTTCCTCTTATTTTTTTTTCTTTCCCCTTCCTCTTCTCTCCTCTCCCTTTCCATTTTCCTTTTCTCCCTGTTTCCTTTTCTTTCCTTTTTTTCTTTCCCTTTCCTCTCCTCTCCTCTTCTCCTTTTCCATTTTCCTTTTCTGTCTGTTTCCTTTTCTTTACTTTTTTCCCTCCCCTCTCCGTTCCTCCTCTTCTCTCCACTCCTCTCCCCTCTCCTATCCTATCCCTTTTCCTTTCCTATTCTTTCCTTCTCTTTCTTTATCTTTCCCTTTTATCTCCTCTCTCTTCTTTTTCCTTTTATTTTCCCTTTTATTTTTCATTTCCTCTTATTTTCCCTTTCTTCCCCCTTCCTCTCCTCTCCTCTCCCTTTCCATTTCCTTTCCTCCCTGTTTCCTTTTCTTTCCTTTTTTTCTTTCCCTTTCCTCTCCTCTTCTCCTTTTCCATTTCCCTTTCCTCTCTGTTTCTTTTTCTTTCCTTTTTCCCCTCCCCACTCCATTCCTCCTCTTCTCTCCTCTCCTCTCCCCTCTACTATCCTATCCCTTTTCCTTTCCTATTCTTTTCCTTTTCTTTCCTTCCTTCTTTTCCTTCCTCTCCTCTCCCTTTCCATTTTCCTTTCCTCCCTGTTTCCTTTTATTTCCTTTTTTTTCTTTCCCTCCCCTCTCTTCTCTTCCTCTCTCCTCTCCTCCCACCTTCCCTTTCCTTTCCTATTTGTTTCCTTTTCTTTCTTTCCCTACCCTCTCTTCTCTTCTCTCCTATCCCTTTGCCTTTCCTTCCCTCTTCCTTTCCTCTTCTTTTCCTTGTCTTTCCCTCTCTATCTTTTCTTTCCCTCTTCTCTTTTCTCCTGTCCTTTTCCTTTCCTTTTCCTTTTATTTTCCCTTACCCTTTTCCTTTCCTCTTCTTTCCCTTTCCCTCTTCTTTTCCTTTTCTTTACATTTCCTTCCCCTCGCCTCTCCTTTTCCTTTTTTTTTCTTTACTGTTTTCTTTTCCTTTCCTTTCCTTCCCTAGCTGTTCTTTCCTTTTATATTTTCTCCTCCAATACGTCTAGCCTACAGCTATCCTGCCTTGAATAGGTAACTTGGACGTGGCTCGGAAATGCAAAATAAAATCTGACATTGCGATCTTCTGATGTTGCACGCATCAATGACTATCCTGAAAAAAAAGCCCAGGGCTGCAATTAAGCAGTTTATTTACTGTATTATCACAGCTGCAGGGTTAATCTAAATGATATATTCTATGAAGTGCAGCTTCAGTATCTCAGAGACAAATAAATCTGCCAAGTCTGTCTCTGTGCCAAGTTGCCGTCCCCTGCTGTGGCATACAAAACCCTTTGTGAAGTTTCAAATGTAAAAAAAAAATAAAAAAAAAATGTGTATCTAAATTCTGACAAAGAATAATCCTCAGGATGAGAACGTCACCGATAAGAGCCGGCGGAGGAAGAATCCCGCTAAGAATTTTGAGATGTGACCAGACTGTAGGAAACTTAAGAAGAACCCATAAGGGCAGAAATATGGAAGCTGCGATTGTTGACTTGTTTTTTGAAGGGAGAAGCTCCGGGGTTGTCATCCCCATCCCTCCATCATGGCTCGGGGAGCCACTGGCCTAAAACAAGCCTGCCCATACCAGGGTCAGCATATTCCTATCCTGGTAGATATTTCATCATTCTGTGTACAGTATATAGCTGATTACCTGCCATTAAACACTGTGTAATGTACCCCAACTGGTCCAGTCTTATGCCCTTCAGCCAATTGTCACCTAGTGATGGACACTGTGCAGCCAACTGTTACCTAGTGATGAACACTGCAGCCAACTGTCACCTAGTGATGGACACTGCAGCCAACTGTAACCTAGTGATGGACACTGCAGCCAACTGTTACCTAGTGATGGGCATTGCAGCCAACTGTCACCTAGTGATGGACACTGCAGCCAACTGTAACCTAGTGATGGACACTGCAGCCAACTGCCACCTAGTGATGGGCACTGCAGCCAACTGTCACCTAGTGATGGACACTGCAGCCAACTGTAACCTAGTGATGGACACTGCAGCCAACTGTTACCTAGTGATGGGCATTGCAGCCAACTGTCACCTAGTGATGGACACTGCAGCCAACTGTAACCTAGTGATGGACACTGCAGCCAACTGTCACCTAGTGATGGGCACTGCAGCCAACTGTCACCTAGTGATGGACACTGCAGCCAACTGTCACCTAGTGATGGGTACTGCAGCCAACTGTCATCCTAGTGATGGACACTGCAGCCAACTGTCACCTAGTGATAGACACTGTGTACATCCCGGCTATTGTCCGTGTTGTGCTGAGCTGTGTAGGGGATTAGAGAAAGCTCTGCCATGTTGCAGGTCTCACTAACCTAATTATGAGCTTTACACAAACACTAATTCCTTTTAAATGTAATTAAATGCTCATTGTGTTCCATAGAAATTGCTGCTGAACAGAGGTGGGAAAAGGAGAGGCTACAACAGGATATAGTGTACCCCTAAATTCTTACAGTGTAGAGGGATCACCAGCAGGAGGAAGGAGGTTCTGATTCCCCTATTTGGATCTTTAGTGAGACCTCACTTAGAATACTGTGTCCAGTTCTGGAGACCTGACTTACAAAAAGACATTGAGAACGAGTCCAGAGACGGGCAACAAAAATAGTGAACAATATCGAGAGCAACTTCAGGAACGTAATATTTACTGTTCGAAGGAAAGAAGAGAAAGGGGAAATCTTTAAATATGGTACATCAAGGGGGTGAATAAGATTGAGGGAGGCAATTTTTTTAATATGAAAGCAAAATCAAGAACACAGGGACAAAGTATTATTTTACTAAAAGGGTAGTTGATGCTTGGAGTAAACTTCCAGCAGAGGTAGTAAGACAGTCAACAGTAAATGGCTTCAAACATGCTTGGGATAAACATAGATCTATACTCAGACAAAAAAGAAAAAAAAAAAAAAAGGCAGACTCGATGAACTACTTGTTTGTTTTTCTGCCGTCACTTTTCTATGTTTCTATGTTCTATAGCCTCGTACAAACGATCGGATTTTCCAATGGGAAATGTTGGATGTGAGGTTGTTGTTGGTAAGTCCGACTGTGTGTATGATACATTGGACAATTGTTGTCGGACTTTCCGCCAACAAATGTTGGCTAGCATGTTCTCAAATTTTCCGCTAACAAATGTATGTTGTCGGACTTTCCAATCGTGTGTACACAAGTCCGTCGGACAAAAGTCCAAAGTACAAACACGCATGCTCGGAAGCAAGGATGTAAGGGGGCGATATGATGGAGACACCTAATTAACTGATGTATGGGGCTTTCTGATCAACACACATGATGTAAGAGGTGCTCTGATGGGGACACCTAATGTAAGGGGGTGAGCTGATGGGGACACTGATGTAAGGCCCCTTTCACAATGGGGCGTTTTTTCAGGCGCTACAGCGCTAAAAATAGCACCTGTATAGCGCCTGAAAAAATCCGGCCCCTTTCACTCCAGTGTGAAAGCCGGAGGACTTTCACACTGGAGCGGTGCGCTAGCAGGACGGTCAAAAAAAGTCCTGCTAGCAGCATCTTTGGAGCGGTGAAGGAGCGGTGTATTCACCGCTCCTATACCGCTCCTACCCATTGAAATCAATGGGACAGCGCGGCTATACTGCCGACAAAGCGGCGCTACAGCGACACTTTGCGGGCGGTTTTAACTCTTTTTCGGCCGTTAGCGGGGGTTAAAACCGCACCGCTAGCGGCCAAAAACCGCCACTAAAGCACTTTACCGCTGACGCTGCTCCCGCCCCAGTGTGAAAGGGGCCTAAGGGAGTACTCTGATGGGGACGCTTGATGTAAGGAGGCACTGTGATGGGAACACCGGTTGTATTGGGTGCTCTGATTGGGAAACCTGAGGTAAGAGGGCGGTCTGATGGTTACACCTTATGAATGGGGCTCTCTGATTGGGACATCTGATGTAGGGGGCACAGTGATGGAGATGCAGGCTGTAAGGGGGGCACTGTGATAGGGACACCTGTTGTAATGGGGCACCTTGAAGGGGACATGTGAGGTAAGGTGGCACTGTGATGAGGACGCCTGATGTAAGGGGTGCTCTGATGGGGACACCTGATGTAAGGGGTGCTCTGTTGGGACACCTGATGTAAGGGGTGCTCTGATGGGGACACCTGATGCAAGGGGTGCTCTGATGGGGACACCTGATGTAAGGGGTGCTCTGATGGGGACACCTGATGTAAGGGGTGCTCTGATAAGGACTTTTGAAATAAGAGGTAGACTGTGAAAGGGACACCTGATATAAGGGGTACACTGCAATAGGGACACCTGATGAAAGGGGACACAGTGATGGGGACACTTGATGTCAGGTGGACACTCTGATCGGTATACTTGAGGTGAAGGAACACTGTGATGGGGAAACTTAATGTAAGGTGTCACAATATTATGGAAATGCTAAGGAAATATTATACTGCCTATTTTTTTACATAAAATTACAACATATATACTAGGATCTGTCATAGCACAAACATGAGACCTGGACCTGCACTGCAAGAAAGTTTTACAGATCGGACCTTTATTTCAGTACTCCTGACTTTGCCACCATTAAAAGAGAAGCATATATATTTTTTGAGAATCATACTTACCTAGGTGGATGCAGCATTGGTCCGATGCTGCATCTATCACCCACCGGCTCTAACACTGAGCACCAGGTGATCTAACACTGCTGATCGTTCAGTTCTCAGAGCTCCCTAAGCAGAGAGTTGGTGGCTGTCAGTCACCGCTGTCTGCTCTGCGCTGGGCTGTGGAGGGGACGGGAGTGGCCGGTTCAGGCTCTC
Source organism: Lithobates sylvaticus (assembly GCA_028564925.1). Classification (NCBI taxonomy): domain Eukaryota; kingdom Metazoa; phylum Chordata; class Amphibia; order Anura; family Ranidae; genus Lithobates; species Lithobates sylvaticus. The sequence goes on from CM053038.1 coordinate 73,445,028, forward strand.
AGCAGCTCACTGAGAGGCTGAGCCGGGTGCCAGTCCAGGCATGTGGGCCGATCCCGACTGCATTGTCGCAATCTTGCCCGAGCCTGGACCAACTCTGTGACATCAGCCGGCAGCGGGCTTCAGCCGCTGTCTGCTGAAAACGGGTCACAGGACAGCAGAACAAACTACACTCCTGTCATCCACAGGAGAAGTACAGCCAAACAAGCTTTCCCCATACAGTGTAACCTTGGTTAACGAGTAACGAGCAGTTTGAAAGTTAAGCAACTTTTTTTTGCTTGTGTTGTCTTGCAAAACAAGCAGAATTCAAGCTAATGGGGTGTGCAGTACTGCATTTGGCAAGCTGTGCGGAGGCACCGGGGAGACTCAGAACATTTCGGAGCCGTTCGGAAATACTCAGAATCACTCGGAAATACTCAGTTCCTGAGTGTTTCCGAGCCTTTCCAATGCATTCCGAGTTCAGCCGAGCTGTCCCCGAGTATTTCCGAGGCTCTCTGGCTCCCCCCACCTCTGGCCACATGCGGTATTGCATGCAATAGAAGTCAATGCGGAACGAAACTCGCTTTGATATGTGAGTGCTTTGGATTACAAGCATTCTCCTGGAATGGATTATGCTCGTAATCCAAGGTTCCACTATACTTCTCTTTTAAGCCAATTTATATAACTATTGTAACTTCAACTATTTTCGCCAGAACAGTAAAAGATAGGAAATGGGGAGAACCAGGGATTCCCTCACTATGAATGGATTTCCTCTCACTTCCTGTTTTGAGTATGGGACGGGAAGTGAAAGGAAATCTCCCCAATGGGATACAGGTGGCTACAAATAAATTACAGGGGTTATACCATCCCTAAAATAAAAATTGGCTTTAGTTCTACTTGAAGTGCTGCCTTTAGCAAAGTTAGAGTCAATAGCAGGTCTCCTTTAAGTGTTGATGAATATCGCTGTGATGCAATTGCCTATTCACAGAATGAAATTGATCAGATCCAATCAAGGAGCCTTTCTAGAAAAAAATATTGCTGCTTTTGTATGTGCCTGATAAGCTCCTGGTAGCTATCGACATTGTCTGTGAACAGAGCTACCTAGACCTGAAATTGACTTATTTGCTTAAAATATAATACTACTAGTGTAGGCTGCACAGGCCAACCTGAGATAAGGGTCAGCACGTCAATATTCCACCCTGAGAAATAAGATTTTCCATTTAACACAGCGAGCCGCGTACCGCCTGCAACAGCCAACCGACAAATAGGATAACGAAAGGACCTCTTCAATGGATGGTTACTCTCATCAATACTGTGCACTGTTGACATTATAGCCTTATAAGACATAATAAAGAAAACAGTCCCCACTGTAAGTAAATGAGATGAGCGATCAATGCAATGTCATGTGATGGTGCTGCAGGGGCGGCCATTGATTGGTTAGCACTTGGTTTGACAATTTCAGTAACCAACGTTCCAAATCTCCTCGCCTGTTAGTGAAACACGTCAAAAAGAACAAGCTTGGGAAAACAGATCCATAAAGTGTAATGGTGGTTTCAGGTTCGATATACTGATTTAGTAAACATAAGCTTCAGTTTTATATTTTAATATGCTTATTGGATGCATTTATTATTGTAACCAGTGGTGTCCAGTCCAGTCCAGGGCACCCCCTCCCCTCCCCCAAAGTTTTAACATGTTAAAAGACTGTTAGTCATATACATTATAATTTTTTTTTTTTTTTAAACGGTATTTCGTTCATGAAGTGTGAGCGGGGCGCCGGACTAATGGGTGTATATTGTATCGTTAAAGAAAAAAAAGTATCCCCCGGTACTATGGGACTTTAAGGGGGAACTTTTGAAAACACAGTGTTTTGAAACATAGAAAAATGTATTATTTTCTAAGTTAAAAAGTATGATAGTGTGAAACAACACCATACATAAAACAGTACATAATATACATATAGTATGAGAGAAACACTTCTCCTATAGCCCGACACGTTTCGGGAATTTCCGGGTGAATCCCTTCTTTAGGGGAATGGAGGAGATGATAGTTGGATATACTCTGGAATAGATAAAACAAAGTCTAGAGTTCAAGAATAAACCTACAATGTGATGATGGTGTTGATGCGGAACATTGTGATGTTCCTGCAGCGTCACGTGACGTCACCATGTTCCGAACGCGAACACCGCACATGCGCCGGCATCTCCTTATAACCCCAGACGATGCATCTGCTCCCCTGCGGATTCTGCTGTTCTGGGGTCTTGCTGGGAGATTAACACCAACATTTTACACCATGGTGAAGTCAAATACTTTAATATATACTCTATATATGTTGTTACAAGCATTAATATTCCCTTCTTTGTTTAAGATACTTATTTGAGGGATAGATTTGGGGTTTCCCCATCCTGTCCTTCACTGGTTGTTTTAGAGCAAACAACTATCATACTACCTAATCATTATATCTTTATAGATAATGTCCATATGTATGTGGCCTTATCTTATAAAACAGATAATACTCACTCCTATGAGATTTTTTCTCATTATTATGTTTTAAAAAAAAAACATATTTTTCTTTGTAGGACTGACATTCCTACAGCTCCAGCTCCAGCTGGATTTCTCGAGTTGGCTGCGGAGACTTACCTTGGGGATCCTTGTGAGCGACTTCTCGAGCCTAGAGGATTTCTTGTTTCTGTTTCTTGTTTCTGTCATCTTTTCCACTTTTGGATATGTGTCTCTACCTGTTCAGCTCTAGCTTAATCATTTTTATAAACATTTAATCTCATGAATATAGTACTGGTATGTGCATGCTTTCTGGTTGTGATGTCCCATATTTTGACGCAATACCTGCTCTGTTTTATTCTCGAACTTTAGACTTTGTTTTCTCTATTCCAGAGTATCTCCAACTATCATCTCCTCCATGCCCCTGAAGAAGCTATTCACCCCGAAATTTCCGAAACGCGTCGGGATACTGGAGAAGTGTTTCTCTCATACTATATGTATATTATGTACTGTTTTATGTATGGCGTTGTTTCACACATCATACTTTTTAACTTATAAAATAATAAATTTTTCATATTTTTAACTTATAAAATAATAAATTTTTCTATGTTTCAAAAGTCTGCCCTTAAAGTCCCATAGTACCGGGGGGTACTTTCTTTAACTATACAATATATTGGGATGTTGGCAACAAAAAATTGAGTTTTTGCATTCCCCATAGTGGTTCCCTTTCTATAATTCAATGGGTGTCTGGTAGGTCCTTAAAGTTTTGAAAAGCATGTGATTGAGGCTGAGAGCTCTAATTGGCTTGTTTTAGAGTGACCTCGGAGGGTGGGGGGGGGGGCAGTGCTCCCACTTTTGATTTTAGCGAACCTATACAATGTTTCTTTTTTTTTTTTGGTCTCATGTGATTGGACGGTTCTCAACTCATAGGGCAGGGCTTTGAGCATCATCGCATCTATCCCTTCTCGTCCCATGGAACGCAAGGCGTCCCGGGCAGTGGCACGCTGTGTATTGCAGGCAATTTTTCCTACTACATATTTGAGTTTTTGTCTTTTTTGTTTGCGCCCCCCCCCCCCCAACAAAAATATATATATTTTAGCACCAGCCACCACTGATTATAACTACAACTATTGTTAACAAAAAATTCAGTGGTATTATTTTTTCTTGTTCAAGTATTTTTTTTTAAAGCTTGTCAGAAAACATTGAATAAAATGTGTGAAGAGGAAAGTTTTACATTGTTACATTAAGATAATCATGTTACAGGAAAGTATATTACTTGTCATAAATGACACCATAAAATTGTATAGTTAAAGATGGAAACAAAACATAACCATGCAGTAGATAAATAGTACAGGTAGTATTATTTTTTCATTATTAGGGGCTAGTTCTGGTCTTTAACGAGCATACATGTTGCTTACATTGGGCATACACATCTACAATGGCATCTTTAACCACTTCAATACCGGGCACTTGCACCCTCTTCCTGCCCAGGGCAATTTTCAGCATTCAGCGACGTCACATTTGGAATGACAATTACTCAGTCATGCAACGCTGTACCCAAACTAAATTTTTATTATTTTGTTCACACAAATATAGCTTTCTTTTGGTGGTATTTATTCACCACTAGGTTTTTTATTTTTTGCTAAATAAACAAAAAAAGAATGAAAATTAAAAAAAAATAAAAAAAGCGTTTTTATTGGTTTCTGTTTTGTAAATAAATAATTGTTCTTCATAAATTTAGCTGAAAATTTATTCTGCTACATTTTTTTTGTGAAAATAACCCAAATCGGTGTATGTTATTTAGTCTGTAGGAAACTTATAGTCTAAAGACTCTAAAGAGTCTAAACTATGGGATACAGTGCCTTGAAAAAGTATTCATACCCCTTGACATTTTCCACATTTTGTCATGTTACAATCAAAAATGTAAATGTATTTTATTGGGATTTTATGTGATAGACCAACACAAAGTGGCACACAATTGCGAAGTGGAAGGAAAATGATAAATGGTTTTCAAATTTCTTTACAAATAAACATCTGAAAAGTGTGGGGGGCATTTGTATAGCGCCCCCCTGAGTCAATACTTTGTAGAACCGCCTTTCACTACAATTACAGCTGCAAGTCTTTTTTGGGGATGTCTCTACCAGCTTTGCACATCTAGAGAGGGACATTTTTGCCCATTCTTCTTTGCAAAATAGCTCAAGCTTTGTCAGATTGGATGGAGAGCATCTGTGAACAGCAATTTTTAAGTCTAGCCACAGATTCTCAATTGGATTTAGGTCTGGACTTTGACTGGCCCATTCTAACACATGAATATGCTTTGATCTAATCCATTCCATTGTAGCTCTGGCTGTATGTTTAGGGTCATTGTCCTGCTGGAAGGTGAACCTCCGCCCCAGTCTCAAGTCTTTTGCAGACTCTAATGCCGCGTACACACGATCAGACATTCTGACAACAAAATCCTGGAATTGAGGTGGTTAAAGAGTATTTTTTTAATTTATTTTTTAAATTGTGTTTGCAAAACCGCTGTGCAAATACTGTGTGACATAAAAAGTTGCAATGACTGCCATTTTATTCCCTAGGGTAAAAAAAAAATTATAATGTTTGGGGGGTTCTAAGTACTGTATTTATTGGCGTATAACATGCACTTTTTCACCCTGAAAATTGGGTGCAAATAGCGTGTTACACGCCAATACTTCCATTTTAGCTGCCATGGAGGGGACAGGGAGGGGGGCGGGACAAGCGCCGTCAGATTACATACAGTGAGAATCTCCTCTTTACTTGGCGGCCTCTGTAATTGGAAGCCCCATATCCTGGGCTGCCTTTGGACCACTGTTCTGTCTATCATAGGCGATTCTCACTGTATGTAATCTGTCGGCTGTCGGTATGTAATTTTCCCGCCCCCCTTTTTGTCCCCTCTAGGCTGCAGATGGGCATCGATCAGGCTGCACTGATGGCAATGGCGAGGCTGCTGCATTGATGGCAATGGTGAGGCTGCTGCATTGATGTCAATGGTGAGGCTGCTGCATTGAAGGCAATGGTGAGGTTGCTGCATTGATGTCAATGGTGAGGCTGCTGCATTGATGTCAATGGTGAGGCTGCTGCATTGATGTCAATGGTAAGGCTGCATTGAAGGCAATGGTGAGGCTGCTGCATTGATGGTAATGGTGAGGCTGCTGCATTGAAGGCAATGGTGAGGCTGCTGCATTGATGGTAATGGAGAGGCTGCTGCATTGAAGGCAATGGTGAGGCTGCTGCATTGATGGTGGTAATAGGGAGGCTGCTGCATTGATAGCAACGGTGAGGCTGCTGCATTGATGGCAAAGGTGAGGCTGCTGCATTGATAGCAATGGTGACGCTGCTGCATTGATGGAAAAGGTGAGGCTGCTGCATTGAAGGCAATGATGAGGCTGCTGCATTGAAGGCAATGGTGAGGCGGCTGCATTGATGGCAATGGTGAGGCTGCTGCATTGAAGGCAATGGTGAGGCTGCTGCACTGAAGGCAATGGTGAGGCTGCTGCATTGAAGGCAATGGTGAGGCTGCTGCATTGATAGCAATGGCGAGGCTGCTGCATTGAAGGCAATGGTGAGGCTGCTGCATTGATAGCAATGGCGAGGCTGCTGCATTGAAGGCAATGGTGAGGCTGCTGCATTGATAGCAATGGCGAGGCTGCTGCATTGATAGCAATGGCGAGGCTGCTGCATTGATAGCAATGACGAGGCGAGGCTGCTGCATTGATGGCAATGGTGAGGCTGCTGCATTGAAGGCAATGGTGAGGCTGCTGCATTGAAGGCAATGGTGAGGCTGCTGCATTGATAGCAATGGCGAGGCTGCTGCATTGATGCTTCAAAGTTCCTTATTTAAAATGTACGTTTTTTTACTGAAACTTCCCTCTTAAAATGAATGCGCGTGTTATACGCAGATAAATACGGTAATTTTCTAACAAAATTTACTGATGTAAACAAAAAGTCCCAGAAAAAGCCGGATCGGCAAAGATCGGTTTAAGGACCACTCGATTTTCATTTTGACGATCTTGATCGCGGTGAAATTTGGGTATATAATAAAGTTCAATGATAAATGTATACATTTTTAGTAGACACAGCACCACCATGATAAAGACAGTGAAGTATGAGGTCTAGAAGTACGAGGTCATTTGTTAATAAGTGCTCCGTCCGTGTAATAAGCCGTCACATTTTGCTCGGTCACGTGGGAGAAGTCTTAGGAAACACACAGCTTACACCACTTCTATGCAATCTCAGCTTCACCTGGACTGCCGGGGATTCGGAGTTATTGCCGAGGGATTAGGCAGGATGACTATTTTTGAACAGTGTGACATTTAAGAAACAGATTAACAGTCCAAACACGTGAAAAGCCCAGTGTGGAAAAAAAAAAAAAAAAGAACTACTCATATGCCAATATTTAAAAAAAATAAACATTTTAGAGGGATATTATATTTTTAGGGTAAGTTTAGATGTGCAGCTGAATTGCTCTGCCTCTGAAAATGCGATCCACTCTCAGATCACCTTTCTTGGAGGCATTTGATAGGGTGAGGAGGCAATATTATTATTAATAATTATTATTATTAATAATATTAACAACTGGATTATTCTCCCCTCCCCTGTTGCTGCTAAACACTAGACAATGTGCAATTTGTTTCGTTCTGAAATAGCTTTTTAACAAATTTTTCAACAAATTTGCTAATTCAGAAATATCCGAAATAACCAAAACCTGTTTAAAAAATGTGTAAATTGGTAAATTTGTAAATTCGGAAATCCGAAAACCCCAAAAATGTGAAAATCTGAAATAAAACAAAAACTGTGTCTGTCTTAATTTCTGGCTGCAAAGCAACAAAATGTGATTCTTTTAAAAGGGGGGGGGGGGGTGATTCTTTTCTATACCCATTGTATTTAAATTCCTTTTCTTCCAATGTGGCCCAGGAAGGTCAAAAGTTTGGACACCCCCAGTTTATACATTGCATTATGGATTATAGAAGGATCTGTGGATTTTACTAATATTTTTCACCAATATTACCACAATTTTTGGTACAATACACTAATGTACAGTACTGTATATAGGGAGGTGCTGGTTGCGCATCACTTTTTGTACACATTTTTTTTCTGCTTGGTGTGGGAACACATAAAAGTGTTTAGTAGACATGTGCACTACTGAAAAATATGTGTTCGTTTTCCTCTTCATTTGTTTGTTTTGTTTTTTTCGTTTTTCGCGTCATTCGTTAACATCACAATTCGTAAATTCGTAATTTTCAAAAATTTGTAAATTCGTAAATTCGAAAATTTGTAAATTCGTAAATTCGAAAATTCAAAAATAAGAAAGAAAATCGGAAATAATAACTAACTAATAATATCTAGTACTAACTATTAAATTATAGGTATTGGAATTTCCTTTCAAATTTGGCTATTAGTGAACGTAACGAATACGAATTTATCCGAAGTTACGAATTATCCAAAATAATGAATGCTTATATAAACGAATGTAATGTAACAAATTAATAATAATAAATAACAATAATAATAATAATAAAAAAATGTTTTATTATTATTATTATTATTATAATTATTATTATTATTATTATTTTTATTATTTATTATTAATTTGTTCTGTTGCATTTGTTTAGGTGCGGCATTCGTTATTTTGGATAATTCGTAACTTTGGATAAATTTGTATTCGTTACGTTCACTAACAGCCAAATTAAAAGGAATATCCAATAATAATAATAATAATTTATTAGTTAGTAATAGTTAAGTTATTATTAGTTAGTTATTATTTAAGATTTTCTTTCTTATTTATGAATTTTTGAATTTCCAAATTTACGAATTTTACGAATTTTTGAATTTACGAATTGTGATTTTAACGAATGACGCGAAAACGGAAAAAACTAAACAAAACAAATGAAGGCGAAAACTAACACATATTTTTCAGTAGTGCACATGTCTACTAAACACTGTTATGTGTTCCCACACCAAGCAGAAAAAAATTTGTACAAAAAGTGAAGCGCAACCAGCACCTACCTATATACATTACTGTACACTGTACTGTACAGAAATTGCGGTAATATTGGTGAAAAATATTAGAAAAATCCACTGATCCTTCTATAATCCATAATGCAATGTGTAAACTGGGGGTGTCCAAACGTTTGACCTTCCTGGGCCACATTGGAAGAAAAGGAATTTAAAATGACTTGTAAACTCAATCAGGTGTAACTAATCAACTTCTCAATGGCACATAAAGCCATTGGACTTTTAACTGTGATCAGCTGTGGTAATTTTGATTCACTCAGCATGAAAAGAGCTTTCCTGGAGCATTTTAGTCCACGGTAGTGCAACTGAAGCAAACGATCAACTATGGGTGGCAAGGGATTGTCACCAGGATAACGTTTTGTACAGGCACAAGTCAGAAGATGGATACTAAAAAATGTAAAGTGGTTTATCAATGCCCAGAAGCAGAGTGAAGTCTAATATTAACCACTTAAGGACCGAGCCTCTTTCTGAGATTTGTTGTTTACAAGTTAAAAACATATTTTTTTGCTAGAAAATTACTTAGAACCCCCAAAAATTATAAAAAAAATGTCTGACACCCTAGGGAATAAAATGGTGGTCGTTGCAATACTTTCTGTCACACGGTATTTGCGTAGCGGTCTTACAAGCGCACTTTTTTAAAAAAAAAATACACTTTTTTGAATTCAAAAGGAAGACAACAGTAAAGTTAGCCCAATTTTTTTTATATTGTGAAAGATAATGTTACGCTGAGTAAATTGATACCCAACATGTCACGCTTCAAAATTGTGCCCGCTCGTGGAATGGCGACAAACATTTACCCTTAAAAATCTCCATAGGCGACGTTTAAAAAATTCTACAGGTTGCAAGTTTTGAATTACAGAGGAGGTCTAGAGCTAGAATTATTGCTCTCGCTCTACCGATTGCGGCGATAACTCACATGTGTGGTTTGAACACCGTTTTCATATGCAAGCTCGTCGTGACGGGTTGCGTTTAATTTAATTTTTTTTATTTATTTTAACTTTTATTTTTTATTTTTACACTGTTCTTTTTAAAAAAAATTGTGTCAATTTTATTCCTTTTACAACGAATGTAAACATCACTTGTAGAGAAAATAGAAAAAAAGCATGACAGGACCTCTTAAATATGAGATCTGGGGTCAAAAAGACCTCAGATCTCATATTTACACTAAAATGAAATAAAAAAATTAAATAAAAAAATGTGTCATTTAAAATAATACAAAAAAAAAATGTTCCTTTAAGAGCTATGGGCGGAAGTGACGTTTTGACGTTGCTTCTGCCCTGCAATGATATGGAGATGGGGGGGGGGCATCATCCCCTCACTCATCTCCATGTCAGCCCAGAAAGCAGACCCAATCGCCTCAGCCACTGCCGACAGCCCCAGTAAGCGGTGGAGGGCACCGGAGCGTGGCGGGAGGGGGGGCTCTCTCCCACTGCCGATAAAATGGATCTTGTGGTGAATCTGCCACAGAGACCACTTTTATCTTGAAGCAGACTGCCCGCTGAAGAAGAGGATACCGGTGTTATGGTAGATAGCTGCTGCCATAGCAATGATATTCCTCTTCAAAGTACCAACGTAAAACTGCGACGGGCGGTCCAGAATTGGTTAAGAAGTGGAAGGTATTTGGTACAACCCAGAACCTCCCGGGATCAGGACGTTGCTCCAAACTGGATGAAAGTGCCAGGAGGAAACTGGTCAGAGAGTCTACAATGAGGCCTACAGCAACTCTAAAACAATTGTTAGAATGTATGACAAAACGCGATCATTGTGTGACAACAATATCACAAATTCTCCACAAATGTGAAAAAAAGACACTCCTCATGAAAGGCCACACACAGTCTCACCACTGAGCTTTGACAAAATGCACCTTGAGGATTCTGAGGCATGGAAAAGGTGTTATAGTCAGATAAGACTAAATGGAATGATTTGGCCTCAACACCAAACGATGTCTGGTGAAAATCCATCCAAATAACACCATTCCTACAGTATAGCATGGAGGTGATTATATCCTGTTATGGGGGTGGTAATATCCTTCCTGTTATGGGGGGGGGGGGGGGGGGGGGTAATATCCTGCTGAAAATCTGCTGCCCTCTGCTGGCAGAAAGTTTTTAACGGGAAGAAGGTTTACCTTCCAACATGACAATGACCCAAAACACACAGCAAAAATTACCCCATAGTGGTTGGAGGAGAAACAGGTGAATGTCCTTGCATGCCCTAGTCAGAGCCCAAACTTAAACCCCATTGAAAATCTGTGGAGATGACATGAAGACTGCAGTCCACAAATGGTCACCAAATGTGGCAGCGGAGGGGAGGATGGGGGCAGACAAGTGGAGCTTCCCCTTTTGGGTAGAGCTTTGCTTTAACTATTGCCCCCTTAAGAACTATGATTTTTTAGTGTAAACCAATGAATAAATTGGGACTCTTTTATCATTTGGTCTGGTAACCTGCTGGGTACCCACTGGAGGGTAGCCCTGTCTGTTGTGGGCAGCCTCACTTGAGCCACTGAGCTTAACGAATGTTTTAGCCCTCCCACTGAAAATGATGAAATCTTAACATCTGAGTACTAGTAAGATAAGATAGAGTACATGTTTGTTCTTGGTTTTTAGATATACTCATTCTGATAGATAAATAGATAAATAGATAGATAGATAGATAGATAGATAGATAGATAGATAGATAGATAGATAGATAGATAGATAGATAGATAGATAGATAGATAGATATGTAGCACCCTCTAGGGAGCTATATTGTACATAGTTGTTAGTGTAGGAAAATTTAGGCTTGGCTGAGAGCCAGGCTGGGTTGAATCTGGGTCAGGGTTGAGTGACTCAGGGAGGCTGGATGACTCAGCAGGCAGCAACTCTGGTAACTCCCACTACTTGCTGGAACCTTGGAGAAGCTTCCAGAAGAATAGAGGGGAGGTTAAGAGGAGCTGCCTTGAGTATTGATGAGGGCCCTAGACAATCAACTGAAAAATGGGCTTGCAGGGGGCAGGCCACCTCATAAATACTCTTGGGTCAGGCCAGAAAAGTGCAGTGGGTTGGAAGATGAAGATGGAGTGCTGAGGAGGCTGTCGGTAGCCGTTTAAGGTGCCCACTAGTCTGGGGGGGGGGGGGGGGTGACCTCAGGCTGGGGGCTCTGGTGCTGGAGAGATCCTCTACAACACACAGAGGAATTATTCCTGGATAAATGGGAGCAGGTGAAAAGACAGAGGAGAGAGTCAGCACATCAGCACAAGAGATCTCCAGGAGAAGACAGCTGGGTGGGCTGGTGTGTATATATATATATATATATATATATATATATATATATATATATATATATATGGGATATATATATATATAATGAGAGAGAGAGAGAGAGAGAGAGAGAGAGAGGGGGAGAGGGGGGGAGAGAGAGAGAGAGATGGGGGAGAGAGAGAGAGAGATAAAGAGATATAGAGAGATGGATGGAGAGAGATATGGAGTGATGGATAGAGAGAGAGAAAGAGAGAGATGAATAGAGAAAGAGAGAGAGAGACGGGGAGAGAGAGATAGAGATTGATAGAGAGAGCAAGAGATACACATATATATATATATATAGAGAGAGAGAGAGAGAGAGAGAGAGAGAGAGAGAGAGATGGATAGATAGTTGGAGAGAGAGATAGATAGATAGATAGATAGATAGAGATAGATAGATAGATAGATAGATAGATAGATAGATAGATAGATAGATAGATAGATAGATAGATAGATAGATAGATAGATAGATAGATAGATAGATAGATAGATAGATAGATAGATAGAAAATAAATTACATAGATACAAAAAAACAAATATCCACCAATTGTTTAACCTAATGAAATTCTAATTAAACCAACCCACTAACCAAACAAATAATTTAATTTGTTACAGTTAATTAAAGCTATGAAAACCTCATGAACATAAATTGTAAGAGTGGCTTTAGCAAAAATCTGGATCCCTATAGTGAACTGAACAGTTCTTCCCACCGCTGTATAGGCAGATACAGAGAAAACCGGATGGGCTTATTAGCGGGTTTAATTTGCTGTGACAATAGTGTCTGCAGGCTGTACATTTCAGATGTCCCCAGCCACAGCAGTGCCAGTCTTGTTTGGAGCCCCTTTCATCATTACGTAGGTTGGTACACTTCTCTTGCGTCTGTAATCTCACTGTGATAGAGCCGCCGGGTGCAGGGAAACTGTGCTCACTAGCTTGTTAAAGAAAAAAAACTACAGTAACTACACATCGGGAGCCATTATTGCACTATTTTTACTTGTATTCTATTCCATAATTTGATTGCTGTAGATCAGGCAGATGTGCAATCGCTCCTTTTAGTGGTCATCAGTATAGTGAGGATAAGACTGTTATTATGGCATAAAGAGTAACTCCACTTTTATTTAGAAAAATAAAATCCCCTCTGGGTGATCTCTGTATATTGCAGGGATTTTAACAAACGTTGTAGCAGATTCCGACCTTTTGTTGCTCTGAAGAAATAGCTGATTGTTTCCCCATGTCCTGGGCAAACTGATTCTGAATGGGAGCGTCTGGTTCATTATAATCACCTGGTGCACAGGTCACCTGGTGGTGATGAGAAAATCAGCAGGGTCTGCATCCCTTTAGAAGTATTTAACCCTTGGGGAGTATCTCACCAAAACTGAAATTCCTGCTGCAGGGGATGCCTAAAATCTGACTTGTATCTTAGTGCAGATTTCTGGTAAAACCAGTGAGCCAATCACACAAGCAGGAAGAATGTTCCTTACATTGGTGAGCCAATCACACAAGCAGGAAGAATGTTCCTTACATTGGTGATCAGTGAGAAGAATGTTCCTTACATTGGTTATCAGTGAGAAGAATGTTCCTTACATTGGTGATCAGTGGGAAGAATGTTCCTTACATTGGTGGTCAGTGAGAAGAATGTCCCTTACATTGGTGATCAGTGGGAAGAATGTCCCTTACATTGGTGATCAGTGGGAAGAATGTCCCTTACATTGGTGATCAGTGGGAAGAATGTTCCTTACATTGGTGGTCAGTGGGAAGAATGTCCCTTACATTGGTGATCAGTGGGAAGAATGTCCCTTACATTGGTGATCAGTGGGAAGAATGTCCCTTACATTGGTGATCAGTGGGAAGAATGTCCCTTACATTGGTGATCAGTGGGAAGAATGTCCCTTACATTGGTGATCAGTGGGAAGAATGTCCCTTACATTGGTGATCAGTGGGAAGAATGTCCCTTACATTGGTGATCAGTGGGAAGAATGTCCCTTACATTGGTGATCAGTGGGAAGAATGTTCCTTACATTGGTGGTCAGTGGGAAGAATGTCCCTTACATTGGTGATCAGTGGGAAGAATGTCCCTTACATTGGTGATCAGTGGGAAGAATGTCCCTTACATTGGTGATCAGTGGGAAGAATGTCCCTTACATTGGTGATCAGTGAGAAGAATGTCCCTTACATTGGTGGTCAGTGGGAAGAATGTCCCTTACATTGGTGATCAGTGGGAAGAATGTCCCTTACATTGGTGATCAGTGGGAAGAATGTCCCTTACATTGGTGATCAGTGGGAAGAATGTCCCTTACATTGGTGATCAGTGGGAAGAATGTCCCTTACATTGGTGATCAGTGGGAAGAATGCTCCTTACATTGGTGATCAGTGGGAAGAATGTCCCTTACATTGGTGATCAGTGGGAAGAATGTCCCTTACATTGGTGATCAGTGGGAAGAATGTCCCTTACATTGGTGATCAGTGGGAAGAATGTTCCTTACATTGGTGATCAGTGGGAAGAATGTTCCTTACATTGGTGATCAGTGGGAAGAATGTCCCTTACATTGGTGATCAGTGAGAAGAATGTCCCTTACATAGGTGATCAGAGAGAAGAATGTCCCTTACATTGGTGATCAGTGGGAAGAATGCTCCTTACATTGGTGATCAGTGGGAAGAATGTTCCTTACATTGGTGATCAGTGGGAAGAATGTCCCTTACATTGGTGATCAGTGGGAAGAATGTCCCTTACATTGGTGATCAGTAGGAAGAATGTTCCTTACATTGGTGATCAGTGGGAAGAATGTCCCTTACATTGGTGATCAGTAGGAAGAATGTTCCTTACATTGGTGATCAGTGGGAAGAATGTCCCTTACATTGGTGATCAGTGAGAAGAATGCTCCTTACATTGGTGATCAGTGGGAGAATGTTCCTTACATTGGTGGTCAGTGGGAAGAATGCTCCTTACATTGGTGATCAGTGGGAAGAATGTTCCTTACATTGGTGATCAGTGAGAAGAATGCTCCTTACATTGGTGATCAGTGGGAAGAATGCCCCTTACATTGGTGATCTGTGGGAAGAATGTTCCTTACATTGGTGATCAGTGGGAAGAATGTTCCTTACAGTGGTGGTCAGTGGGAAGAATACTCCTTACATTGGTGATCAGTGGGAAGAATGCTCCTTACATTGGTGATCAGTGGGAAGAATGTTCCTTACATTGGTGATCAGTGGGAAGAATGCTCCTTACATTGGTGATCAGTGGGAAGAATGCTCCTTACACTGGTGCTCAAAGAGAAGAATGCCCCTTGCAGATGGCAATACAAACCTGACAGAAGCCCTGACCCTTCCTTGCTTCATCGAAAACTGAATGAGAGGTCTTCACTGGAATTGGGTTGTAAGTTGAGAGGTAACCAAGGCCAGTCAGGGATTGGGAACCAAGCCAAGTAACCAGTACCATTATCTTGCCAGAACTTTAAAGGTCTCCCTGGTAGCGGACAAACCTTCAAGCATGCGTTGGCCTGTGTTAACAGGCTGAGATCTGATAAATTCCAGGAATTGTTCACCAAGTCTGTCTCGGCCACAATACGGAAAGTCTTTGAACAAGTAGGGAGCCAGTGGGAAGGACTACCAAACACCCTTGGGCAGCTGGTGACACTGGGATTTGTGAAAACTATGTTCTGATTTGTAATGCCTTCTCCAGCTTATGTCCTGCTAATAATTAGATGAGAAGCTACACTAGGGAATGAACATTATATAGAAATACTTAAAACAAGAGCAAAGTCTACCTGTATATTACCCCCCCTCCCCCCCCCATACAAAACCACCTTCTCTGTTCTACCAGGACCACGCAATAAATAAGACAAAGTACCAAAACTATGGAACCTATAAACAACATAATCAACAACTTAATGAAGAAGGTTTGAAGTAGAGCTGAACGTTCATCCAATTACGCATGCATATTACTTCCCAGGAGGAAGCTTAAAAAAAAAAAGTTTAATTGCTCTGAGATATAATTTGGCAAAAATGTTCCCCTTTTCTGCTAAACAGCATTTTCTGTATTATAATTTATAAACACACGAGTGTCCTGTGAACAACAATAACAATAGATTTATTAAGTACATTAGCCGCTCAGAAGCCCTGAAGAAAATTTTCAGCCCAGGTTCTGTGAAAAAAAAATAGAAAACAAATGAAATAATGCAAATTATCTTTGAAGAACAAGTGCTCTGCATTCCACCTGAAGGAAATAAGACTAACATTTGAATGTATGAAAGAAATAATCTAGTTTCTTGTACAGTCGGTTCTTATTAACTCTGTTTACTGAAATGAAAATAATACCTATAAATAAAAAGATCTGCTTTTTGCTTTCTTTGTTCCTCCCGTTCCCTGATTGTTCAGGATTTTGCTCTTTGGGAGACTTCTCTTTACAAAGGGTATATATATATATATATATATATATATATATATATATATATATATATATATACACTCACCGGCCACTTTATGAGGTACACTTGTTAGTACCAAGTTAGACCTCCTTTTGCCTTCAGAACTGCCTTCATTCTTGGTGGCATAGATACAACAAGGTGTTGGAAACGTTCCTCAGAGATTTTTCTCCATAGTGACATGATAGCATCACGCAGTTGCTGCAGATTTTTCGGCTGCCCATCCATGATGATAATCTCCCATTCCACCACAAGCCAAATAGGTGGTACTGATGGGCACTCATAGGTAGCACTAATCGGCACAACAAACTATGAAAACTTTTTTTTTTTTTTTCAGAATTGTCGGTCTTTTTTTGTTTGTTTAGCAAAAAATAAAAGATTACGTGGTGATTAAATACCACCAAAAAAAGAGCTTCCCCTCATTTCAGATCTTCCCCTTCCCCTCATATTTACAGTGACTGCACTTCCAAGTGCACTTGTAGTGCAAAGTGGATTTGCCTTTAGTAAATAAACCCCATTGCACCTCTCTCTTTCCTTGCAGCGAGAAAAGAAAAGTGCATGTAAAAAAAAAAAATATATAATAATGATAAATAAATAAATAAATAAAAAATAGCTAGTGCCAGGGTTAGTGTTTGGATCACGTAAGGGTCAAAGGTCATGGTCAGCATATTTTGGGCAGGATTTTTTAATTTTTTTTTGATGAGATAAACTTAGTTGGTTCAGATGGTGTCAAGCATGGGTGGCGGCAACCAGGTGAGGAGTACAAAGACAAGTGTGTCTTGCCTACAGTCAAGCATGGTGGTGGGAGTGTCATGGTCTGGGGCTGCATGAGTGCTGCCTACACTGGGGAGCTACAGATCATTGAGGGAACCATGAATGCCAACATGTCCTGTGACATACTTAAGCAGAGCATGATCCCCTCCCTTCGGAGACTGGGCTGCAGGGCAGTATTCCAACATGATAATTACCCCAAACACACCTCCAAGACAACCACTGCCTTGCTAAAGAAGCTGAGGGTAAAGGTGATGGACTGGCCAAGCATGTCTCCAGACCTAAACCCTATTGAGCATCTGTGGGGCATCCTCAAACGGAAGGTGGAGGAGCGCAAGGTCTCTAATAGCCACCAACTCCGTTATGTCGTCATGGAGGAGTGGAATAGGACTTCAGTGGCAACCTGTGAAGCTCTGGTGAACTCCATGCTCAAAAGGGTTAAGGCAGTGCTGGAAAATAATGTTGCCCACACAAAATATTGACACTTTGGGCCCAATTTGGACATTTTCACTCAGGGGTGTACTCACTTTTGTTGCCAGCGGTTTATACATTAATGGCTGTGTGTGTACATTTACATTGTAGCAAATTAATTAGTAATTTTGGTGATTACAAAAAATCTCCCAGTATAACTTATTCATCCATTTAAATTTGATTTGTTAACTTATGGCATGCAAATATTTTGGAAATTTACAACGTGGCCCTCTTACTGGGCGATCTCGGCGTTAATACAACATTAAATATAAGGAAACATTTAATAGATACATTTACAGTGAAATTATATATAACAAAAAAAAAAAAGCCTAAAAAAAAGAAAATGAGTGCAGCCACATCGAATGATTGGTAAGCTACAATATAATACATTTTGCTTTTGGGTTTAATACTGCTTATATTTTAAATTGACTGCCTTATCACAGCATGTAGTATAACGGCTGTGTGTTGAGTTATTTTGAGGGGACAGCAAATTTACACTGTTATACAAGCTGTACACTCACTACTTTACATTGTAGCAAAGTGTCATTTCTTCAGTGTTGTCACATGAAAAGATAGAATAAAATATTTACAAAAATGTGAGGGGTGTACTCACTTTTATGAGATTCTATATGTGATATTGCTGCAATGGTAAGAAGCAGGAAAATGTATTTTGGGTTGGCCTTTGGTAGTAGGTTATACAAGAAATATCCAGCTAAATAAAATAAATAAATCAAGTGATATCCATTCTGGGTCTTTCACACGGGGCGGATCCGTATTGATCCGCCCCGTGAAGATCCGCTGCTCAGCGGGGATCGCACAGCTGTTCCCCGCTGAGCCGGCTGATGACAGGGCGGTCCCTGCACACTGTGCAGGGACCGCCCTGTCAGTTCTCCGCTCTCCTCTATGGGGGATCAGATGAACACGGACCGTCTGTCCGTGTTCATCCGATCCGCTCTGCAGACGGATGAAAAAATAGGGTTTTCCTCCGTCTGCAGAATCGGACAATTGCGGAGGCGGACAATAGCGGGTGTCAGCGGATGCTCATCCGCTGACACCCGCTGCCCCATAGACATGCATGTATGTCCATTTTTCATCCAAAAACGTATGGATGAAAAACGGACATACGGTCCGCATGTGTGAAAGGGGCCTTCCCATTTACCACCAAATGAAAGCCCAATTTGGTCTGAAAAAAAACACGGTATAATACACCTGAATGCACAAAGTAACTGTGATGATATGTACGGTGAAGTAAATGGTACAATAAATATTATTCAAAGGTGGTTATGGATCCCCTCTATTTATTGCACCTATGTCTTAACTTGTGTATTCCCAGAGTTAGCTAGTCTATTAAAACTCTTATCACATGTTACTGTTGATATCACAATAATACAAGGTTAGCTATGAAACCAAGCATGCTGCTTAATAAAACAAAGTCTTATTCCCAAGAAAATAGGAAACGCTAACATGAAAATACTAGAGAAAGATATTACAAACATATACCAACAAAACACATAATATCAGAATATCAAAGATACTTATCACAATGCTTTGTATGGCTGGGCTCAGATGGCAAAGAGAGCCATGAGGCTCAAAATGGTGGAGAAAGCCATGCGGCCCAGGCATAAGCCAAGAGCGATAGGGGTAGAGACAGAGAGCTCTTTAACTTGTTCAGTCCTTTATACTTCAATCATACACCATCCAGACCCAACCCCATTGCCATCCCATCTAGACTTTTGACGAATCAGTATTTATGGGGCAGTCCTCCTCAATATATTATTTTACTGTCCGTCCTGCTGCATTGGCCTCTAGGGGCAGCATTGTCCATGTCTATGTATGCTGGTCAATCTTCAATGCCTTTGATCTTTTGATCTTCCGTAGCAGGACATTCATCAATCATCTTGTCAGATATGGTCCCTTTAAAGTTTGCTTTATAGCAACAGATGGTCCGGAGCCAAGAGTTGTTCAAAGTCATTCCAGACCGCCCCCAGGAAAGCAAATGCTTGGTTGTATCAACCAGAAAGAAACTCCAGAAATATGATATTAAATCATGTTGCCTTCAAACATACGGTTTTACTAACACATGGCAAAATTGCATAATTGTGCTTAGGCATTAACATTTGTTTTAGCCTTAGGCGCAAAGAGGTTAATATATATTTTAGTTTAATTGGGGTACCTAAAAATTAAATTTCCCTATTTTAAATATAATGGGTAAACACTGATGCTTACTCTTTTTATTTACATCTATAAATATAATTCACCCTTTACCCACTACACCATTTATCAGCTGATCTCATCACTAATTCCCTTGCTGCCTTTTGCTACACTCTCCTCCTTTCAGCCGCTGTGATCTCTCTTAAGTGAGGATTTTGCAGTCCAGGAATGGAGATAATAGGTAGATGGGATTTATTGCTGTCAACAACGACCAAGGGGTGTTGCTGGATCTGCAGCTCCTTCACAGAGTCTGCTTCTGCATCATTAGCCCAGAGAGTCGTTTTTTCCTCCAGCAGAACCACGCTTCTAAGGATAATAATCCCACAGCTGTAATAGGCATGCACTGAAGGTGACTGCAGTCCATGTACGCCGAGTAAGATCACCCATGTAATGTCCGTTTTATGAAGTCGCTGAAAACACTTAGGCAGCCACATATCTCCACCCAGAGCCGGAGAGAAACTCAACAACAATATTAATACACAAAACGACGGAGTCCATAAAAATGCACAATTTCAAGTCAAGAATTTTGGAACTGCAAAAAATTTGCAATTCAATAGTGGCAGAGAAAAGGTTATAATTTACATAGTTTCCATAAAATGGTTTATGGAAAATGAGTTATAATTATATTGATTCATAAAATAATTTCAGGAAGATCAGAAATTTTTTTTTAAAAGGGAACACATTGAACACATTGGGGGTTATTTAGGAAAGGAAAATTCACTTTGCACTGCAAGTGCACTTGGAAGTGCAGTCACTCTAAATCTGAGGGGTAGATCTGAAATGAGGGGAAGCTCTGCTGATTTTATCATCCAACCAAGTGCAAGCTAAAATGCTGTTTTTTATTTTTCCTTGCATGTCCCCCTCAGATCTACAGCGACTGCACTTCCAAGTGCACAAAGTGGATTTTGCCTTTAGTAAATAACCCACATGGTTTATTTTTTTTTAAATATATGGGGTATATATATTTTGTTTATTGAGACTAAAAATTAAAGGGGTTGTAAATCCTCATGGCAATGACCCCCCCCCCAGCCCCCCCCGTTTTACTTACCTGACCCCTGTAATTTCCTTGGCGGAGATGCGCTGTCCCTCTCTGCACGGAGTCCTGGCTCTTGATTGGATAGATTGATAGCAGCGCAGCAATTGGCTCCCAATTCTGTCAATCAAATCCAATGACGCTGGCGCCGGGGGCGGGGCCGAGTCCGGCATTCGTGTCTGTGGACGGAAATGCTGAACTCGGGAACGCGCCCGCACAGTAACACCCCCGGGAGAACGCTTTTCCTAGGGGGTTAATTGATGACCCCAGAAGAGGAGGATCGGGGGCCACTGCCACTGGGTGCTGCACAGTGGAGGTAAGTATGATAGGTTTGTTATTAAAAAAAAAAAAAATAACAAACATGTTATACTTACCTGCTGTGTGTAATGATTTTGCACAGAGCAGTCCCCATCCTCCCATTCTGGGGTCCCCCACCAGCACTCCAGGCCCCTCCTCTTCATTGGGTGCCCCCACAGCAAGCCTCTTTCCCTCAGGGCACCATTGCGGGCTACCTCCACTGTGCAGCTCGTTTTGCACAGAGTTTCCCCAAACATCCATTCCTGCCGTGTCCATTGACAGAGACAGAGGGGCACCCCCCCCTGCGCACACGTGTCACAGGATTTGATTGACAGCAGCGGGAGCCAATGGCTCCCGCTGATATCAATCTGTCCAATGAGGAGAAAGACAGTGGCTGGAGCCGCTGCGCTCATGCACATCACTGGATCAGATGGGGTTCAGGTAAGAAAAAGGGGGAGGGGGTCTGGGGGGGCTGGAGCACAGAAGTTTTTTAACTTTAACTTTTAAAAAACACCTTGCATTCACCATCCCCCTAGCCCCCCGTTTTACTTACCTGAGCTCCGAATTTCCATCGGTGCGTCCCCGCCGTCCCTCTCTCCATGGGTTCCCGGCTCTTGATTGGATAGATTGATAGCAGCACAGCCACTGGCTCCCGCTGCTGTCAATCAAATCCAATGACACGGGCACCGGGGGCCGGGGCCGAGTCCTGCATTCGGCCTCTATGGATGCAGAATACTGGACTCGGAAGCGCGCCCGCAAGGTAACCCCCTCGGGAGATTGCTTCTCCAAGGGGGTTATCTAATGCGGGGACGAGCCGCAAGACCCGCTGAGGGACCCCAGAAATGGATGTTTGGGGAAACTCTATGCAAAACGAGCTGCACAGTGGAGGTAAGTATGACATGTTTGTTATTTAAAAAAAATAAAAACGATCCTTTAGTATCACTTTAAGGCTTTACAACTACTTTAATCCTTTCACACCTAAGGGTAAAACAAATCTTAATGCATGAGCTCAAGTTTGCAGCTTTGGCATGTTTTAGTAAAACTGTACATATCATCACAACTACTTTATGCATCCAGGTAGATTAAATAGAGTGGCGCCAAATTAATACAACATGATAGAAAATATACCGTACCTAATGTGCATAGAACTCTAATAATACAAATATCGATCTCAAGAATAAAGTCAAAAATTTCAATCTCAATAATAATAAAAATCACATTCAGATGGATTATACCATGTTTTTTTCATGTTCTGTTTTTATTTGGTGGTAAATGGTTATGGATAACTCCTGATTTATTTATTTTTTATCAAAGCGAAACTGGCCCACAATAGTAAAAAATATATATTTTTTTAAAATGTAACTGTATATTTCTTGCTACTACCACAACCTAATACCAAACAACAACCCAAAATAAATTTTCCTGCGCCCGACGATCGCAGCGATACCACATATGTTTATGTTCCTTTTTGTTTGTACGCGTAGTACAGCCTAGAAACAATAGTGTGCAATTTTTATTTCATTTTTGTATCCTGCCTAAAACACACCGACAATGACACTGGTACTAATTAAAAGAAAAAAAAACTGTAAAAAAAATACTGACCCTGACCTTGACCCTAACACTAACCCTGGCACTGACCTAGATCAAACCTTGATCTAGGTTTTTTTGTAATTTTATTATTTTATTTTTGTATTATTATTATTACTATTATTATTATTATTATTATTATTATTTTTTTTTTTTTTTTTTTTCTCTCTCTGAAATGACAGAGAAAGATACAATGTATCTCTCTCCTCCATTCACAGAGACAGAAAACACGGGGGCGGGCCTCACAGTGACTGATCACAGTGGTAGGCAATCAGAGGCTATCACAATGGTCTGGTGACCCGGAATCGGATGTTCCGGGTTCCGATTGTTAGAAGGGGGCCCGGGGCTGTTGGTGAGACGGCGTGCTCCCAGCACAAAGGGAGATTTGCAAATATGCGGTCCCATGGAAAAAAGCCCAGTCTAGTGGGGCTTTATATTTGTGTGAGATTGGCGTCGAGGGGTTAAAAAAAAAGAAAAAACATATGTGAAGAAAAAGATGACATATTTTATATAAAATACACAATATAAAATGTATTGTAAAATACATTTATATTCATTTTTACATGTTTTCTAGTTTTGCCTTGCCTCCTACTGTAAAGTCAGTTAATTATATAGCACAATAGCTCAAGGTGAATTTAACACACACAAGTCAAGTAAGCCTGGAGATCTTTACAGGTTCCTTCTGCAGCATCCCTCCCTCTCTGCTGGAACTAATGGGACTACACTAATTAGTCAGTTATACAAAGACAGTCAATGCTTGACTCTTTTATTAGAACATCTATGCATGCTTTGTAAGCTGATTGTCATGAATGCACCCTGCCTTTGTTAAAGTGGAACTTCATGCATGTTAAAAAAAAATTGCTAGCAAGCACAAAGTGGCACATAATTGTGAAGTGGAAGGAAACTAATAAATGGTTTCCAAATTTATTACAAATCAATATGTGAAAAATGTGGGGGGCGTTTGTATGGAGCCCCCCTGAGTCAATACTTTGTGGAATCGCCTTTCACTGGAATTACAGCTGCAAGTCTTTTTGGGGATGTCTCTACCAGCTTTGCACATCTAGAGAGTGACATTTTTGCCCTTCTTCCTTGCAAAATAGATCAAGCTCTGTCAGATTGGATGGAGAGCATCTGTGAACAGCAATTTTCAAGTCCTGCCACAGATTCTCAATTGGATTTAGGTCTGGACTTTGACTGGGTCATTCAATCCCCCCCGTACACACGGTCGGAAATTCCGACCACAAAATCCGTCGTATTTTTTTCGACGGATTTTGTCCGAAACTGGTGTTGCATACACAAGGTCGGACAAAGTTGTCTGAAAATCCGATCATTCCGAACGTGGTGACGTTCTTGTCATACAACGGAACTACGTAGAGGCTAGTAGCCAATAGCTTTGGTCTCGTAATTTGATCTGAGCATGCGTGGCACTTTGTCCGTCCGAATTCTGAACACACGATCGGAAAAAGTCTGATCGGATTGTGTTGTCGGAAAATTTAAGATCCTGCTCTCAAAAGCCCGCTAGAGCCCACACATGATCGGATTTTCCGACAACATAATCCGATCAGACTTTTTCCATCAGAATATCCGACCATGTGTACGGGGCATAACACATGAATATGCTTTGATATAACCCATTCCATTGTAGCTCTGGCTGAATGTTTAGGGTCGTTGTCCTGCTGGAAGGTGAACCTCCGCCCCAGTCTCAAGTGTTTTGCAGACTCTAACAGGTTTTCTTCTAAGATTTCCCTGTATTTGGCTCCATCCATCTTTCCATCAACTGACCAGCTTCCCTGTCCCTGCTGAAGAAAAGCATCCCCGCAACATGATGCTGCCACCACCATGTTTCACTGTGGGGATTGGGGATGAGCCCGATGTCCGTGTCGAACGTAAGTTCGTGGCAAATTCTAAAGCCACGGAATGCCGTTAAAGTCTATGGGACACTAACATGAAAAATCAAAAGTGCTAATTTTAAAGGCTTATACTGTATTCAAGTTATTGCCATAAAAACAAACGTGTTTGGGGAACTGGGTCCTGCCCCAGGGGACATGTATCAAAGCAAAAAAAAAGTTTTAAAAATGTCTGTTTTTCCAGGCGCAGTGATTTTAATAATGCGTAAAGCGAAACAATAAAAATGAAATATTCCCTCAGGTCTGGCATGGATATTAAAGGGAAAGCTGTGCCAAATTGTATTTAAAAAATGGCGTGGGGGTCCCCCAAAATCCATACGAGGCCCTTCAGGTGAAGAGGTGAAGAGCATCCTGACGACTCTCATGGTCAAGGTGTGGTCCCGTGGTGGTCCTATGCTCTTCCAACCCTGCATCTGGCGAGCTTGGACCTTCATCTCATGTCATCCAATCCCCAGCCTAGGGGAACTCTCTCACCTCTTCTCTCTTAGGCCCCTTTCACACTGGGGCGGTGCGGACGTCGGCGGTAAAGCAGCGCTATATTTAGCGCTGCTTTACCATCGTTTTAGCCGCAGTATTTGGTCGCTAGCGGGGCAGTTTTAACCCCCGCTAGCAGCCAAAAAAGGGTTAAAACCCCCGCAAGCGCCGGCGGTATTGACGCGGTATTACCTCGCTGTCCCATTGATTTCAATAGGTAATCAATACACCGCTCCTTCACTGCTCCAAAGATGCTGCTAGCAGGACTTTTTTTACTGTCCTGCTAGCGCACCGCTCCAGTGTGAAAGCCCTCCGACTTTCACACTGGCGTGAAAGGACCCGCTTTTTTCAGGCGCTATACAGGCGCTATTTTCAGCACTGTAGCGCCTGAAAAACGCTTCGGTGTGAAAGGGGCCTTATGTTCTTTCCTTCACCCCCCTCTTTTTTTTTCTTCTTCTTGTTTGTCCCCCCTTTTAGTGGACTCGTCCACTCCCTGCACCTATCCTAGCCCTGAACCCAGGCAGCATGTGTTGTCCCCCTTTCAGGAGGACATTGTAGTTCGATATAGTACATTTATAAGCACGTTCTGTTTGTAGCGCTCTATGGCCTTAAATCGTGCTTACTGTTTATATCTCCTGCGTGGGAATTCTGTGGATGTAACTGTCTGTAAATTGCCTCAATACAAATATTGTAGCAGAAAAGTGGAGATTACAACAATCTTAATGATATCCCTATTTCTTTGTTTATAAACAAAGTACTGTGATCGTATGACAGTCAACATCAACCCACATTGACGGATGCAGTGGCTTTATTGTCCTATAACTTCCATCAAAGCCATACTATGGTTGTAGCTGTGATGGAAGTTACAGGACAATAAAGCCATTGCACCCACCAATGTGGGTCAGTGTTAATATCCTTTGTCCTTGAAAGTCAATGGTGGGCCAAACACGAGTCATTGATAAGCAGAGAAGCTCCAAAATTACTTTTCTATGCTAATAACGCGACCTCTGCGCTCCATTTAGCCAATAACCGTCCTCCAGCCTGAGACAGAAGACACAATTCTTTGATTTGCTTCTAAAGCAATGTCCATTAGTGTTTTCTATGCTCAATAACTCCTTGTATAAATACATACGTAGGGAGACTGATGTTTAATTGAATCTGGATAAAGCTGAAACATTGCGGGCTATTATGTAAGTTCTGCTATAAGGCAAGCCGTTTTATTTTGATAATAAAAATTAAAAGCCTTTTATTGGCTCGTTAGCCCCCAGGCTTGAATATTTGTCTGGCACTTCAGATTCCCAACAAAACTCCCACAAAAGCTAATTGTATTTTCAATGTGCAACGTGAGATTAAAATGCAAGATGTCGGTATTGTTTTAATAGCAACATTTTCCCTAAATGACAGAGACTTCAGGTATCGTGTCAAAGTAGAAAAACTCCCTCAAAGCAAAGGAACAATCTTTCTAATAGAGGTGAGCGAGCCGATGGAAGACATCAGTTCATGTGTGAATATCTGTGAAGATTTATTTTTCCCCTTTTTTCGTTTCTGTAGAGTTTTTTGTTTTTTAGCAAAAAGTTTAATGCATTTTTTTTTTTTTTTAGTGGGAAGGGGATCATTCCATTCCATTTATATTTTAGTTTTGGATGTTAGAACCTCTATAAATTTACACTCACTGGCCACTTTATTCGGTCCACCTTGCTAGTAGCTGGTTGGACCCCCTTTTGCCTTCATTCTTCGTGGCATACAAGGTGTTGGAAACGTTCCTCAGAGATTTTGCTCTATAGTGACATGATAGCATCACGCAGTTGCTGCAGATTTGTCAGGTGCATATCCCATTTCACCACATCCCAAAGGTGCTCTATTGGATGAGATGTGGTGAGTGTGGAGGCCATTGGAGTACAGTGACCTCATTGTCCAGTGGTGAGATGATTGGAGCTTTGTGACATGGTGCATTATCCTGCTGGAAGGAGTCATCAGAAGATGGGGACATTGTAGTCATAAAGGGATGGACATGGTCAGCAACAATACTCAGGTAGGCCGGGACATTTAAACGATGCTCAATTGGTACTAAGGGGCCCAAAGTGTGCCAAGAAAATATCCCCCACACCATTACACCACCACCAGCCTGAACTGGTGATACAAGGCAGGATGGATCCATGTGCCAAATTCTGACCCCACCATCTGAATATTGCAGCTGAAATCCAGACTCATCAGACCAGGCAAAGTTTTTCCAATCTTCTATTGTCCAATTTTGGTGAGCCTGTGCCAATTGTAGCCTCATTTTGCTGTTCTTAGCAGGACAGGAGTGGCACTCGGTGTGGTCTTCTGCTGCTGTAGCTCATCTACTTCAAGGTTCAATGTGTTGTGCATTCAGAGATGGTATTCTGCATACCTTGGGTGTAACGAGTGGCTATTTGAGTTACTGTTGCTTTTCTATCATCTGGATCCAGTCTGCCCATTCTCCTCTGACATCAACAAGGCATTTTCCTCCAAACAACTGCCGCTCACTGGATATTTTCTCCTTTTCCCACCATTCTCTGTAAACCCGAGAGATAGTTGTGCATGAAAATCCCAGAAATACTCAGACCAGCCCGTCTGGCACCAACACCCATGCCACATTCAAAGTCACTTAAATCACCTTTCTTCCCCCTTCAGATGCTCGGTTTGAACTTCAGCAAGTCGTATTCACCATATCTAGATGCATACATGCATTGAGTTGCTGCCATGTGATTGGATGATTAGCAATTTGTGTTGCCAAGCAATTGAATAGGTGTACCTAATAAGGTTTCCGGTGACTGTATACTAATGTCCCTGTCCCCATTTGGAATGTTTTTTAATTGATGTCAGACAGAACAAGAAGTGGTGAGAATTTTCCCCACTTTCTACATTATGGGTTTCAGTAGAAGAAGAAGCGAGGAAAAATCTCCCTACTTTAGGTTTCTTTGACAGATATCAAACAAAATATAAGTGATATAATCTCCCCATGTCCTGTCTATTTGAAGGGGGCAAGACATAACAAGAATTATGGACAAAATCTCTCCATTTTCTGGCATTTGATGGGTGTCCAACAGAACAGGAAATCATGAAAATCTCACAACCTCCTTTTTATCGAATGGGCCTAAGACAGAAAAGAAAGTGATAGAAAATCTCTTCGCCTCTTGTCTGTTTCATAGATGCCTGACAGAACAGGAAGTGGGGTAAAGTCTTAAGCCTCGTACACACGATCAGATTTTCCGACGGAAAATGTGTGATGACAGGCTGTTGGTGGAAAATCCGACCGTGTGTACGCTCTATAGGACAATTGTTGTTGGATTTTCCACGGACAAATGTTGGCTGGCAGGCTTTAAAATTTTCCGCGGACAAATGTGTGTTGTCAGATTTTGTCAGAGGGTGTGTACACAAGTCCGTCGGACAAAAGTCCAAAGTACAAACACGCATGCTTGGAACCAAGGACGAGCCGGAAGCGGTCGGTCTTGTAAACTTGCGTTCGTAATGGAGAATTAACATTTGTGACACGGCAAATTATGAAATCTCCAAATGCAGCGCACAATTCTCTTCTTCTTTAATGGGATAATAATGAAGCTGCTTTGCTGGTGATACTGATGGAGTTATTGCAAACAAATTTCCAAAGGATTTTTTTTTCTAATGATGTCAAGAATAATATTATTATGCTTTTTTTTTCTTTTTTATTTGGGCAAAACACCATTATCCCGTAGTTTTTAAGAACAAAGATACAACTAGGTTGGTGTCCCTTGTCAATTTTACATTGTATTTTTCTAAATGTAACTGCCTACTCCCAAACTGTCATTTGAAGTAAAACGCATAGCCAAGTATTATTCTCCACAATTTTTTTATTGTGCATTATAAAAATAAAATTAGACATGCTATCTGCCAATAGAACTTAACCAAAAAGTGCATTCTATGCATCCAAAAATATAGAAAATATAACAAATCAAATCATTATTATTCAACCAAAAAAATAATGTCAAAGCAATAACTCCAAGGCTAATAATAAATAACACGTTTTCTCCTCTGATTCCGCAACATGTCTGGTTGACGAACAGCCGCTCAGAAATTAACTGAAAAGCATGAAATGAAAAGCGTGAAATGAAAAATGCAAATAAACACTCACCAAACTACTACCAATACGAAATTAGCAGAAGGAGCCCAAATGGTGGCGCTAAAGAGATGAAAAACCACATAGTACGTCTAGTACGTCACTACGTTCGTAATTGTTGGCCAACAATTGTATGGCCGTGTGTATGCAAGTCAAGTTTGGCCCATCGCCCTTCAGACAAAATTCCACAGTTTGTTGGTCAACAATCCGATCGTGTGTACGAGGCTTTAGTGCTTCCTGACATTTGTTGGGTGTCCAACAAATCAGGAAGTGATGAAAATTTCCCAACGTCCATTTTTTTTTTGATAAGTATCATAACAGGAAGGAATAGAAAATCTACCTATTTCCTGTCTGCTTAATAAGGATCAGAATGAGCAGGAGGTGGGGACACAGGGGGTTTAATTAACGCAATTTTAAGTAGAGTAAGTAATATTCGGAAACTCTGATGTTTCTGTGTCCTTTTTTTCTTCCTGTACTGGTAGTGCGTGTCAGAGAGAATGTGAGCATAAGAGAAATGTCCTCTACAGTAAATTGTAATAGGCTGTCCATTATAGATTGGTATAAAAAGAATGGGATTTTAAAGGTGCTACATTTATAATAACAAAATATTATCAAAATATTCACATTTTTGTAGTATACATATATTTAAAAATAACAATTTCATTAAAAAACACCACAGAATGTCCATGAGGCTATAGTACATGTGCAATAACTTCAACTTAACATGTTTCGCCAATCACTGACTTCCTCAGGAGACTTTTAAAGTACTGCATAGAATGCCACCAGGATGCTCAGGAATATTTGATGGGTAACACACACAATGTCCCCCATGGCAAATGTCACTGTGGCATTTGCTATGGGGGATGCCGTGTGAACATCCCACATCCTTTACTTATTGATGTATTTCTGCATACTTAAAGCGGAGTTCCACCAAAGAGTGGAATTTCCGCTTAATTGCTCCCTCCCCGCTTTCGGTGTCACATTTGGCACCTTTCAATGAGGGGGGGGGGTACCTGTTTTTGACAGGTCCCCTTTCCCACTTACGGGAGACCATGCCACGGCCCAATCTCCCGAAAGTTTGGCCCCTTCCTCCTTCCTCTGCCGGTAGACCAATCATAAAGCCCAGTGCGCTTTGCGCATGCGACTTAGGAAGTAGGGAAGGTTTCACTGCCAGGCTTCCTTACCTGGAATGGGGGCGGCTGCACCCGACAGTCGATCCAAAGATCGGCTGGAGTGCCGACATCACAGGCTCCCTGGACAGGTAAGTGGCCATATAGTAAAAGTATTTGTAGCTGCTGACTTAAAAAATTTTTCCTCAATGCGAAACTCTGCTTTATGTTGGTTGTTCTTTCTCTTGGTGAAACATATGTTTTGTGAACCTCAAAATTGTGTCTCATCCTTACTAGGGGAAAAGAGACCTGGAAATTAAGCTCTAGTGAACTCTTCATGTTTGTCCCCTTAATCATCTTGTGGGTGATCCTATTGGTGCATGATCTATATTTCTTTCTGTGTGTTACCCATCCATCAAACATTCATGAACACCCTGGTGGCATTCTTTGCAGCACTCTTAAAGCCTCCTGAGGAAGCTAGTGATTGCCAAATGTTGAGCTGAAGTTACTGCATATTTACTATAGCTGCATGGACATTCTGTAATGTTTTTTGGAAATTGTTGTTTTTAAATATACAGTATGTATACTACAATAACATTTGGATATTTTCTTAACTTAAACATTACCTAGATAGTCCATCCCGCAGAGTAGGCTTTACCAAGACACCTACAGTATTTGAGTCATTCTGCTCCCGATCTTCCCCCCAGAGTCATGTAATCTCAGTGCTTTATGCAGCTATGTTCGAGGATTCACCAGCTCTTTTCCGCTCTGATCACGCATTCTGGGATACTGCATATGGGATATGAGGCCATCTGGGAGCGCATCCATCTATATATTCATAAGGGATCCCTGAATCTCTCTACTGAAGAATATGGATACAAACTGAAAGTGGTATAGAACACCGGATCGGCTTAATAAGTTTGCCCCTTCTGTCCCTGATCGCTGTTGGAGATGTGGCAAAAAGGCAGGCACTTGCCTTTGATTTGGTGGGCCTTTCTGCTAATTCAGTCTTTTTGGCATAAGTTGCATGACACGATGATAGCGGTTTCTTAGCTCCCGTTGGAGTTCTCTCCAGCACAGTACCTCCTTCATTTCTCAAAGATATCTAAAAAGCGATATTACAAATTGATTGCTATGCATATGATCAACAAATCTAGGCTATGTGTGCCAGTTCATTGGAGGTCCACACCCCCCCCCCCTTTCGATGAAGGAGTGGTTTCATTGAATTTTTCTAATAGCAGAGATGGAGGAGCTAATCTATACCACCCTTGATGAAATCTCCAAATACTCTGATATCCGGGAAGCCTGGACAACCTTTCAAGGCTCTTGGTCATATCAGGAGCTACAACAGGATAGCAAGTTGTTATGTGATTGCAATTTAACGACTTTAGAATTTAGACATCCCACCTAAATCTCTCCTCTGGTCTGATATAACTACGCATACTCATTTGAGATAGATGGAGAGGGCAGTTGGTGGTGGCCCTAACCCCTCCCCATTCTTTATCTTTTGTTTGTTTTCTACCGTTTCCCCTTCCCCCCCCCCTTTTTTTCTTTCTTTTTTTTGGACCCACATTCTGGCTCTGGTGGGTGTGGATAAAAGGTAGAGAGATAACTTGAGATAGCCGCCTACTATTTTCATGTTCTTGATGGCTCATAGACCAAACTTAACATAAATTACCTATTTGCTCCTCACTTTGAAATAGTGGTCATTAAACGGTAATCCCAAGAAATGCTTCCAGTAGTATGGGTCAGTATCAGTGATGGTCGTATAGCTTCTTATACTGTTTTTAGTGTCTTCCTAGTTTGATACCCTTACCCCTAACTTATGGTAGGATCTGTTAAATTGTTGACATTACTCCACTTTTTTCTTGGTTTGTCATCTTCCGTTTACATGATGGTGTAATGTATTTGGAGTTAATTTTTGTATCTTTCCTAAAAATGTAATTAAATTAAAAATGAATTAAAATATTGGATATTTTGCTAATATTTTGTTATTATAATTGTGACACCTTCAAAATCCTGTTCTTTTTACACATACCTTCTTAAATATATTTGGCGGGATGTGGTGCCTTTGACCCTCAGAAACCTGGTAATCAGTGGCGGTCGGCCCACAAGGGATGCAGGGGTACCACCGCCCCCCCCAGCTTGCAATACCTGTGTGGCCACCCACTGTGCAGGGAGCCGGACCACTAGGTTTCTACCAGGTCCATCACTCCCTCACAGGAACGTTACCACATCCTGAGGCCCCAATTGGCCAGCTTTATATTGTCCTTGGGGTGTAGAGCACTGCGCCCCAAGCCCTCCCAACTTGTGATGCCAGCGAATCGGCATTGGCTTCCCAGCCATTCAGAACCCCCGAAAGAAGGCCGAAGACAGAAGCTGCAACCTCAGACAGTTCAGGGGAGCTCCGCCGTAGGGTGAGTGTGGACCGGGAGTGGGTCCCCCCCAAAATTCTCCAGCGCCAGCCGCCAATGCTGGTTATTCAATATATTTGGTCATTGCCAAAAAGAAGAAGAAAAAAAAAAAAAACCTTCAGCTTGGATTTCCACAGACTTAATGAGTTCATAATCAACAAAATTAATCAAAAAACAAAATTAATTCAAAAACATTTTTGGAGTGTTTTGATGGAAGCTGAGTTGACAGTTTAGTAATTAATTAATACCTATTATAACTCTATATAGGGCCAAGGTGACTACTCCATACATATAGTAAAATTAACAAAACCTGTAGAATTATGTTTATTTTTTTATTACATAATAACAACATATTTACCAAACAGCAACATAAAAAAAATAAAACATAAAAAAAAAAAATAGCAACTGTGCCACTTTAAGAAAACTAGAAAGCTTCATCAGTTTAGGAATTTTTCAATATACATGCTACAAAATGTGGACAAATTGACTTGACTTCACAAATGGATTTCCTGGTGGTAATACAGTCAACTGACCTTGTGTTATTTTTATTTATTTATGTACGTGCTTATTATTTTCGGTTGGAATTGCATTTTGGAGCCGTCTCCCGTTAATAGCCCTCACAAGGATGAAAAATCTAGCTCAGTCTTGCTCACAGAAATGTGATATAAGGCGTAACAAATATGAAATATATATTTCTAGCACAAGGTCAGCGAGCTGTGAATTCAGCACCCAGCCAATGGACAGCTCTAATGTATGAATAATAGGTGTGACAGCTGCAGCTTCGGTCTGACAACGGAACTGCCTGACAGCTGTAATTGTGAAGTACTCTCGCATACAATATTAGTTAAATACTTAACAAAAGTACGCTTGACTGGGCTTGAATTTTTTTATGCAATTAAACATGATACCAGTCTCCCCATGTAAAACATATTCATAGAGAAAAAAAAAATACCTAAAAATATTCAGAGAGAAGTCATATTTTTTTTAAATCATATTAAATAATAATAAAAAAATCTTATAAAAAAAATGTAAAGAGTTAATAAAAAAAAAAAATAAATGAAAAAAAATTTGAAAACAACTTAAAACATATAAATACATATTTTAATAGCACACATCTTCCCAAAAATTACAAGCACAGTTTTAATTTTACGGATTTTATATTAACCACTTGTTGACTGCCTAACTGTAAATATACGGCATTACTTTAATGTTAAATACCGGGGTTATGGCAGCTTATTTACAGTTCATTTAAAAGTGGTCCCAGTGACAGATCACTTTTATAGGCCACGGGAGAGGTCCTCCCACACCCCTACTGCTTCCCGGTGGTTTCCGAGGTTACCAGAAATGAAAAGAGTTAATATAAGAAAAAATAATAAATGAAAAAAAAAATAGAAAACACCTTAAAACATATAAATACCTATTTTAAAAGGACACCATCTTCCCAAAAATTAAAAGCCACAATTATAATTTTTATGGATTTTATATTAACCACTTGCTGACTGCCTAACTGTAAATATACGGCATTGTTAAATACTGGGGTTAGGGCATCTGCCATAACCTCGGTATCTTTATATACAGTTCATATAAAAGTGGTCCCAGTGACTAATCAATTATATAGGCCGCAGGACAGGTTCCCCCCACCACTTCCCGGTTGTTTCCGAGCTTACCAGAGCCGTCGGTAACCCAGGAACCTGACCTGGTGCGGCCGATGGCTAGGCAGGAAGTGGGAGCTAGCTTGCGTCTTGCTGTCGGACGTCCCTTCCACCTCTCAGGGCTTAAAGGGATGATCTTTTTTCCCCTTAAAGGCAAAATGTTTTGTTTTGTTTTTTGCTTTAAAGGTAAATTAGAGATTTGGGGTATTTTTGACTGCAGATCTCTCAATAAAGAGGACCTGTCATTCTTATTTCTATTACAAGGGATGTTTACATTGCTTTTAATAGGAATAAAAGTGATTAAAAAAAACAATTAAAGGGACTGCGTAAAAATAAAAAATAAAAAGTAAAACAAATAAGAAAAACAATGTTTTAAGTGCTCTATCTCTGCGAGCTCGTGCGCAGAAGAGCACGGCTGGCCGAAACGACATTACCTCGCGTTGCTTATTTTTTTTGGCCACTTGGTGCGAGCATGCGCCCCCAGCCCGGAGCTGATGTGAGTGCCCAGCGGGTGTGCTGACCGCCGGGCACCCGCGATTGCTCGTAACAGAGCAAGAACCAGGATCTGTAAATATGTGTAAACACACAAATCCTGGTTCTTTCAGGGGAGAGGAGACCTCTCTCCTCCTAGATAGTCCCATCCCCCCATAGTTAGAACACACCCAGGGAACACAGTTAACCGCTTGATCGCCCCCTAGTGTTAACCCGTTCCCTGCCAGTGACCTTTACACAGTAATCAGTGCATTTTTATCGCACCGATCGCTGTATAAATGTCAATGGTCCCAAAATGGTGTCAAAAGTGTTCGATCTATCCGCTGCAATATCGCAGTCCCGATAAAAATCGCAGATTGCCACCATTACTAGTAAAAAAAAAAAAAAAAATGCCATAAATATGTCCCCTATTTTGTAGACGCTATACATTTTGCGCAAACCAATCAATGTAGAAGATATGTAGAAGAATATATATCAGACTAAACTGAGGAAAACAATTGTTTTTTGGGTAAAAAATGTGGGATTTTTATTATAGCAAAAAGTTAAATATATTGGGGTAGATTTACTAAAATTGAAGCGTGCAAAATCAAGTGCAGCTGTGCATGGTAGCCAATCAGCTTCTAACTTTAGCATGTTCATTTAAGCTTTGACAATAAAACCTGGAAGCTGATTGGTTTCTATGCAGAGCTGCACCAGATTTTGCTCTCTCCAGTTTTAGTAAATACGCCCCATTGTGTTTTTTTTTTTTTAAATTGTCGCTTTTCTTTTGTTTATATCGCAAAAAATAAAAACCGCAGAGATGATCAAATACCACCAAAAGAAAGCTATTTTTATAGGGAAAAAAGGACATCTATTTTGTTTGGGTACAACATTGCACGATCGTGCAATTGTCAGTTAAAACGAAGCAGTGCCGAATCCCAAAAAATGGCCTGGTCAGGAAGGGGGTAAATCCTTCTGGGGCTGAAGTGGTTAAGTCGCAAACCGCATACGTAAACAGTGTTCACACCACACATGTGATGTATCGCCACAATAGTTATAGTGAGAGCAATAATTCTAGCACTAGACCTCCTCTGTAACTCTGAACAAGTAACCTGTTTTTTAAAGCATCGCCTATAGAGATTGAGTACAGTAGTTTGTCGCCATTCCATGAGCGTGCGCAATTTTAAAGCATGACATGTTAGGTATCTCTTTACTCGGTGTAACATCATCTTTCACATTAAACAAAAAAATTGGAGTAACATTGCTGTTTTTTTATTTATTTTTTATTTATTTTAGTGTATTTTTTCCCAAAAAATTGCATTTGAAAGACCGCTGCGCGAATACATTGCAACATAAAATATTGCAACGGCTGCATTTTGTGGGGCACAGTGGGAGCAATTGATGGGCACAGTGGGGGAAATTGCTGGGCACAGTGGCTGGATTTGATGGCACAGTGGCTGCATTTGATAGCACAGTGGCTGCATTTGATGGCATAGTGGTGGCAATTGATGGGCACAGTTGCTGCATTTGATGGCACAGTGAGGCTGCAATTAATGGGTTTTTTTTTCAGAATTTTTCAGTTTGTTTGCCCCCCCCCAAAAAATTTTGAGCACCAGCCACCACTGGTGGAGAATTGATGTAGCCACCCAAGGACAGGAGATGTGTTATTTGCAAGGTTATCAGGTGAAAATAAAGCACAGGATGCTTAAAAAAAGAAAACCAATGCAGACACCACAACAAGTAAGTGACTGGCAATGTATTACATTTTTGGTTTTTGCCCTAGCCCTCCAGTGTTCCTCCTCCACCCCCCCCTGTATATTTTTCATTTTTTATACTTACCTGCAAGGACCCCTCCTTTTTCTGATCTTCTCCTGATGATGGGAAGTCCTTGATGATGATGATCACATCAGTGCAGTTCTTTTCATCACTACATATGTGTATATTTGTATATACCAAAGCCATTTTGTTCTTATTTTAGATGCATTAATACATCAGGGAAAAAAAAATACAAATTAAAAAAGATAGATAGATAGATAGATAGATAGATAGCTAGATAGATAGATAGATAGATAGATAGATCTATATCTATATATATATATAGATATATCTATATATATTAGGGCTGTGGAAATTTAAGATTAATTCCTCAATTAATCGATACATTTTTTTGATCGATCAAAATTCTTTTGATCGGTACTCACCTCTCCGCTGGCTTCCGGGTCTTCAGGGAGTTCCATCGGAGATCCGGTGAAGTCACGGACATCAACGTCACTGGACTCCTCCCCCTTCCCCAAGTGCCTCCGTCTGCTAATGAAGGGAAGGGGGAGGAGATCCAGTGATGTTGAAGTTCTGATTGAACGTAACACGTGTACGGGGGAGGAGCTACGCATGACGTCACCCGCTGCTGCCCTACGGAACTAACACGATTGTCGGCTTTACATGCTGTGTTTTTGTCATCTTTATGTGAGTAGTTTGTGTTTGAACACAAAAATGTAGACTTATATTTAAGCGGTGAGCACTTAGATCTTTTCTTTCTACCCATGACCTGGCGTCCTTGCTGAGATCTAAGGAGACGTGAGAGAAGTTTATGTTAACCCTTTTGATACCCGCTTGCATGACCACCTGTTTGCACAGGGGTCCATGCCATAAGGTGAGAGTGATTAGTTAGACCGGAGGTGGAGGGATTGTCACGCTACTGTGGAAAAAAAATGACTTACGTCAGTGCTACAGTTTGAATTTAAAACGTATTTGTGTGAACTGTGAAGTTAAGTCATGGATTGTGGAAACTAAACTAGTGTTGGGTGATTGTATATAGTGTATACCACATTTACCACTGACTGATGCAGAGTTGCAATGCAAGGAGATCAGCTAAAAGTAGTTGGATCTGTATGTGTATGTGCATTCTAATTAATTGAAATTAGTTGATTAATCGATTAAAAAAAAAAAAAACGATTAATCGAACACGAAAATTTTAATCAGTAACAGCCCTAATATATATATATATATATATATATATATATATATATATATATATATATATACTGGATGGCATTTGTTAACTCAAACAAAATAATAATAATAATAATAATAAACATCTTTGGTTACAGTGTTGCAAAAAAATATCTTCCTTGAATCCTTTTTACTAATCTCTATAAGCATAAATAAGTATTTTTAAACACTCACCAGCTGTTGTATAATGTTCAGTTCCAGAGCTCCGTCTGCTCAGGCTTGTCTAGCAGATGTTAATCTCAAAATCAACTTGGGGAATCCTTAAAATTAATCATAATACTTTTTTAAATGAAAATATAATTAATATTAGGGCATAAAGTAAAAAAAAAAAAAAAAAATGTATTTTAATTAATTAATTTATTTGTTTATTTATTTTAATTAACTAGATACAATTGCAAATATTAGGTCACAGATAAATAAAACATACTATGTCACAAACTAAGCTGGCATTTAAAAAAAAAAAATACTTTTATCATTTGTTCTACTATTTTATAATATTTATACCGTTGCCTAAACTTTCTCAGACAAGAACTTTCTGTTAGACATGTGCACAACAGAAAAATTTGTTTATTTTCGTTTCGTTTCTTTCGTTTCCGTTGATTCGTAACGATTCGTAAATTCGTAAGTCGTCGGTGTTCGTATTCGTAACGATCCGTATTTTCGTAAGAGTTATTTTTTCGTTAATTTGTTTTTCCGTTAGTTTAATTTTCGTTTATTCGTTTATTTGAAATTCGGACGCATTTGTATTTATTCGTACTTTCGTAACATTCGTAACATTCGTAGATTCGTAATCGGAGCATAACTCATAATTTTATGTAATGTGTATGCTATTATTACATTTTAAGAGACACGGAAAATTCTGAATCAAAAAAAGTTACGAATGTACGAATTTTTTCGTTCAATCCATTCGAAGCACGTTAAGCAACGCCATTGTAAGAGACACGGAAACGTATGAATCGCAAAAAAAAAAGTTACGAATGTACAAATTTTTTCGTTCAATCCATTCGAGGCACGTTAAGCAGCGCCATTGTAAGGGACCAATTACCAATTCAACCAAAAAAAAAAAAGTTATGAATGTACGAATTTTTTCGTTCATTTTGATTTTCGTTGTTCCTGTTTTCGTTTTTCGGATTTTCTTCTTTCGTAGATTCGTTGTTTCTAATTTGTTTTTTCGGATTTTCGTCGTTTTCGGATTCATTCGATTCGAACGATTTGTCATTCGTTAAAATTTTTAGCGAATCGTTCGTTCATTCGTACGATAACGAATGAACGAATATAACGAAAAAAAACGAAACGAATTGCACATGTCTTCTTTCTGTAGTTTCTGCACATACAGCTTCTTCCTCTGATCTGATCTCACTTGTCTGTTACAGATTCTATAGATCTGATCTTTTAGTGATTTGCACTAAAACGTTATTGCATCTTCATTACTTTGGTGAAAATCAGGTCTGTTACACTTGGTGGGTGCTTTTAGAAGTTGTGGTCTTCAATTTTACCAAGAAGCACACAAAGTAAATTGTGAAGCTTTTTTTTTTTTTTTTTTTTTATTTACATGCTTAGCATTGTCCTAGAGTAAAAAAAAAAAAGTTAAGGTTGAACTCCAAGCAAATACACTCACCGGACACTTTATTAGGTAAACCTGTTCAATTTCTTGGTAACACAAATTACTAATCAGCCAATAACATGGCAGCAACTGCATTTAGGCTTTTAGACGTATTGAAGACAATTTGCTGAAGTTCATCAGAATGGGGAAGAAAGGGGATTTAAGTAATTTATCCTTCCAGCAGGATAATCACCATGTCACAAAGCTCCAATCATCTCACCACTGAATAATGAGGTCCCTGTACTCCAATGGCCTCCACACTCCCCACATCTCATCCAATAGAGCACCTTGGGGTGTGGCGAAAATTGGCATCATTGATGGGCAGCCGACAAATCTGCAGCAACTGCGTGATGTTATGATGTCACTATGGAGGGAAATCTCGGAGGAACGTTTCCAACACCTTGTTGTATTTATGCCATGAAGAATGAAGGCAAAAGGGGTCCAACCCGGGACTAGCAAGGGGGACCGAATAAAGGGGGCCCAACCCGCTACTAGCAAAGTGCACCTAATAAAGGGGGTCCAATCCGCTACTAGCAAAGTGCACCTAATAAAGGGGGTCCAACCCGCTACTAGCAAAGTGCACCTAATAAAGGGGGTCCAACCAACTACTAACAAGGGGACCTAATAAAGTGATGGTGTGGATAATAGACACAAATTAATAGAGCTCTGTTAACATTAATGCATCTTTTTTTTTTTTATGCAAGCAGTGTAAATAATTACATTTTGCATAAAATTAGCATCTTTTAGTCGATGTGCAGAGCTCAAAATAGGGCGGGGAAAGCAGCACAGGGAGCCAGCCAGTTATGCGGCAGGGCATGGAGCATGCTGACATGAGGGGAGCTCAGAGAGAGAGCTTATCAATCTGCTGCTTCTCCTTTCACTGTCCGGTCGAAGGCTTGAGGTGGAAAGGAAACCTGTAAATGTTATTTAACCACTTTTTTTCTGACATTTGTTGCCTTCAAGTTAAAATATTTGTTGCTAGAAAATCACTAAGAACCCCTCAAAACATTATATATATTTGTTTTAGCAGAGACTCTAGAGAATAAAATGGCAGTTGTTGCAAAAGTTTATGTCACACTGTATTTGCGCAGCTGTCTTTCAAATGCAATTTTTTGGGGAAATAAAAAAGCATAAAAAAAGGAATAAAAAAAAAAGAAAACAATGCAATCTTTTGGGAAAAAATACACTTTAAAAAATTTAATCTGTGTGTTTGCTGGTGCATGGTACTAATTATTTATTGCTCTGATTGCACACACCTAAAAAGATTGTCAACATAAAAATCATCACTTTTTTTTAAAATCATTTGTATTTCATTTATTTTGATTTTAATTATTATTATTTTTATTTTTTTTACATTGTCCCTTTAATTTAATTTTTTTTCTAATCACTTTTATTACTGTTACAAGGCATGTTAATATCCCTTGTGATAGCAATACTCACGTTTTTTTAGGAGGGATCTGGGGGGTCTATAAGACTTATAAACTTTCAAAACGTCAAGTTTGGCTGTTTGGAATACAGACATTTTTTTTAATCTTGTGCAGATTTTATGTTTTACTGACTGTTTGTTGTTAATGAACCAATCATTAAAAAAAAAAATCCAACACATATCAAGGGGACAACTATTTCCCTTCATCATGGCTTCAAAATGAAATATGGTTCATACTCATAATTAAGTGATGATGACAGAAATAATTATCACATAAAATAAACCTAAATTTAAGTTTCACTTTATTTTCATAAAAAAATAAAAAGAATAAATAAAAATGATTTAAAAAAATATGTGATGATTTTGTTGTTGTTGACAATTTTTTAGGTGTGTACAATCAAAGCAATAAATAATTAGTACCATGCACCAGCAAAACACACCGATTTTATTTTTTTACTGACTGTTTGTTGTTCATAAACCCATCATTAAAAAAAAAAAAACAACACATTTCAAGGGGACAACTATTTCCCTTCATCAGGGCTTCAAAATTAAATATAGTTGATAATCA
Organism: Lithobates sylvaticus; assembly: GCA_028564925.1. Lineage (NCBI taxonomy): Eukaryota > Metazoa > Chordata > Amphibia > Anura > Ranidae > Lithobates > Lithobates sylvaticus. The sequence goes on from CM053038.1 coordinate 73,486,352, forward strand.
TAATTAAGTAAGATGGTGTTTCTGTCATCACATGCATGTATGTACGACCAATTAATAAAAAATACAAATGATTTAAAAGTACATGCAAATGAATATACTCCACAAATATTAAATCATTATTAAAAATGCATCACATAATGACAGCAAAATTATCACATAAAATAAACCTGAATTTAGGTTTCACTTTATTTATTTATTTATTTTTAAAACTGAAATAAAAATTATTTAAAAAAAATATGTGATGATTTTGCTGTTGTTGACAATCTTTGTAGGTGTGTACAATCAGAGCAATAAATAATTAGTACCGTGCACCAGCAAACACACAGATTTTATGTTTTACTGACTGTTGTTGATGAACCCATCATTAAAAAAAAAAATATCCAACACATTTCAAGGGGACAACAATTTCCTTTCATCAGGGCTTCAAAATTAAATATAGTTCATAATCATAATTAAGTAAGAAGGTGTTTCTGTCATCACATGCATGTAAGTATGTTGGACCAATTATTAAAAAATACAAATGATTTAAAAGTGCATGAAAATTAATATACTCCACAAATATTAAATCATTATTAAAAATGCATCACATGATGACAGAAAATCTATCACATAAAATAAACCTGAATTTAAGTTTTATTTTTTTTTAAATTGGAAAAAAAAAACTGAAATAAAAATTATTTTTTAAAAATGTGATGATTTTACTGTTGTTGACAATCTTTTTATGTGTGTACAGTCAGAGCAATAAATAATTAGTACCGGGCACCAGCAAACACACAGATTAATTTTTTTGTTGATGAACCCATCATTAAAAAAATAAAATAAAACAACACATTTCAAGGGAGGAAATCATTCTCCTTCATCAAGGCTATGAATTGGCAAATTGCCAATACTTGATTCCTGGATGATGATTCAAGTCCCTACTTATCCCTACTTTGGTAACTTACTATAAGAGGCCACATTAATATTCTCATCAAGGCTATGAAATTAAATATAGTTTATAATCACAATTAAGTAAGATGGTTTCTGTCATAATATGCATGCGAGTATGTAACACCAATTATAAAAATAATAAAAATTATTTAAAAGTACATGCAAATGAATATACTCCACAAATATTAAATAATTATTAAAATTGCATCACATGATGACAACCAAATTACATACATTAATAATAATTATAATAAATATAATATAATAAATAAACCTGATTTTAATTTATAATATAATAAATAAACCTGATTTTAATTTCACTTTATTTTTATTGAAAAAAAATGAAATAATAAAAAAAAAAATATGGGATGATTTTGTTGTTGACAATCCCCTTAGCTAAGCAATAAATAATTAGCACCGTCCACCAGCAAACACACAGATTTTATTTTTTACTGACTCCCTTTGCAGCTCCTCTAGCTTTGGATGGATACTTTTTAAAACTCACTCCTTAAGGTGATGTGAGGTTAACGTTTTTTTTTTTCTCCCTCAATAAACCAGGTTTATATGCTTTAATTTTTACACTCTATACTTCCAATAGACTCCTGTCCAAATCCATAAACTTCTTTCTAAATTGAATCGATAAGAACTTATAGGTAATATGTTACGCTTTTTGTGTTTCGGACTTTTATGGTTTTATTTGACAACTTCTATTACAGTGTATCGTTTTTCACAATTCTATTAGAGCCCCTTAAAGGCTAAAAAAGAGTGGGAGGAAAATCCCATCTGTATAACGCAGTACAAGGGACCTTTGTGGATAAAAATAATACATGAGTGGAAGACGTGTTTTCTATTGTACCCGCAGCTTTATTGTTTTGTAACATGCTCCAAAAAAAAAAATAGACTTTGTTTTTTTTTTTTTTTTATATATATACTGTATTGTGTGTCTGTTCTTTTAGCCTTCAAAGCAGTACTCAGCTGTATCTGAGAATGCTATTTAATTCATTTGTAATATAATGAGAAATCTTGCCTATCCAACCATGTCTCTATGTTTTATGTTGTTTTATGTTGAAATCACTTTGAACCCCCCCCCCCCCCCTCTTTCCTAGCATTTCTAGCTGTTCTAGCTGTGGCCATCTTGAGTAAGGGCAGATGATTCATAAAGCACTTACTTCCTGGAATCCAACTGCCCTTTGCTCATGCATGCAGGCAGGTGGGCGTGCTTAGTTAAGAAAGCCCCTCCTCTCATGAGGACTCCTGGGACGTAGCCTAGGCCACAAACCAGGCAGTAACCTAAGCGCTGCGCAAACTGTTGGCGCGATATAAAACCGGTATTGTAATAATAATAATAATAATAATGAAGAAATGTAAAAAAAAAAGTGTGAAACAAGTAAATATAATATACCTTCCTATCTATTTACTAATGTTAGCAGCATAAGGATCAAAAATAGTTGATGTTGATTAACCACTTTCAGACCGGACCAATTTGCAGCCAAAGGACCAGGCCCCTTTTTGCGATTCGGCACTGCGTCGCTTTAACTGACAATTGCGCGGTCGTGCGACGTGGCTCCCAAACAAAATTGACGTCCTTTTTTTCCCACAAATAGAGCTTTCTTTTGGTGGTATTTGATCGCCCCTGCGGTTTTTATTTTTTGCGCTATAAACAAAAATAGAGCGACAATTTTGAAAAAAATGCATTATTTTTTATTTTTTGCTATAATAAATATCCCCAAAAAATATATAAAAAAACATTTTTTTTCCTCAGTTTAGGCCGATACGTATTCTTCTACATATTTTTGGTAAAAAAAATCGCAATAAGCGATTATTGATCGGTTTGCGCAGAAGTTATAGCGTTTACAAGATAGGGGATAGTTTTATAGCATTTTTATTAATAATTTTTTTTTTATTATTAATGGCGGAGATCTGCGATTTTTTTTTGTGACTGCGACATTATGGCGGACACATCGGACATTTTTGACACATTTTTGGGGACCATTGTCATTTTTACAGCAATTAATGCATTTAAATGCATTGATTTCTGTATAAATGACACTAGCAGTTTAGGGGTTAACCACAAGGTGGCAGTGTAGGGGTTAAGTAGGCCTAGGGGTGTGTTTTTTACTGTGGGGGGGCGTGGCTGTCAGCTAGTGAATGCTGATCTCTGCTCCAATCACAGGGAGCAGAGATCGGCGTCACTAGTTGCTAGGCAGAACAGGGAGATGCTGTTTATCTCGGCATCTCCCCGTTCAGCCGCTCCGTGAGACGATCGCGGGAGTCCCCGCGGCGATCGAGTCCGCGGGGACCGCGGCCGACTCACGGGGGTCCCGACCGGCGCGGGAGCGCGCCGCTCCCGGCGCGCTCCCGATGGCACGGACAGGCGAAAGGAGGGACGTATATATACGCCCTCCTGCCTGTACGTGCCATTCTGTCGACGTATATCGTCGTGCGCCGGTCGGCATGTGGTTAAGAGAGTGAAGTTCCGACTTAAGTCCCCCCTTTTTACCCCACAACCTTAGTGGGTTGTTTTGTTTTGTTGTTAGTACAGTTATTCATTAAGTGTTCTTGCATAGCAAGATCACTTATTGTTATCTCACATATATATATTATTATTATTCTTATAGCCAAATTTACCACCCTAACTCCTCCCACAGTTTTTACGCTACATATACCGAATATATACCAAAACGTGCGGATTGTTCCCGAATGGTGTGCTATTACTTTGTGGAACGTTTCGCCGAACGTTTCACGAAATATCGTCATTTTTGCGGCGAAATTTGTCCCATAGGAATGAATGGAGAAATGTTCAAAACTAGAGTGGGAGGTGACAAAAGCTCTGAGGGGAATTTTAGCTCCTCCCACACAGCTTTGAGGGGGGTTATAGGTAGTCCCACACAGCTGAGGGGGGTTATAGGTAGTCCCACACAGCTCTGAGGGGGATTATAGGTAGTCCCACACAGCTCTGAGGGGAATTATAGGTAGTCCCACACAGCTGAGGAGAATTATAGGTAGTCCCACACAGATCTGAGGGGAATTATAGCTTCTCCCACACAGCTCTGAGGTGAATTATAGGTAGTCCCACACAGCTTTGAGGGGAATTATGAAATTTGAAAAAATAATAATAATAATAATTTTAGAAAAAAAAGGAAATTATGAAATTTGAAAAAAATATGAAAATTAGGAAATTTGAAAAAAAATGAAAAATAGGAAATTTAAAAACAAAAATTTTTTGAAAAAAAAAATATATTTAGAAAAAAAAAAATTTATTTTTGAAAAAAAAAATATATTTTGAAAAAAAAATCATTTTTATAAAAAAATATTTTTGGTAAAAAGTCATTTTAAAAAAAAATAATAATTAAAAAAAAAAATCATTAAAAAAAAATTGGGGGAAAAAAATCATTTAAAAAAAAATAATTTTGGAAAAAAAATGTCATTCTTGAAAAAAAAAAAAATTTATAAAAAAAAATCAATAATTTTAGAAAAAATATTTTTTGGAAAAAAAAAATCATTAAAAAAAAACACAGCTCTGAGGGGATTATAGGTAGTCCCACACAGCTGAGGGGAATTATAGGTAGTCCCACACAGCTTTGAGGGGAATTATGAAATTAAAAAATAATAATAATAATAATAATAATAATAATTTTAGAAAAAAAATGAAAATTAGGAAATTTGAAAAAAAATATATATTTGAAAAAATAAATTATATTTTGAAAAAAAATTTTTTAGAAAAATCAATCATTTAAAAAAAATATAATTTTGGAAAAAAAATGTCATTCTTGAAAAAAAAAATATTTAAAAAAAAAAATCAATCATTTTAGAAAAAACATTTTTTGGAAAAAAAAATCATAAAAAAACACAGCTCTGAGGGGGATTATAGGTAGTCCCACACAGCTGAGGGGAATTATAGGTAGTCCCAAACAGCTCTGAGGGGAATTATGAAATTTAAAAAAAAAAAAAATAATAATTAAAAAAAAAATAATAATAAAAAAAGTAAAAAAAATAATTTTAGAAAAAAAATATTTAAAAAAAATAATTAAAAAAAAATCATTAAAAAAATTTTTTTTTAGAAAAAATAAAAAATTTTTGAAAAAAAAAATAAAAAATGTCATTCTTGGAAAAAAAAATTATTTTACAAAAAAAAATCAATCATTTTAGAAAAAAAAGGAAAATTAGGAAATTTGAAAAAAAAAAATCATTTTAGAAAAAAAAAATCATTTAAAAAAAAAATCATTAAAAAAAATCATTTTTGAAAAAATAAATAAAAAGTTTAGTTACTCAAGCCACTCCACCCAGTTACTCCGCCCACTCCTGTAGGTGGAGGCAAGAACACGTCACACAATTTCCCCAGAAATTGTAGATTTTCTAGTTTAAATTACTCCTTCTATCATACCAAGTACAATTCCAATTCAAGAAGGCCATCCAGCATTGGTCCACATGGTGAATTCGTCTTCTATAGGGGTCCCCCTGAACAATCTTTTCTTGAGAAGACTGTGGGACTCCCAGATCTACGAGGGATTGGGACAGGTGTAGGATTTTTGGGGTAATGTTAGGGGGGGGGTTGCATCTGATCTGAGGGTGCAGTATAAAAAGTCATAAGGCATAATGCCAACAGTGGGACAGACATGCAGTATTCCCCATTCATTTAGCGTTTTTTTGTACCTGGAAATAACATCTGAGGAGGTTCAGGAGTGAACAGGGAACATAAGCATGTATATTAGGCTCTCATTAGATTAGGATGATTAAACAAAGCCCCTGCCTCTTTATATAAAGTGTCCCTATCAGAGTGTCTCTTTACACCAGGCCTCCTCATCAGATTGCCCCCTTGTATCAGGTGTCCCCATCAAATTGCTCCCCTACATTAGGTGTCCTCATCAGAATGCCCCCCTTACATCAGGCATCCCCATTAGAGTCCTTCTTACATCAATTGTCCCCATCAGTGTCTCCCTTACATCAGGTGTCCTCATCAGTGTCCCCCTTACATCAGTTGTCCCCATCAATGTCCCCCTTACATCAGTTGTCTCCACCAGAGTCCCTCTTATATCAATTGCCCCCATCAATGTCCCCTTTACATCAATTGTCCCCATCAGAGTGCCCCTTCCACATCAATTGTCCCCATCAGAGTCCTCCTTTACATCAGATGTCCCCATCAGAGTCCCCCTTTACATCAGATGTCCCCTTCAGAGTCCCCATTTACATTAGATGTCCCCTTCAGAGTCCCCATTTACATTAGATGTCCCCATCAGTGCCCCCCTTACATCAATTGTCCCCATTAGTGTTCCTCTTACATCAATTGTCACCACCAGAGTCCTCCTTTACATCAGATGTCCCCATCAGAGTCCCCGTTTTCATCGGATGTACCCATCAAAGTCCCCCGTTTACAGTTTACATCAGATGTCCCCTTCAGAATCTCCATTTACATTAGATGTACCGATCAGAGTCCTCCTTTACATCAATTGTCCCCATCAGAGTGCCCCCTTACATCAGCTGTCCCCATCAGAGTCAGTCTTACATCAATTGTCCCCATAAGAATTCCTCTTACATCAATTGTCCCCATCAGAGTCCCCGTTTACATCAGATGTCCCCATCAGAGTCCCCCTTTACATCAGATGTCCCCTTCAGAGTCCCCCTTTACATCAGATGTCCCCTTCAGAGTCCCCATTTACATTAGATGTCCCCATCAGTGCCCCCTTACATCAATTGTCCCCATTAGTGTTCCTCTTACATCAATTGTCCCCATAAGAGTTCCTCTTACATCAATTGTCCCCATCAGAGTCCTTCTTACATCAATTGTCCCCATCAGAGTGCCTCATGAATCAGAGAATACATTCTAAGAGACCTGGGGGGGCACAACTAAATATGGGGGGTCACAGCCCACCACAGCACCCCCCTAGATCTGGGCATGGGGGGTGGAGTTATTTAAAGATATCTATACCAAAATTACAGCTATCCTTTCAGTTAAAAAAGTTTTAAGAGATTTCGGCAAAATACATTTTGCGTCAAAATTGCAAATTTTACTTTACCAAAATGTTAATTATTTTTTTTTTAAGTTTAGAGGGGGGGTTATATTTAGGGTAGTTTTATTTATTTCAACAATTTTTTACATCAAAACATTGAAACAAACAAGGACATTATTGAAATCAAGATGTACATACAAAGACCATCAAAATAAGGCAAAGCATATCCATGAGGTGACCTACAACATTACAGATGGTGATGATCTGGAATTAATCCCAGGTTGTGCAAGCAATAAAAATTCTAGCTAGTACCAATCGAAGTGCATGCAATGAACACACCACGTCAATGGCCTAAGTGGCAGCAAACTCATTGCCAGAAGAAGGTAATATCCTGAGGAAAAATTCCCTGCATGTGTAAGAAGAAAGGGTTCTATACTGTCAGGTGTAGCAGAGTTGGGGACCTCAGAGTAGTTAGCAAGGAATGCAAAAAGCCTTATCAAAATATCAACCAACGGGAAGCAGCTGCTGACTCATTTTAAAGGCTTATATGCAAGTTATTGCATATAAAAAAATATAAAAAGTGTTTGGGGACCCGGGTCCTGCCCCAGGGGACATGTATCAATGCAAAAAAAAGTTTTAAAAATAGCCGTTTTTTCGGGAGCAGTGATTTTAATAATGCTTAAAGTGAAACAATAAAAATGATATATTCCTTTAAATATTGTTCCTGGGGGGGGGGTCTCCTTAGTCTGCCTGTAAAGTAGCGCATCTTTCCTATGTTTAGAACAGTACCACAGCAAAATGACATTTCTAAAGTAAAAGATGTCATTTAAAACTGTAATGTATTGTAGGATAACGGGAATATAGATTCAAATCATTAAAAACTGCGTGCCCCCCCCCCCCCCCCCAGTCCATTACCAGGCCTTTTGGGTCTGGTATGAATATTAACCACTTGCCTACCAGGTACGAACACCCCCTTCCTGACCAAGCCATTTTTCAGCTTTCAGCACTGTCGTATTTTGAATGACAATTGCGTGGTCATGCAAGGATGTACCCAAATAAAATTTTTATAATTTTTTCCCCACAAATAGAGCTTTATTTTGGTGGTATTTGATCACCTCTGCGGTTTTTATTTCTTGCACAATAAACAAATTAAGAGGGACAAGTTTGAAAAAACATAAATATTTTTTACTTTTTATTATAATAAATATCCAATTTTTTTTTTTTTTTTAAACCAATTTTTTCCTCAGTTTAGACCGATACGTATTCTTCTACATATTTTTGGTAAAAAAATTGCAATAAGCGTCTATTGATTGGTTTGCGCAAAAGTTATAGCGTCTACAAAATAGGGGATAGATTTATAGCATTTTTATTATTATTTTTTTTTTACTAGTAATGCCGGCGATTTGCGATTTTTATCCTGACTGCGACATTGCGGCGGACATATCAGACACTTTAGACACATTTTTGGGACCATTCACATTTATACAGCGATATAAAAATGCATTGATTACTGTATAAATGTGACTGGCAGGGAAGGCATTAAAACTAGGGGGCACTGCAGGGGTTAATATGTTCCCTATATGAGTGATTCTAACTGTGGGGGGAGGGGACTGACTGGGGGAGGGGACCGATTGGTGTCCCTATGTACAAGGGACACACCATCGGTCTCCTCTCCTCTGACAGGACGTGGATCTGTGTGTTTACACACACAGATCCACGTCCTGGTCAATTACTGGGCAATCGCGGGTGCCTGGCGGACATCGCAGCCGCCGGGCACGCGCCTCGGCTTCCCAGCTACGCGGCGGGCACGCGCCCCCTAGTGGCCAAAAAGCGAGCGCCGTCATATGACGGCGGCCCGCCACAAGAGCTGCACTGTCCCGCCGTCATTTGACAGTGGGCGGTCAGCAACAAGTTAAGGAGAACCCTACGCCAAAAAAAAAAAAAAAATGGCGTGGCTGCCCCCCCAATCCCTACCAGACACCTCAGGTCTGGCATGGATATTAAGGGGAACCCTGCACCAAAATGTAAAAAAAAAAATGGTGTGGGGTTCCCCCAGGCACTATATACTCTGAATAGCAGTATATATACTATACGGCCTGCCCTATACACTCTGCAGAAAAATTGGGCCTTAGGTATTGGTGGGGACAGAACACTGTAACCTCTCACAGTTACTTTTGTTGGGCGCAGGAACGGCCCTGCTGGGAAATAGTATATAAAAAATTGTAATTACATAGCCCTGTTAAACAGGGGCAGAAAAAAATGGGCCATTGGTTTTGGTAGCACCAGATCACTGTAACCCCTCACAGATGTTCTTGTTGGGTGCTGGAACGGGCCCTGCTGTGAAATATTATATCAAAAATTGTAATTACATGCACCTGTTAAACAGGGGCAGAAACATTGTGCCTTGGGTGGTGGTGGTGGTGCCCTAAACCAAAAATATTGTTTGAAGCTAGCATCATCAAGATTAAGAAGGAATAGGATAGTCAGCATAGGCAGTCTTCATGGTAACCCAGATCCATAGCAAGTTCAATCGGTTACATCAGCATCAGGTGATAATAATTCTGCTCTACAATGACCCTTGGTGGTCATTGACAATTTGACCCTTGGTGTCAGTGACAATTCAAATAACAAGACTTCCAGGAAGGTAAATGATTATCTACCTCCACAAATGGAAATAAAGTCCCACCTTTTTTGGGTTAGGGTATGAACATTTTTATGAGTTCATTGTTCATAGTGGTATTTAAGACCACTGACCATTAGCCAAGAGGGACTTAGACAGACACAGACACTTCACCCATCAACTTCCTACATTCCATAAACGTAACCATAATTGTAACCCCACCCACATTCATGAAGAGTTATTGACGCCTTATACCCTGAAACTCTGAGGACGCAAGACGCAATTCCTCTTTAAGCAGATGCCATCTTGGAAACCACAGCAGCCATTTTAGGAAAATCTGGTTACCACCATTTTAGGCCAGCAGCCATTTTGGAAAGGGTAATTATATTGTATTGAATTGTTTTATTGTAAAATATTGATGTATTGATTATTATAAACAGTTGGATAACTATTTATAAGCGATAACCACCTTGTAGATTTTTCTGTAGCTTAATTTTTACCTTAGGAATTTGGCAATTTTTTTTCTTTTGTTGACATAGCAGGCTTCTATTTTATTTCACATTGTTGATCGCTTACTTACCTGCAGTGTAGTAACGGTTGAATTAGTAAAATACAGACGTTCTGTCTAATCGCCATATACTCGGTTATTGACTCTACAGGGATGTTTTATCATTTCTGTGTCAATTCCATCCCATTAGCATGTGTTTCAATTGGTTTTCAATATTTATGTAACATTTATTTCTGTGAACCAAAACTATTTTGTATGAATACATGTCTGGTGAATAAATCTCCTATTTTTCTTCTGTGTTCATATTGATTGATTGTCACGAGGGCCACCTACATACTTGAGGTGAGACTGAAGTAGTGGGGAGGCCTCCCTTGCACCTTGGGTCCTTTAAGCCTCTGGAGACAGAGACTTGGTGGACACCGAGTGGCACGGGTGCCAGGGGTACCGTGCAAGCCTTAGTCCGAGATCCGAGTCGAGGTCAAGTCCAGTTTGGCGACGAAGTATAAAAGGGTTAATCAGAAGAAGAATGGTCAAGATCCAAGCTGGGGTCGGTTCCAATCTGGCAGCTGAGTACAAAAGGGGCAAAGAAGTAGAATGGTTAAGTTACAAATCCGAGGTCAATGGCAAGCAGCAATCAAGAGTAGTCAAATAGGTTTCCAGGTCACAACAAGTTCAGACAGATCACACACTAGCACAGGAGCAAGGGAGGACTGAAGATAATCCAGCAATTTGGCAGTGTCTGGGCTGGGCTTATGTCACTCCCTGTGTGCCTCCTGGGCATTTTCTCGCCTTTTTCCATCAGATTGAGGTCACTTCCTGTGCACCTCCTGGGCATTTTCCTGCCTTTTCCCATCAGTTTTTCTGCGCAGGTGCGGGTTGGCGCATGCTCCGTTGGCACAAATTTCCTCTTGTGGCAACGCGCTATTGGTGCATGCGTAGTAGGTCCTGGACTCTTACATTGATCCTGTATCTTAAAAATATTATCATTTAAAAAGTACTCATAATTATCGTGCGGAAAAATTATTCTCATAAGCACGGCAATGTGCAAAGCTGGTAGAGACATCCTTAGAAAGACTTGCAGCTGTAATTGCAATGAAAGGCGGTTCTACAAAGTCTTGTCTCCTGCTGGAAAGATTTGCTACAAAGTATTGACTCAGGGGGGCTAAATACAAATGCACAGCACACGTTTCACATATTTATTTGTGTAAAAAAATGTTGAAAACCATTTATCATTTTCTTCCACTTCACAATTATGTGCCACTTTGTGTTGGTTCTATCACATAAAATCCCACTAAAATACATTTAAGTTTTTGGTTGCATCGTGACAAAATGTGCAAAATTTCAAGCGGTATGAATACATTTTCAAGGCACTGTATATAATGATAAAAAAGGGAATTGGCTGCAGTCCCACATTTTTGCTTGTTATACTTCTGACAATGATGAATCCTACAGATTCTTATCTGCTTGTGTTTAACTTATTTCTGGGCATTTGAACTTAGCCAGGAATCTTATCTCTTGTCAAATTCTCCTGCCATTTTTCATTTTAAAACATTTCCACCTGTATTTCCTAACCTGCTCACGACTGTCACTGCTAGATCCGGATGTTCTACTTTAAAGGATGTTTTTTTGTGGGAATGCAAGCACTGCAACTTAAAAGGGCGGTTTTATGCAACTGTATTTAACCCCTTCACGCCTAAGGGTAAAACAAATCTTAAAGCCTAAGCCCAGTTTTGCCATTTTGACATGTGTTAGTAAAACTGTACATGCTACGTTGTGCATCCAGGTGGATTTTACCAGAGTGTTTCAGGACAAATTGGGTTTTCATTTGGTGACAAATGATAATGGATAACTCCTGAATTTTGTTTTATTATCATCGGAAAACTGGCCCAACAATTTTTTTTTTAAAAATGTAATTTAATACAATTTTGTATATTTCTTGCTATTACCATACCCTACCACCAAAGAACAACCCAAAATAAATTGTCCTGCTCCTGACGATTGCAGTGATACCACAGATGTGCAACTTATGCCGCGTACACACGAAGGGACTATCCCGCGGGATTATCCTCTGGACTCAAGTCCAGCGGACAATCCCCTCGTGTGTGGGCGTCGGCGGACTTTTTTTCCCAAAAGTCCAGCGGACTAAAGTTTTAAGTTTTGTTTTAAAATTATCCGCTGGACTTGGCAGTCCGGCGGACAATCCCGCCGTTAGTAGGCTAGTCCGCCGGACTTTTGAAATGAACGGACTTGCCGCTCATCGGAAAGTCCGTTCATTTAGCACGTATACGTAGCTAGCGTAGGCAGTGAATGCCGCCGCGCTAGCCCCGTCACCTGGCATGGATTTAAAGGGACTCCCCACGCCGAAAAACGGCGTGGGGGTCCCCCCCAAATCCATCTCAGACCCTTATCCGAGCACGCAGCCCGGCAGGCCAGGAAAGGGGTGGGGACGAGCGAGTGCCCCCCCCCTCCTGAGCCGTACCAGGCCGCGTGCCCTCAACATGGGGGGTGCCCTGGGGAAAGTGGGCCGTGCGCCCCCCCCCCCAAAGCACCTTGTCCCCATGTTGATGAGGACAAGGGCCTCTTCCCCGACAACCCTGGCCATTGGTTGTCGGGGTCTGCGGGCGGGGGCTTATCGGAATCTGGGAGCCCCCTTTTATAAGGGGGCCCTCAGATCCCGCCCCCCCCACCCTATGTGAATGAGTATGGGGTACGATGTACCCCTACCCATTCACCTAAGGTGTAAAATGTAAAGTAAAAAAACACACACTTTTGAAAAAATATTTTATTGCACAGCTCCGGGGGTCTTCTTCCGTCTTGGGATCTTCTAGCCGGACTCCTCCGCCATTTACCTAGCTCTTTTACCGAGCGGAGAAGTCCGGCTACCTTCTTTGTCGTCGCCGCCGTCTGGGGGTCTCGATCTGCCTTCGGGGGTCTTCCGGGGTCTCTTCTGTTCTTGCCGCTGTCGTCGCTTTCTGCGCCGCCACCTTCTTCCTCTTCTTCCTCCTCTTCTTCTTCTTCTTCTTACGATTTTGACCCGTCGCTCTCTCTGGCCGGAATGGCAGAGCCGCGCTGTGCTGGGACTTATATAGGGACAAGGGGACAGGGTCACATGCTCATGTCACATGGTGACCTCCCCCCTTGTGATGTCACAGTCCCGGAGGATGCTGGGGAGTCCCTTTAAATCCATGCCAGGTGACGGAGCTAGCGCGCCGGCATTTACTGCCTACGCTAGCTACGTATACCTGAAGTTACGTTCTAAATGAACGGACTGCTCCGTGTGTGGGCAAGTCCGTTCATTTTCAAAAGTCCCGCGGACTTTGTCCAGCGGATTGTCCGCCGGAGAAGTCCGGGCGTGTGTGGGCAAGTCACACGTTCGGAAAGTCCGGCGAAGCCCCGCTGGAAAGTCCGGCGGATTGTCCGCTGGACTAAGTCCGGCGGATTGTCCGCTGGACTAGGTCCGGCGGACAAAGTCCCTTCGTGTGTACGCGGCATTAGGCATGCCATACATGGTCAAATTTCAAAAGAATTTTCTTTTGAAAATCAGAAATTTTGTGCGTTTTGTGATCCGATGGTGCCACCATTGATTTCAAAATTCGGCCAACCAAGCCTTCAACTTCACCTCATGTTGCTACAGAATTTTTTTTTGTGGCTGGGAATCTTCTTTTCTTTCTGGAAATTTTCTTTTCTTGCACATGCACATTTCTTTTTTGATTACTTTTTTTCGCATGATTCTCCCATCATTGATTAGAAAATCGTTTGATTTTCAAAAAATTTCCAACATGTCCGATTACTGAAATTTGATTGCCACACCGGGCAAGGGTTGTGGGGGTAAGGCCCTTGTCCCCATCAACATGGGGACATCCTCCCCATGTTGAGGGCATGTGGTCTGGTACAGTTTAGGGGGGGCGCTCTCTCGCTCCCCCTCTTCTCCTGCGGCCTGCCAGGTTGCTCGGATAAGGGTCTGATGTGGATTTTGTGGGAATCCCACAACATTTTTTTTTTATTTTGGCGTGGAGTTCCCCTTAAAATCCATACTAGACCTGAAGGGTCTAGCATGGATTTTTGGGGGGACCCCCACACCATTTTTTTTATTTTGGCGCAGAGTTCCTCTTAATATCCATACCAGACCTGAAGGGCCTGGTAATGGAATTTTGGGGGACCCCCACGCATTTTTTTTTTTTCAAAGACTTTCAATGACTTTTATGTGAATTGTCAGGACCGACAATTCATTAATAGCTGGCATTAATAGCGCTAGTACTATAAATTACTTTTTTTCCTTTAGATTTTAATTTTGCTCTCGGACTGTTATAAACACGGGAAACATGTGCTACTTTACAGGCATACTATAGACACCCCCAGGTACGAAATTTAAAGGAATATTTCACTTTTATTGTTTTTTATTGAGCCTGGGATCAAGGGAAGCAACTATTCGCTTTACGAGTGAATCTGATTCTTCAATAGATCACACGATTGTTCAGTCCTAGCTTGTAGAGGGCATAGCAGATCTCCCCAAATTAGAAGCCCACCATCAAGATCGCTAATCTCACACAAGGAAAGCCTTGGAGCCCGCATTTAAAAACAAGTCAACGTATTTCAGTCCCGACATTCCCCTTTCGACATGCTGAAGAAAATAAAAGAAAAGCAAATGCTCCAATCTTCTGTTTATTAACAATGGAAAGATTATGTAAGAATAAAAAAAAGGAAGAAGAACCAAAGGCAACAATTATGCTAACTCAAAAAGACACTATGAAGAAGAGGAACGAATATAAAACTTGACATTAACCACCCACCTAACATGTACAACTAACTGCATCCGACGTTCCTTATGTTTTATTGTCAGCGATGTCACAATACATCAAAATATTTCTTGACATGCAGAACCAGAGAGAAATTGAGATTGATGCAGTTCTACAATCACTTGTGAAAAGTCGAGTTTCTCAACCATATTGGAGTCCAGCAGGCTTATTCTGTAAACAGGAGAGTGCAGAAGGGATGTGAAGAGTGCAATAACCCATAGCAACTGCAATTAACCTCATAAAAAAAAAATATTTGAAATAATTTAGGGATGGCTGGGTCAGTTGTTATAGGTTTCTGATACTTGCCAATTTGCTCATCCATATGTCTTACTGAAAACGCTGTACTGGAATGTTTAGGACATACGCAGTCAAACGCACTGACGTGCAAACCCACCACTAATTATATATATTTGCATATGGTCATACTTAATATTTTTAAAGTGGGCCTTGCATTAAAATGCAAGATTCGCTTATAAGATGCCCTAGCCCCCCACCTGAAAAATTATTTACTACTGAGTTAAATTTCCTATTAGGTATCTAAATCCTAACTGGGTGACATTTCTTTTGCAATATCCTTGTGTATTATATATAATTTCCATTTTTTTTTCTTGCCGACTGTCTAACTGGAGATTTATGTCATGACTTTGCAGTTTAACCACTTGACCTTGGGAAGATTTACTCCCCCCACGTCATGACCAGGTCATTTTTTGCGATACGCCACTGTGGTACTTTAACTGACAATTGCGCGGTGGTGCGACGCTGTACTTAAACAAAATGTATGTCCTTGTTTTCCCCACAAATAGAACTTTCTTTTGGTGGCATTCGATCACCTCTGCGATTTTTATTTTTTTCGCTATAAACAAAAAAATACAATTTTTATAAAAAGAAAAAAAAAAAGCAATATTTTTTTACCATCTGCTATAAAACATATCCAATAGACCGCTTCAGCCCCGGAAGAATTTACCCCCTTCCTGACCAGAGCACTTTTTGCGGCACTGCGTCGATTTAACTGACAATTGCGCAGTCGTACGACGTGGCTCCAAAACAAAATTGACGTCCTTTTTTACCCATAAATAGAGCATTCTTTGGGTGGTATTTGATCACCCCTGCAGTTTTAATTTTTTGCGCTATAAACAAAAAAAAGAGCAACAATTTTGAAAAAAACGCATTATTTTTTACTTTTGGTTATAATAAATATCCCACAAAAATACATAAAAAACTATTTTTTTCGTCAGTTTTGGCCGATACATATTATTCTACATATTTTTGGTAAAAAATCGCAATAAGCGATTATTGATCGGTTTGCGCAAAACTTACAACTATAGGGGATAGTTTTATGGCATTTTTATTAATATTTTATTTATTTTTTTTTTTAAATGGCGGCGATCAGCGATTTTTTATTGTGACTGCGACATTATGTGCTGTGAAGAAGGCTTATCGCCGAAACTAGTCTGCTGCTGACTGTACTCACTGTGAAGGCCGCCTCTTAAAGGGCAATGTACAGGTACGTGATTCTGCCTGTACGTGCCCTTCTGCCGCAGTGTATCTGCGTGAGGCGGTCGGAAATCGGTTAAACATTTTTTTAAGAATCTAATTTCTTCTCTACAGTTTTTTCTTTTTTTTGCACTATAAACAAAAAAGCTATATTTTCTAAATTCTGCAATAAAACATATTAAATAAAAAAAAAATTAAGAATCTAATTTTTTTCTAATTTAGGCAAATGTTACATTTTTTTTATAAAAAAAAATCCCAATATGTATATATTGATTGATTTAGGTGAACAATGTGACATCTACAAACTATGGGATATATTTATGGAATTTGTATTTATTTATTTTTATACTAGTAATAGCAGCAAACAGCTACTTATAGTTGGACTGCGGTATTGCGGCAGACTATCGGACACAAACTGACACTTTTGACACTTTGCGGGAAGCAGTGACACTAATACAATGATCTGTGCTAAAAAGTTGCACAGTCACTGTACTAATGAAACTGGCTGGGAAAGGGTTAAGCAGGGGCGATCCAAGGGTTAACTGTGTGCCTAGCCAGTGTTTATGTATACACTGTGTGCTGAGTTCACTAGAGGAAGAGATCGATTCTAGTCCCTGCTTTGCAGAGACACAGGATCGGTTCCTTTCCCCTTGTCAGAACTGAGATAGGCCTTGTTTGCATATCTCAGTTTTACTAACAACCTAAGGGTGCTCAAGGACATTGAGTCTCTGGGACCTGCGGATCGGCTTCTGCTGTAAATTATCATAGCAGAAGCGGCACTTTAAAACTGACAATTGCGTGGTCGTGCGACATTGTACACAAACAAAATGTATGTCCTTTTTTTGCCACAAATAGAGCTTTCTTTTGGTGATATTTGATCACCTCTGCGTTTTTTTTTTGCGCTATAAACAAAAAAATTCAGACAATTGTGAAAGAAAAAAAAACTATATTTTTTACTTTTTGCTATAAATAAATATATAAAAAAAAGTAAAAAAAAAAAAAACAAATTTCTTCATCAGTTTAGGCCAATATATCAAATGGGGTGAGGTAATCCTGCGCCAGCACACCGAAACTAACTAAAAAAGATGCTGCGCACACTAAGGGAAAAGTCTGAACCCAAGTAGAATCAAGAAAAAGGAAGTAGTGGCGCGCAAACTAAACTAAATATTAATAAAACAGACAGTATCAGGTCATAGACATAAAACACCAGCAGGCAGGCTCTGGGTCAGTAAAATGGCATAAAACAAACAATATGTACATAAACTGACGTGATAAAATCATGTGATAAAAGACAATCCAGATTTAGAGGTGTTTCAGATAAAATCGCATGGTGTAGCTAATAATATAAAATCCAGTGATAATAAGGTAAATAAAGAACGTGATGAAAATATAAAACGCATAAAAGTGCATCCAAAAAAAACTATATGTGAAGGGGTGTTCCAAACGGTTTAAAAACCACAATATCTTAAAAGTGATATGGAAAATATAGTGCAAAAGAGCAGGGGAGACTAGAAGAGTCTCATAGCAAAAGGAAATGGTAACGAATCCGTGTGAATAAGATTAAAACAAGAAATGAGCTGGAGTGAAAGAAATGGTGCGCAGCGATAAATAAATCGCAGAATCTAAAAGTCCAGAAAAAAAAAGTCCATATGTGGCGTTAAATGCCGAGTGATGGTGAAGTCTTCTATCCGGCAGATAGCAGGCTAACAGTGCTGGGGTTTCCAGTAGTTAACGTGAATACACTATAGATCCTGTGTAGTGTGTTGTAATATTTCTCTCATGGAATCCTATAAGGAATGCGGGTGGCCCCTTACCTTACAGCTGTAAGGTTACAGCAATGTAATCTGGGTCTTTATGTGGTAGAAAGAAGCAGTCCTCTCTGGGATGTTTATCCTGTTGCCTCACTGGAAGATCCCTTTCAGTTATCCTCCTTGGTCCAGGCGGGGGCGGGTGGGGGGGTTGTTGTATAGGGGGCTTTTCACCTCAATGTGTATATAAGATAAATATCCTCATAGTGTAGTAAGTTTGGTAACAAGATATTTATTTAACAGTAAAACGTAAAAGCAATATAGGAGAAATGGGTACTCACATAACAAGTGAATAAACCAGCAGAGTATAAACGAGCCTCGAGCTCGTCGGCGTCACTTCCGGTAAGGTCACGTGTCCCGACGCGTGTTCGTCACTTGTCACGTGACTTCATCAGGGGTGTCTAGTGTCCTTACCAAGGTCTTTAAATAGGCCGTGTAATAGGCAATTGGCGGCCATTTTGCCGTAGCACCGATCACCGGAAGTGGTCAGATACGTCGCCGGAAGTGGAACGGCGGCCATTTTAATGGTAGTTTTAGCCGTCCCACAGAGATGGAGTGAAGTGTCAGCAGAGTATGTGACAGGGAAAAAAACCGGAAATGGTCACCATAGACTCTGACTTGTAAATAGATGACTGGCAACTGGGATAAGTCACAAATGGACCGAGGAAAATGGAGAAAAAACGTCTAGGTCCATAGTATTGTAAAAATAAAAACGATATATATAAATAATACTCGGAGAGTTTATCTTGATAAAATAAATATAAAAATCTATAAATATATATATAAAAATGTGTATATATATAAAATAGAATATGATAAAATCCAAGGGAAGTATGTCTTTATAGAATGAATAAGAGGGCATAATAGAATACGTGTATATATATATATAAAAAAATATATATAAAAGGGGATCTAATAATATAAAATACCGGAAATGACGTCAACAGAGATACATAAATTGTATAATACAGCAGTTCATATTAGTATAACTTGCAGATGGTGCAGCATGATAATAGGGTGTGGATAGGGAGGAGTAAGAGAGATCCAGGGTGCAGACATATTCCAGGGTATAATGATATAAAAGCGGTAGTCTAGCAATAGGGGGACCAGGTATATGTGGGCTGGATAATCGACTCAGTAAACGTGATCTTTGTATAAAATGTAATAGGGTATCCAAAATATTAAAAAGTATATAAAGAAATATATATATATATATATATATATATATATATATATATACATATATATCCTTAAAAGTCACTGAGGAAGCAGTTGAGGTCAAACTCTACATTTAGGCCGTGTGGCGTGAGGGTATTGAGGGTGAAGATCCATTTCGATTCAAGTTGGCTTAGGGTCCTCACCTTATGACCTCCCCTCCAATGTTTGATGTAGGGCTCAATGCCCCAGAATTTTAAATGTGAGGGATCTTTGTTGTGGTATATGGCAAAGTGTTTTGACACATTATGTTTGTCAAATCCCTTTTTGATGTTTTGCACATGTTCTTTTATTCTCACTCTCAGCAGCCTCTTCGTGCGACCTACGTACTGAAGTCCGCAACTACATTCGAGTACGTATACTGCACCCATTGTGTTGCAGCAAACGAAGTTTTTGATCTTATAGTTGGTGCCAGTACTGTATGATACAAATTCTTTCCGTTTTTCTACTGGTCTTTTGGTTGTTGTGCACGCGTAGCATCGTTTACACGGGTAAAACCCCTCTCCTGTGAAGAAGGTAAAACCTTTACTTGGGGGGTCTGGGATATTTTTTACCACCTTGTCTCTGATTGTTGGGGCTCTCCTGTAAACAAATTTTGGATGGTTTGGAAGGATTTCTTTTAGGCGTGTATCTGCCTGTAGAATATTCCAGTTGCGTTTTATAATTTTCTCTATTTGTTTGTGTTGTGCACTGTAGTCTAGGATAATGGGCACAGTATCTTGCCAGGTCTTTTCTTTGGGTTTGTCCATAATGAGATCTTTCCTCTCCATTGTTTCTATTTCGGCTATGTTTCTGTCTAACATTTTATTGCAGTAACCTTTTTCGATGAACCTCATTTTCATATTGCTTGCTTGGTTTAGGAAGGCGTCGTTCTCTGTACAGTTCCGCCTTAGGCGCATGAGTTGGCCCTTAGGGATATTAAATATCCAATTTTTGTGATGGCACGTGTCGACCGGTAAATAACTATTCCGGTCCACATCTTTAAAATGTGTTTTTGACACTAGTTTTCCATTTTGCAATCCTATTTCTAAGTCGAGGAATGTGATCTGTTTGTCACTGATGTCCCATGACAGAATTATATTTTGATCATTTTTGTTTAAATTAGTCAGAAAGTTGGTCAAATTACTCAGGTCACCTTTCCATAGAATAAACACATCATCAATGTAGCGACGATATATTTGAAGCTCATCTGGTCTGTTTGCGAATACTGATTCGTCTTCCCATTTTGCCATAAAAAGGCCTGCTACACTGGGGGCAAACTTGGCCCCCATAGCTACTCCTGTGCGCTGATGGTAATGGTTGCGATTAAACCAAAAGTAGCTATTTTTTAGACAGAAATCCAAACTCTTCACTAGGTACTTTCTTTGTATGCATGGAAGTTTTGTGTGTTTCCTGAGTCCCCATTTGATGGCTTTGCAAGCCTGGTGGTGTAAAATAACTGTGTATAATGACGAAACGTCAGCTGTTGCTAGCAGCCAGGGTCCTCCATCTACTGGTGTAGCATTTAAAATTTGTAGAATTTGCTTAGTATCACGTAGGTATGCTGTTGTGTTCTGTACTGCCGGTTGGAGAAAAAAGTCGATATATTCACCCATTCTAGATGTCAGTGAGTCAATTCCATTGACTATGGGCCTAGGAGGGGGGTTGGTTTTATCCTTATGGATTTTGGGGAGGATATAGATGATGGGGGTCCTACATGCCTCTGGTGTCAGGTATCTTGCTTCCTTTTTATTTAAGATGTTCTTCTTGAGTCCCAGGTGTACAATTTGGTTTAGCGCTTTCCTGCATTTAAAAACTGGGTTTCCTAAAAGCCGTGTATATGTTGCTTCATCCTGTAGGAGGGAGTTTACACTTGTATTATATTGTTCCTTGGTGAGGATAACAATACCCCCTCCCTTGTCTGCTGGACGTATAACAAGATCTTTCCTTGAGGTAAGTTTACGGATCCCGCATTTGATATGCTTAGGGTCTAGATGCTTCTTAATTTTCAGATCCTTCAGTTCTTCTAGTACAACTTTTTTGAATACCTCAATATGTCTATTATCCTTTGCTGCGGGATTAAAGGTAGATTTGTTCCTCAGTGTACTATGGAGTATTTCTTCATCTTGTTGTATAGGGATAGGTCTGCATGGATTGTTCATCATGTACTTCTTGATATTAAGTTTTCTTATGTATTTTTGTATCCCTATATAAGTCTGGAATTTGTCCAAATTTTTTGTGGGTGCATATTTCAGTCCTTTATCAAGGACTCCCACTTCCTCATGTGATAGGGGCTGCCCACTGAGGTTAAAGATTCCCTCACCCTTTATTCTCTTTTTCTCTTTGATTCTCTTCCCTCCTCTGCACCCTCTCGTCTTTCTGGGGTTCTTCTTGGGTGTCTCGGATCCTCGTTTCTCCTCGGTTGGTTGTTTTCTCTGCCCCTCTCTAAAAAAGATCTTTCATACTCCATATCAGATTGGTGATGTCTGTCGGTCCTCTCATCATTTGGTCTTCGTTCTAGTGGAGCATAATAATTGTGAGTCGGGATGGGGCTTCTTTCATATGTCCTGTAGGCTCCAGGGGGTGGATAGTGTTGTTGTCCTCCTTCATTCCTTCCTTGTTGTCTATCTGGGCTCCTACCTCTTGTTGTATAGTTATCATATTGACGGTCTCTGTTGTCGTTCATGTATCCCCTATTATCTCTTTGATTGTATTGGTGATTTCTATTATCTCTTTGGTCTTGCCTCGGCCCATTGTTGTGTCCATAATTTTTCTTATTGTTTTTCCAGAATGGTTTTTTCCATCCATTTTGCGGTGTTCGGTGCTACGGCAAAATGGCCGCCAATTGCCTATTACACGGCCTATTTAAAGACCTTGGTAAGGACACTAGACACCCCTGATGAAGTCACGTGACAAGTGACGAACACGCGTCGGGACACGTGACCTTACCGGAAGTGACGCCGACGAGCTCGAGGCTCGTTTATACTCTGCTGGTTTATTCACTTGTTATGTGAGTACCCATTTCTCCTATATTGCTTTTACGTTTTACTGTTAAATAAATATCTTGTTACCAAACTTACTACACTATGAGGATATTTATCTTATATACACATTGAGGTGAAAAGCCCCCTATACAACAACCCCCCCCCACCCGCCCCCGCCTGGACCAAGGAGGATAACTGAAAGGGATCTTCCAGTGAGGCAACAGGATAAACATCCCAGAGAGGACTGCTTCTTTCTACCACATAAAGACCCAGATTACATTGCTGTAACCTTACAGCTGTAAGGTAAGGGGCCACCCGCATTCCTTATAGGATTCCATGAGAGAAATATTACAACACACTACACAGGATCTATAGTGTATTCACGTTAACTACTGGAAACCCCAGCACTGTTAGCCTGCTATCTGCCGGATAGAAGACTTCACCATCACTCGGCAT
Organism: Lithobates sylvaticus; assembly: GCA_028564925.1. NCBI lineage: Eukaryota > Metazoa > Chordata > Amphibia > Anura > Ranidae > Lithobates > Lithobates sylvaticus. The sequence goes on from CM053038.1 coordinate 73,509,090, forward strand.
TTAACGCCACATATGGACTTTTTTTTCTGGACTTTTAGATTCTGCGATTTATTTATCGCTGCGCACCATTTCTTTCACTCCAGCTCATTTCTTGTTTTAATCTTATTCACACGGATTCGTTACCATTTCCTTTTGCTATGAGACTCTTCTAGTCTCCCCTGCTCTTTTGCACTATATTTTCCATATCACTTTTAAGATATTGTGGTTTTTAAACCGTTTGGAACACCCCTTCACATATAGTTTTTTTTGGATGCACTTTTCTGCGTTTTATATTTTCATCACGTTCTTTATTTACCTTATTATCACTGGATTTTATATTATTAGCTACACCATGCAATTTTATCTGAAACACCTCTAAATCTGGATTGTCTTTTATCACATGATTTTATCACGTCAGTTTATGTACATATTGTTTGTTTTATGCCATTTTACTGACCCAGAGCCTGCCTGCTGGTGTTTTATGTCTATGACCTGATACTGTCTGTTTTATTAATATTTAGTTTAGTTTGCGCGCCACTACTTCCTTTTTCTTTAGGCCAATATATATTCTTCTACATATTTTTGGTAAAGTGTATATTGATTGGTTTGTGCAAAAGTTATAGCGTCTACTACAGTGGTACCTCCTATCCTCAGGACCCACTAACAGGTCAGCTTTTATGTATTACCTCGGGGGAGATGCAGACTAGAATACTGCAATCACTGAGCAGCAAATGATATCACCTGTGATGTATTTCAGTGATCTTGCAAACCTGGCCTGTTAGTGGGTCCTGAGGACAGGACTTGAGAACCACTGGTCTACAAAATAGGGGATATATTTATGACATTTTTATTTAATTTAACTTTTTTACTAGTATTGGCGGTGATCAGCGATTTTTAGCAGGACTGTGACATTGCGGCGGACAGATCGGACACTTTTGACACTTTTTTTTGGACCATTGACATTCATACAGCGATCAGTGTTATAAAAATGCACTGATTACTGCGTAAATGTCACTGGCAGGGAAGAGATTAACACTAAGGGGCGATCAAGGGGTTAAATGTGTTCCCTGGGAGGTGTTTCTAACTGTGGGGGGAGGGGACTGACGGGAGGAGGAGAGAGATCGCTGTTCCTGACCACTAGGAACAGCAGAGCTCTCTCTTTACTTCCCTCTCAGAATGGGGATCTGTCTGTTTACATTGACAGATCCCCATTCTGGCTCTCTGTGGAGCGATCGCGGGTGGCCCGGCTGTGTTCCATATATCTTCATGCAAGTAACATTTCCTCATCATTAGCTAGCTAACACAACACAAAGAGCTCCACATATACATACATATCTTACGTTACTGCAGTATTACAATCTGAGCGGTCAACTCAATGTTTTCAAAATTCAAAAAAGTCTCATTGCTCTGAAACTTCTACAGTTCAGAGACCAATGCATTTACTATCATAAATTGAGGCTTCCTAAAGATACAACCTACCAATTGTATATCAGTCTCTCGCCAATTTTTCAAGTCATGTGTCCAGTTCCAAAACAAAAATGGGCTTGCATCTGATCACCTAAAGGAATCTCAAATACATCAGCTAAGTATCTGATACATTTTCTATGCTTTCTTAATGTACAATGGCTTACAATACAAGAACACAACATTAATAAAGTGGTTGTAAACCCTTAAAAAAAAAAAACCTGCAAGACAAAGGCATAATGAGCTAGTATGCATAGCATACTAGCTCATTGTGTATTACTTACCTTACATTGAAGCCCACGCAGCCATCCTCGACCCCCCTCTGGCCGCGGACATCTCTCCCGGAGCGGGAGCCGGCGGTAAAGGCACATCTAACTGAAGCCATGGCACGACGTGCTTCAGTGCGCATGTGCCGATCACTTCGGCACAAACAGTACAGGTTTAGGAGATATCCAGGGTAGTTACAGGTACAGTAAGCCTTAATATAGGCTTACCTGTAGCATAAAGTTATAAAAAATGGGTTTACAGACACTTTTAACCCAGAACAAACAGTCTAGCACAATTCTGCATCATTTGTATCTCCTGTTTACACAAATGAAACACCCCACTTCTGGTACCAAGTGTTTGTCATGTTTTTTGGGATTGTGCTCAATATGTGCAAAGAAAGATCACACAAATACTTACAAGTATAACATTTATTAAAGATAATGGCAAAAATAAAGAAAATATAACAAGAACCAAACCTGTTATAAGCCAGCCAAACCCTCACTTGCATGCTTGTGATAGAGAGTGATACGTGTGTTATTCCTGATCAAGCCCCCCTTGTCGGTCTGCCCTGTTCTGCTAGATTGGATTTCCCTGTGTATGACCTTGGACCGTATTTTGGACTACAGTGGAACCTTTGGTTAATGAGTAACACGGTTAACAAGCTTTTTGAAAGACAAGCAACTTTTTTATTTTAATTCTGACTCGGTTTACGAGTGTTGTCTCGCAAAACGAGCAGAATTTAAAGCTAATGGGGTGTGCAGTACTGTATTTGGCAAGAGGTGCGGGGCGCCGGGGACACTCAGAACAGTTTGGAGCTGTTCAAAAATACTCAGAATCACTCAGAAATACTCGCAAACACTTGGAAATATTCCCTTCCGGAGTGTTTCCGAGGTTCTCTGAATTCAGCCGAGCTGTCCCCGAGGCTCTCCTGCGCCCCACCCCCCACCTCATTGCATGTAATAGAAGTCAGTGTGGAACAAATTATCTTCGTTTCCATAAACTTCTATGGGGAAACTCGCTTTGATATGCGAGTGCTTTGGATTACAAGTGCTGGAACGGATTATGCTCGTAATCCAAGGTTCCACTGTAATTTACCTGGACTGTCATAGAACCACTCTGCCTATCTGCCAACCGCAAGTACTTGTTTGCTTTTCTCAGTTCACTTCTGCCCTGGCGTGGTGGCCAGGCACGATAGCATTGTGTATATATATTAATGGCTGTGTGTTGAGTTATTTTGAGGGGACAGCAAATTTACTCTGTTATACAAGCTGTACACTCACTACATTGTAGCAAAGTGTAATATCTTCAGTGTTGTCACATGAAAGGTTATAATAAAATATTTACAAAAAATGTGAGGGGTGTACTACATTTTGTGAGATACTATATATATATATATATATATTATATATATATATATATATATATATATATATATATATATATATATATACACATACATACAGGGCCTTAAAAAAAGTATTCATACCCCATTGAAATGTTCCACATTTTGTCATGTTACAACCAAAGCCGTAAATGTATTTTATTGGGATTTCATGTGATAGACCAACACAAAGTGGCACATAATTGCAAAGTGGAAGGAAAATTATAAATGGTTTTCAAAATGTTTTACAAATAAATATGTGAAAAGTGTGGTTGGTGTACATTTGTATAGCGCCCCACTTAGTCAATACTTTGTAGAAGCCCATTTCACTGAATTTACAGCTGCAAATCTTTTTGGGGATGTCTCTACCAGCTTTGCACATCTAGAGAGTGACATTTTTGCCCATTCTTCTTTGCAAAATAGCTCAAGCTCTGTCAGATTGGATGGAGAGCGTCTGTGAACAGCAATTTTCAAGTCTTGCCACAGATTCTCAATTGGATTTAGGTCTGGACTTTGACTGGGCCATTCCAACACAGTCAGGAATATGCGTTGATATAAACCATTCCATTGTAGCTCTGGGCTGTATGTTTAGGGTCGTTGACCTGCTGGAAGGTGAACCTCCGGTCCAGTCCCATGTTTTTTGCAGATTCAAACAGGTTTTCTTCCAAGATTGCCCTGTATTTGGCTCCATCCATCTTCCCATCAACCCTGACCAGCTTCCCTGTCCCTGCTGATGAAAAGCATCCCCACAACATGATGCTGCCGCCACCATGTTTTACGGTGGGGATGGTGTGTTCAGGGTGATAGTTTTCTACCACACAGCGTTTTGCTTTTAGGCCAAAAAGGTCAAATTTGGTCTCATCTGACCAGAGCACCTTCTTCTACATGGATTTCGTATGGCTTTCTTTCAACGATGGCTTTCTTCTTAATTTATCATTTTCCTTCCACTTCACAATTATGTGCCACTTTGTGTTGGTCTATGACATAAAATCCCAATAAAAATACATTTACCTTTTTGGTTGTAACATGAAAAGATGTGTAAAAAATGTCAGGGGTATGAAAACTTTTTCAAGGCACTATATATATATATATATGTATATATATATATATATATATATATATATATATATATATACATACACTGTGAGGTGTTCTAGAAACAACACTGTGGGTGTTTTTTTTTTGGGGGGGGGGGGGCGGGCGGTTGGCAATGGAGATGGTGGAGTAGTCCCAATCCTCACTTTCTCCGAGAACTTTGAAAAATTTGAGAGGAGTATTTGTTATAATATTGTTCTATTCTTGTGTTTTTTGTTTTTTTTTTGGTGTTTTTTGAATGTTTTGTATATTCGTCTTTTGTAAAAGTATGTAAGGTTTTATATTTGTGTAATAATTTTTCCTTTGATATTAAAAATAAATAAATAAATCAGCAGATATCCATTATCATTTACCACCAAATGAAAGCTCGATTTGTCCTGGAAAAAAAAAACAAGGAAACCCCCCCTGGATACACTAAGTAGTTGTGATGATATGTACAGTTTTACTAGCACATGTCAAAGTTGCAAAATTGTGCTTAGGCATTAACCTTTGTTTTACCCTTAGGTGTGAAAGGGTTATTGAATACAGAGCTGTGTTGGAGTTCAGCTTTATGCTGCACAGCACCTCCCCTTCTCTTCTTAGCCATTAGTCTGTATTACAGGTTTCTTTCTACTCCTAATAAACTTTCATTTTGTTTAAAAAAAATAAAAAATAAAAGTGAAATAATTTGCAGAGTTGCCAAGATTCTACATTCTTTCTTGCCACCCATTGTTCTTTAATTATAGAGCCAAAATTGAATCCTTTTATTGAAATAGATAATTTTCCCTGAAACCTAAAAATATTCCGCTATTCAACACACTGAATCTTCTTCATTGTCTCTGCAGAGAACGTTTAATCGTTATGTCAGGGCAACGCACACATTATTGGAAGACAATTGCTGTTCATGGGAACATTAATGATAAAAAAGGAGGAAAATCTATATATAAATATATATATATATATATATATATATATATATATAGTATATAAATATTTTTTATATTTATATTTTTATTTATAGATGTTTTTATATATATATATAGATTTATATTTTATATTTATATATATATATATTGTACAACTATGAAATGTACAAGTACATATTTTGTCAATATTGAGATGCTGCCCTATTAGTTTTTTTTTTAGCGGAAAAAGAAGTATTGTATAATCCACATTCTATGTATCTTATTTTTGTGTTGTTAAAAGTCAACTGCACTGAAAAACTCAAAATTTAACTTTCGATTATTTTGGTAAAGATTTAAAGCTTAACCTCTTGCTGACCGCACCGTGTACATTTACTGCGGGGAGGCGGCTCCTCTGTGCAAAATCACGTACAGACTTCCGGGTCTGCCACGCACAGCGCCAGTGGTCCACTTTCGCTGTGATTGGACACAGCGGGTCTGGCGGACATGGAGTCCGCCAGGACTCGCCGATTGTTCCTAACAAAGGCAGGATGGCAGCCTGCCTATGTAAACAAGGTAGATCAGCGTTCTGTGACGGGAAAATAAAGATCTTGTGTTTTTCCTAAGCAGGAACATGGGTCTCCTTCTTCCCACAGTTAACCACTTCTGGACCACCGCACGCCGATATACGTTGGCTGTTTGAAGAGGGTTATGCTGCTGCCATAACAGCGGGCGGTCCAGTTTCCGATAATAGTGGTCTCTGCGGCAGATTCCCTGCGAAATTACCTTTATCGGCAGCGGGAGAGGGCCCCCCCCTCATGCCGATTTCCGGTGCCCACTGCCGCTTACAGCAGCGGAGGCGATCGGGTCCTCTTGCATGTGTGGTATGAAGACGAGTAAGGGGAAAATGGCCCCCACCCCTATCCATACCATTGCAGGGTGGAAGCGACATCAAAACCTCACTTCCGCCCATAGATCTTAAAGGGCCATTTTTTAAAACAAAATTTCAAATGATAACATTTTTTTTTTATTATTGCATTTTAGTGTAAATATGAGATCTGAGGTCTTTTTGACCCCCATATCTCATATTTAAGAGGTCCTGTCATGTTTTTTTTTTTTTTTTTCTATTACAAGGGATGTTTACATTCCTTGTAATAGGAATAAAAGTAACAAATTTTTTTTTAAAAGAACAGTGTAGAAAAAAAAAAGGTAAAATAAATAAGAAAAAATAAAATTGAAAATGCGCCCTGTCCCGCCGAGCTCGCGTGCAGAACCGAACGCATACGTGTGCAGTGCCCGCATATGAAAACGGTGTTCAAACCACACATGTGAGATATCACTGCAATCAGTAGAGCGAGAGCATAAATTGTAGTCCTGGACCTCCTCTGTAACTCAATATTAAAAAGTTATCGCCATTCCACGAACGGTCGCAATTTTGAAGCGTGACATGTTGTGTATCAATTTACTCGGCGTAACATTATCTTTCACAATATAAAAAAATAAATTGGGCTAACTTTACTGTTGTATTATTTTTTTATTAAAAAAAGTGTATTTTTTCCAAAAAATGTGCGCTTGTAAGGCCGTTGCGCAAATACGGTGTGACATAAAGTATTGCAACGACCGCCATTTTATTTCCTAGGGTGTTAGAAAAAAATATATAATGTTTGGGGGTTCGAAGTAATTTTTTATCTCAGAAAGATTTGTTGTTTTTATCCTTAAGTGGTTAAAGCACCTCCCCACACAGTTAGCAAACACTCCCTAGGAACACATTTAACTCTTTGATGGCCCCTGATGTTAACCCCTTCCCTGCCAGTGTTATTAGTACAGTGACAGTATATATTTTTTAACACTGTATTGGTGTCACTGGTCCCCAAAAGTGTCACTTAGTGTCTGATTTGTCCGCTGCAGTCCCGCTATAAGTCGCTGATCGTCGCCATTACTAGTAAAAAAAATTCCTTTAAAACACCTCATAGTTTGTAGATGTGAGAACTTTTGCGCAAACCAATCAATATACGCTTATTGGGATTTTTTTTTTTTTACCAAAAACATGTAGTCGGAACACATACTGGGCCTATATTGATAAAGAAATTAGATTTTCTACATTTTTTATTTGCTATGTTTTATAGCAGAAAGTATTAAATATTGTTTTTTTCTTTTCAAAATTGTCGCTTTTTTTTTTTGCTTATAGCGCAAAAAATAAAAACCGCAGAGGGGATCAAATACCACCAAAAAAAAATCTCTATTTGTGGGGAAAAAGGGCGTCAATTTTATTTGGGTACATCGTCGCATGACCGCGCAATTGTCAGTTAAAGCAACGCAGTGCCATATAGCAAAAAAAATTGCCTGGTCAGGAAGGGGGTAAGTCCTACCCGGGGCTGAATTTTTGCCTTTCTAACAGAGGAGGGTGTTGCTGATGAAGAGGATGCCAGTTGGCGTATTTCTATCAGTGCAGTGTGTGTGACATGAACAGACTCCTGTCTGTTTCGGTTTTGCCACCTCCCAGCTCAATTACATCTTCACATCCCAGAGATTGTTGATGTGAAAGAGTGAAACACTTTGATTTGCAAATTGGCTAAAATGTATCTCGATCATTTGAAATTATGAAAATGTGAAGCAATTTTCAGTAAACAAGAAGCTTCTTTTGAAAAAAGACATAATCACTCTGAACCTCGCCCGAGACTCTCAGATAGAACGTCATTCAAAGAAGAGCTTAGCTTGTAGACATGTGCAATTCGTTTTTGTTTTTTTTTTCGTTTTCCGTTAAAATTCGTTATATTCGTTCATTCGTTATCGTACGAATGATTCGCTAAAAATTTTAACGAATGTTCGAATCGAACGAATATGAAAAACAATGAAAATCCGAAATAACCAAATTAGAAACAACGAAACTACGAAAGAAGAAAATCCGAAAAACGAAAACAGGAACAACGAAAATCAAAATGAACGAAAAATTCATACATTCGTAACTTTTTTTTTTTGTTGAATTGGTAATTTTCCGTGTCCCTTACAATGGCGCCTCTTAACGTGCTTCGAATGGATTGAACGAAAAAATTCGTACATTCGTAACTTTTTTTTTTTTTTGTTGAATTGGTAATTTTCCGTGTCCCTTACAATGGCGCTGCTTAACGTGCTTCGAATGGATTGAACTAAAAAATTCGTACATTCGTAACTTTTTTTTTTGATTCATAATTTTCCGTGTCTCTTACAATGTAATAATAGCATACACAGTACATAAAATTATGAATTATGCTCCGATTACGAATCTACGAAAACAATGTTACGAAAGTACGAATAAATCAATCTTACGAAAGTACGAATGTAACTAAATCTATGAAAATACGAATGCGTCCGAATTTAGAATTAACGAAAATTAAACGGAAAAACGAATCAACGAAAAAAATAACTCTTACGAAAATACGAAACGAGTCCGAATACGAACGCCGACGACTTACGAAATTACGAATCGTTACGAATCAACGGAAACGAACAGAAACGAAACGAAACTAAACAAATTTTTCTATTGTGCACATGTCTATAGCTTGTCATCATCTCTATCCAAATCGCTAAAAATAAATATCACCCAATCAAAAAAAAAATCACAAAATAAACGGATGCGTATTTTCATTCCAGCAGTCATCTTTAATTATCATGATGTCATTCTGAAGATTGGCTATAAACAAGTTTCTGCAGAGAAATGGTAAATTTGGTAAAATCTGGTGGTAAAAAATGGTAAAAAGTGAATTTTCCATAGAAAGACAAGATACCAATTTAATAAGAAGACTGCAAAATTGGGAACCACAAAGCCAGGATACGGGCATGACAGCTACCCTCAGATCCCACCCCGTGCAAAGGTTTTCTTCCCTTTGGACAACAATCTAAACACCATCAGACTGATCACCACTGGGGCATATTAACCACTCTGTAAGTGTGAGCCAATCACTGCAGTCACATGATACAGGTGCTGTGCCACTTTGGGGGCATTAAAACCAACACTTGACCTCTGGAAGATTTCCCCCCCCTTAAAGTGGGGTGTCCCCTAAAAAAAAAAAAAGTAAAAGTCAGCAGCTACAAAATACTGCAGCTGCTGACTTTTAATAATCGGTAGACATGTGCAATTCGTTATTTTTTTTTTTTAGTTTTTCGTTTCTTTTTCGTTATTTTCGTTCGTTCGTTTTCGTACGAATGAACGAATCGTTTGAATCGAACGAATCCGATAAACGAATAGTTCGAATCGAACAAATCCGATTAACGAATCGTTCGAATCTAACGAATCCGAAAAACAACGAAAATCCGAAAAAAAAAAACGAATTAGAAACAACGAATGTACGAATGAAGAAAATCCGAAAAACGAAAACAGGAACAACGAAAATAAAAATGAACGGTTGAATTGGTAATTTTCCGTGTCCCTTACAATGGTGCTGCTTAACGTGCTTCGAATTTACTGAATTTACTGAATTTATTCACCCTTGATAAGAGGAGATTAAGGGGGGATATGATCAACATGTATAAATATATAAGGGGTCCATATAGTGAACTTGGTGTTGAGTTATTCACTTTATGGTCAACAAAGAGGACAAGGGGGCACTCTTTACGTCTAGAGGAAAAGAGATTTCATCTCCAAATAAGGAAAGGTTTCTTCACAGTAAGAGCTGTGAAAATGTGGATTAGACTCCCTCCAGAGGTGGTTCTGGCCAGCTCAGTAGATTGCTTTAAGAAAGGCCTGGATACTTTCCTAAATGTACATAATATAACTGGGTACTGACATTTATAGGTAAAAGTTGATCCAGGGAAAATCCGATTGCCTCTCGGGGGATCAGGAAGGAATTTTTTTCCCCTGCTGTAGCAAATTGGAGAATGCTCTGCTGGGGTTTTTGTTTGCCTTCCTCTGGATCAACTGTGGGTATAGAATGGGGTATATGGGATTGTATGATATATATATGCATATATTTATATATTTTTTTTAATTGTGGTTGAACTGGATGGACTTGTGTCTTTTTTCAACCTAACTAACTATGAATAGATTGAACGAAAAAATTCGTACATTCGTAACTTTTTTTTTTTTTTCCGAATCGTAATTTTCCGTGTCTCTTACAATGGTGTTGCTTAACGTGCTTCGAATGGATTGAACGAAAAAATTTCGTACATTCGTAACTTTTTTTTTTCGATTCGTAACTTTTTTTTTCGATTCGTAATTTTCCGTGTCTCTTAAAATGTAATAATAGCATACACATTACATCAAATTATGAATTATGCTCTGATTACGAATCTACGAATGTTACGAATGTACGAATAAATACGAATGCGTCCGAATTTTGAATAAACGAAAATTAAACTAACGAAAAAACGAATCAACGAAAAAATAACTCTTAGGAATGTACGAATCGTTATGAATACGAACACCGACGACTTACGAATGTACGAATCGTTACGAATACGAACACCGACGACTTACGAAAATCGGGATGTCAGCTAAAGCTTGGAAAATCAAAGCGCTGATACAGACAAACCATCAGGATCTTTTCCATTAACATTTAGCAGCAGCCCTGAGGAAGGGGGAGTCCTCTGCCCCCTGAAACACGTTTGGATTTATTTCTATCATCCTTACTCCTAAATAAAGCATTTTTATATTAACATCTATTGTACATTAGGTGCTCTTTTATACTCTCCTCCTTTGATGCCTCCTTAACCGCTTACCGCCTGCCAGGCATCAAATGATGGCTGGGCGGCGTGGCTCTTGTTATGGGTGGACATCATATGATGGCCTCCCAGAACGACCGCTCTCGTGCGCCCATGGGGACACACATCGCGGCAATCGGTGGTGCGGTGTGTCAGTCTGACACACCACTACACCGTTCTCGGTAAAGAGCCTCTGACGTAGGCTCTTTACCACGTGATCAGCCGTGTCCAATCACGGCTGATCACGATGTAAACAGAAGGAGCCGTTGATCGGCTTTTCCTCACTCGCGTCTGACAGATGCGAGTAGAGGAGAGCCGATCGGCTGCTCTCCTGATAGGGGGGGTCTGTGCTGATTGTTTATCAGCACAGCCCCCCCTCGGATGCCCACCCAGGACCACCAGGATTCCGCGAGGACCATCAGGGATGGCCACCACACTGGACCACCAGGCAGCTGCCAATCAGTGCTCAGGCAGATGCCAATCAGTGCCCATCCCCAATGCCTGCCAGTGCCATCAGTGATGCCTAACAATGGCATCTATCAGTGCCGCATATTAGTGCCCATCAGTGCCATGTATCAGTGCCCAGCAGTGCCCATCAGTGCCACCCATAAGTACCCATCAGTGCAGCCTTTTAGTGCCCAGGGTCGCCTATCAGTGCCCATTAGTGCCCACAGGTGCCACCCATCAGTGCCGCCTATCAATGCCCATAAGTGCCGCCTATCAGTGCCCATCGTCAGTGCCCATCAGTGCCAGCTCATTGGTGCCATCTCATCGGTGCTGCCTTATCAGTGCCCTCCAGTGCAGCCTTATCAGTGCCCATCACTGGATAAAGGAGAAAACTTACTTTTTTACAACATTTTAGAACAGAAACAAAAGAAAAACTTTATTTTTTTCAAATTGTAGGTCTTTTTTTATTTGTTAAGCAAAACGATTCAATTAAAACCACAAGGGCTTTTTTTTACTACTAATATTCCTTTATATTTGTTTTTAAAATACAAATGCAGCCATTTAGAAATTGGATGAAAGGTTTAGCACCGGGAAACACTTTTTGAAGGATAAAAAAAGCATTTTATATACAACTGTAAAGGCTACAAGCTGTCCATTGAGTTCAGTGCATTTGACAAGAAGTGAGGAGAGGCACTGTGAGCTCATCCTCTCAGTCTGCTGCAAGCTTGTATTTAAACCAGTCGCTCTGTATGTAGCTTCTGACAGGCTGGGCAAGGAGCCCACTTCGCCGGAACCGGAAAGGTCGTAGGAGCCTCAAATTGACCAGTGGTGGGGTAGGACTTTAGGTACCTACCCCCAAATTTGGGGTCTCTGTAAACCCCAGGCCACCGAGCTATGACCCTCGCAGCTTGATCCTTTTTTTTTCTTTATATGTTCATGGCAGGTGAGGCTCTGCCTGACCTGCCTCCCCTGATTGCACATCCCTGGCATGAGCTACTTTGCCATGTTTGAAATGAGTGGGCTGCCCTAGGTGTGCAGTGCAACAATGTGGAAAAAAATATGTGCAGTGCAATTTTTTGCACGTTCATAGTGTGAATGCAGCCTAAGCTCTGTCTCAGCAAGCCTCGGAGAGGAGAGTCACTCTTCTGCCAGTTGTGATGCAAAGAGTTGCAAAATCAGCAAAACCCTCAGGCAGGCACAAAAAGTCTCCAAACTACAACCCGTGGGACTAATTCGGCCCACTGCAGGATTTTATCTGGCCCTCTGATGTAAGGGGGGACTGTGATGAAGACTGTGATGGGGAATATGATATAAAAGGGGGCTTTGATGTAAGTAAAACCATTGGGAACCCTGAGTTAGGGGAACTTTGATGTAAAGAGGAGGCTCTGATGGTGACTCTGATAGGGATTCTCATGTAAAAGAGGAGTCTAAAGCCTCGTACACACGATCGGATTTTCGCACTTTTCAGTTCACGCTCTTCAGTTCTTGCTTCTCAGTTCGCGCTTTTCAGTTCGTGCTTTTCAGTTTGTTTCCGAACGGCTGTTCGTCAACCAGCCATGTTGCGGAATCGGAGGAGATAACGTGTTATTTATTATTGGCCTTGGAGTTATTGCTTTGAAACAATTTTTTTGGTTGAATAATGATTTGATTTGTTATATTTTCTATATTTTTGGATGCATAGAATGCACTTTTTGGTTAAAGGGACACTAAAGGTTCAGTTTTGATTTTTTAAAAATAACAAACATATCATAATTACCTCCACTGTGCAGTTCGTTTTGCACAGAGTGGCCCCGATCCTCCTGTTCTGGGGTCCCACGGCGGCTGTCTCGGCTCCTCTCCACAATAGATAACCCCCTATGGGAAGTTCTTTCACGAGGGGGTTATCTTGCGGGCGTGCTTCCGTGTTATACACTCGGCGTGCATAGCCGTCGAGTGTATGACTCAGCCCCGCCTCCTGGCGGCCGCGTCACTGGATTTGATTGACAGCAGCGGGAGCCAATGGCTGTGCTGCTATTAATCTATCCAATGAGGAGCCGATCAGCCATGGAGAGAACGACGCGGAATCGCGCCCACGGAGATTCGGGGCTCAGGTAAGCAAAACGGGGGCTCGGGGGGGCCGGAGAGTGCGAGGTGTTTTTTTTTCACCTTAATGCATAGGATGCATTAAGGTGAAAAAACATGAAGCCTTACAACCCCTTTAAGTTCTATTGGCAGATAGCATGTCTAATTTTATTTGTTTTCTTTTTTAAATGCACAATAAAAAATAGTGTAGAATAATACTTGGCTATGTGTTTTACTTCAAATGACAGTTTGGGAGTAGGCAGTTACATTTAAAAAAAATACAATGTAAAATTGACAAGGGACACCAACATAGTTGTATCTTTGATCTCTAAAACTACAGGGTAATGGTGTTGAGGTAACTTGCCCAAATAATATAAAAAAAAGCATAATAATATTATTCTTGATATCACTAGAAAAAAAAAGCCTTTGAAAATTTGTTTGCAATAATTCCATCAGTATCACCAGCAAAGCAGCTTCATTATTATCCCTTTAAAATTTTGAGATTTCATAATTTTCCATGTCACGAATGTTAATTCTCCATTACGAACGCTAGTTTACAAGACCGACCTCTTCCGGCTTGTCCTTGCTTCCGAGCACGCGTGTTTGTAATTTGGACTTTTGTCTGTCGGACTTGTGTACACACGCTCGGAAAATCCGACAACACACATTTGTCCGCGGAAAATTTGAAGACATGCTAGCCTACATTTGTCAGTGAAAAATCCAACAATTGTCCAATGGAGCGTACACACGCTCGGACTTACCACCAACAGCCTGTTATCACACAATTCAAATCCGATCGCATGTACAAGGCTTTAGGGGAAATCTGATGTAAGGGAGACTGTGATGGGAACCCTGATGTAAAGGGTAAAGGGGACTTTGATGTAAAGGGGGGGCTCTGATGGAGACCATGATATAAGTTTGTAAGGGGGGGTTTGATATGAGGGGGGCTCTTATGCAAGGGTGGACCTTGATGGGGGCCCTAAAGTAAAGGGGCTCTCATGTAAAGAGAGGGGTCTCTGATGGAGACCCTGATATAAGGTTGTAGGTGGGGGGACTCTAATGGGGAACCTGTTGTAAGAGGGGACTCTGATGGGGAGCTTGATATGAGTGGGGACTCTGAAGTAAGGGTGGACTTTAATGGGGTTCCTGATGTAAGGGGGGCTCTGATGTAAAGGGAAGGGGCTTTGATGGAGACCCTGATATAAGGTTGTAAGGGGGGGACTCTAATGGGGAACCTGATGTAAGAGGGGACTTTGATGGGTAGCTTAAAATGAGGGGGCCTCTGATAGGTTAAAGAATATTTTGAATTTCTTTGCTTTGCTCTGAGTTTTTTTGGTGATTACAAAAAATTTCCCAGTATAAAATATTCATCCATTTAAATTTTATTTGCTGACTTATAAAACTGCTTTATTATGGCATGCAAATATTTTTGAAATTTACAATGTGGCCCTCTTACTGGGCGATCTTGGCATTAATACAACATTAAAGCGGTTCTGCACACATTTCATTTAGTAAATCTCTTTGCCTTCCTAATCAGGCAAAGAGTACTAAATGAAGTGTGTTTTTTTTTCCACTTACCTTGTAATCGCTGACTTCCTTTCATCTGTCTCTGCGGCGGTGGGCGGGGTCTCTGCGTCGATCGTCGTCGCGCACTGTCTCCTGGGATCTGGTGTCATTGATCCCAGGAGTCAGTGCGGACATCTTCCGAAATCTCGCGAGATTTCGGCCACATCTTCCGAAATCTCGCAAGATTTCGGAAGATGTGTCCGAAATCTCCAGAGATTTCGGGCGATGTCTGCGAACGTGAGCTACACTTTGCCGTTACTGCGCACGCGCGAGATCGGCGCAGTAACGGCGGTGCATGCTGGGCCATCTGAAGTGCCTGTGTGGGTTCAAATGCCCACAGGCAAGATGGCCCCCAGCAGGAAAGAATTTTTACAAGTCTTTTATCTGATGAAAACCGGCAGCAGCTTCTTTCAAAAAAAGGACACGTGAGTACCTAAACTGCATTGCATAAGCCATTGCATTGCAGTAAAAAAAAAAAAAACATAAAGACAGTGCAGAACCGCTTTAAATATAAGGAAACATTTAATAGATACTTTTACAGTGAAATGATATAAAAAAAAAAGCCTAAAAAAAAAGAAAATGAATGCAGCCACATCGAATGATTGGTAAGCTGCAATATAATACATTTCGTTTTGGGTTTAATACTGCTAATATTTTAAAATGTAATGCCTTATCACAGCATGTAGTATAAGGCCCCTTTCACACGGAAGGCCCGTTCAGATCCGCCTGTCAGTTTTGACGGCGGATCTGAACGGGCGCTCCATGTTACTCTATGGAGCGTCGGATGTCAGCGGAGACATGTCCGCTGACATCCGATCCGGTCCGATCCGCCAAATCCAGACGTATGGACCACACGTCCAGATCCGTCGGATCGGGTGAGATCGGGTGAGATCGGGTGAAAACGGACACACTGTCCGTTTTCATCCGATCTCTCCATAGAGATCAGCGGCGCTCGCAAGCCCCTCCCCGCTCAGTGAGCGGAGAGAGGCTTGTCATCCGCCGGCTCAGCGGAGATCAACGGACAGATCTCCCGCTGAGCCGGCGGACAGAGGCGGGCTCCGTGCAAGCGGAGTCCGCCTCGTCTGAAAGGGGCCTAATGGTTGTGTGTTGAGTTATTTTGATGGGATAGCAAATTTACACTGTTATACAAGCTGTACACTCACTACTTTACATTGTAGCAAAGTGTAATTTCTTCAGTGTTGTCACATGAAAAGATAGAATAAAATATTTACAAAAATGTGAGGGGTGTACTCACTTTTGGGAGCTACATTCTATCTATCTATCTATCTATCTATCTATCTATCTATCTATCTATCTATCTATCTATCTATCTATCTATCTATCTATCTATCTATCTATCTATCTATCTATCTATCTATCTATCTATCTATCTATCTATCTACCTATCTATCTATATATTTATATATATATATATATATATATATATATATATATATATATATATATATATATATATATATATATATATATATATATATATATATATATATAATTTTTTTGTGTATATATATATATATATATAGATAGATATATATATATAGATAGATAGATAGATATATCTATATATATCTATCTATATATATATATATATTATATACTGTATATAATGTTTTAAAAACTGGAAAAGATTGGTCAAAAATATTGTATTCATCCTTTTAAAGAAGAAGCCTGGTATCTTTTTAAAATGAAGATGTACAAATACACACACTGCCACATAACTGCAAATCTTGGCTTTTACACGCAGCTTATTATTGTATATTACCTTCTACTTTACACTAAGGAAGACTGAAAAGTGACAGCTGCCAGTTTATCTGCAGAGAAAAGTCATTTCGGTATTAGAAAATTTCTGCTAAAAGTTTCATTTTTTTTTAAAAGTCAACAGGCTTCTTCTTCTATACAGGCGGTCCACTAGTTACAAACATCCAAATTACAAATGACTCCTACTTACAAACGGAAGGAGAAAACAGGAAGTGAGAGGAAATCTACCCCTAGGAAGGAAAATTCTATGCCCCGTACACACGAGCAGATTTTCCGCCGGAAAAAACTTGGATGGTTTTTCCGACGGAATTCCGCTCAAGCTTGGCTTGCATACACGCGGTCACACAAAAGTACTCTGAACTTTCGACCATCAAGAACGCAGTGACGTACAACACCACGACGAGCCTAGAAAAAGAAAGTTCAATGCTTCCGAGCATGCATCAAATTGTTTCCGAGCATTCGTAGGAATTTTGCGCGTCGGAATTTGTACAGGCGATCGGAATTTCCCATCTGAACTTTTTCCGACCGAAAAATTGAGAACATGCTCTCAATCTTTTGCTGGCTGAAATTCCGCCAGCAAAAGTCCGATGGAGCATACACACGGTCGCATTTTCCGATCAAAAGTTCTCATCTGACTTTTGCTGGCGGAATTTCCGATCGTGTGTACGGGGCATTAGAGTTATCATGGGGAAAAGGTGTCTCCATTGGTGCTTGATCACCAATCCTCGTTTCCACAATAACCCAACATTTTCAAAATCCAATTGTCATTGGGACAGAAGGTGAGGTGAAATCTTCTGAACAGGGGTCACAGACAGCAAAACAAACATTACAGGGGTTATGATAACCCTTCCATATGCTATCCAAAAAGCTTAACTGGAACTACACTTAAAAAATGTACCTTTTCCGACTTACAAACAGATTCAACTTAAGAACAAACCTACAGTCCTTGTCTTGTTTGTAACCCGGGGAACGCCTGTAATGTTTTTAGGTCAACTCTATGTCAGTTACTTTTTGAAACATGTTTATATACATATATATATATACACATACAGTATTCAATCTATTTTGACTGTCCACAAATAAAAATGTAATACATGACAAAGGTTTCCCAGAGCACTATAGGCAGTCTAATGAGATAGCACAGCAGATGGAGCTTGAGTTGCAGCCCCTTTTGTCTGATTAACACCTCAGGTTCAGCTATCTGATAAAAGAGAATTCACTAAACAAAAGAATCGTGCTAATGATGTGCAAACAGAAAACTAGAACTTTCTGCTATCATCTTCATTTTAAAAAGATACCAGGCTTCTTCTTTAAGAGGATGAATACAATATTTTTGACCAATCTTTTCCAGTTTTTAAAACATTATATACAGTATAATATATATGTATAATGTATCTCACAAAAGTGAGTACACCCCTCACACTTTTGTAAATATTTTCTTCTATCTTTTCATGTGACAACACTGAAGAAATGACACTTTGCTACAATGTAAAGTAGTGAGTGTACAGCTTGTATAACAGTGTAAATTTGCTGTCCCCTCAAAATAACTCAACACACAGCCATTATACTACATGCTGTGATAAGGCAGTCAATTTAAAATATAAGCAGTATTAAACCCAAAAACGAAATGTATTATATTGCAGCTTACCAATCATTCGATGTGGCTGCACTCATTTTCTTTTTTTTAGGCCTTTTTATTTTTTTATATATAATTTCACTGTAAATGTATCTATTAAATGTTTCTTTATATTTAATGTTATATTAATGCCGAGATCTCCCAGTAAGAGGGCCACGTTGTAAATTTCCAAAAATATTTGCATGCCATTATAAAACAGTTTTATAAGTTAACAAATCAAATTTAAATGGATGAATAAGTTATACTGGGAGATTTTTTGTAATCACCAAAATTACTAATTAATTTGCTACAATGTAGTAGTGAGTGTACAGCTTGTATAACAGTGTACATTTTCTGTCCCCTCTGGCAGCAAAAGTGAGTACACCCCTAAGTGAAAATGTCCAAATTGAGCCCAAAGTGTCAATATTTTGTGTGGCCACCATTATTTTCCAGCACTGCCTTAACCCTCTTGGGCATGGAGTTCACCAGAGCTTCACAGGTTGCCACTAGAGTCCTCTTCCACTCCTCCATGATGACATCACAGAGCTGGTGGATGTTAGAGACCTTGCGCTCCTCCACCTTCCGTTTGAGGATGCCCCACAGATGATCAATAGGGTTTAGGTCTGGAGACATGCTTGGCCAGTCCATCACCTTTACCCTCAGCTTCTTTAGCAAGGCAGTGGTCATCTTGGAGGTGTGTTTGGGGTTGTTATCATGTTGGAATTCTGCCCTGTGGCCCAGTCTCTGAAGGGAGGGGATCATGCTCTGCTTCAGTATGTCACAGTACATGTTGGCATTCATGGTTTCCTCAATGAACTGTAGCTCCCCAGTGCCGGCAGCACTCATGCAGCCCCCAGACCATGACACTCCCACCACCATGCTTGACTGTAGGCAAGATACACTTGTCTTTGTACTCCTCACCTGATTGCCGCCACCAGAACCAAAGACGTTTATCTTGGTCTCATCAAACCACAGGACATGGTTCCAGTAATCCAGTCCTTAGTCTGCTTGCCTTCAGCAAACTGTTTGCAGGCTTTCTTGTGCATCATCTTTAGAAGAGGCTTCCTTCTGGGACGACAGCCATGCAGACCAATTTGATGTAGTGTGCGGCGTATGGTCTGAGCACTGACAGGCTGACCCCCCACCCCTTCAACCTCTGCATCAATGCTGGCAACACTTATACGTCTATTTCCCAAAGACAACCTCTGGATATGACGCTGAGCACGTGCACTCAACTTCTTTGGTCGACCATGGCAAGGCCTGTTCTGAGTGGAAACTGTCCTGTTAAACCGCTGTATGGTCTTGGTCACCGTGCTGAAGCTCAGTTTCAGGTTCTTGGCAATCTTCTTATAGCCTAGGCCATCTTTATGTAGAGCAATAATTCTTTTTTCAGATCCTCAGAGAGTTCTTTCCCATGAGGTGCCATGTTGAACTTCCAGTGACCAGTATTAAAGAGTGAGAGCGAAAACACCAAATTTAACACACCTGCTCCCCATTCACACCTGAGTATATATATATATAGGAAGGCCAGCATGGTGGCCTGCAATTATGGGAGGAGCCCGGAGGGTATAAATACCAGACCTCTCCACGCGGCTGGTGTCGGTTCTAGCGCGCCGTATTACACGTCACCAGGCCGACAAGCAACTCAGTACACGTTCCTGAGTTGTCCGACGCTCCTCGTTCCAGATTACGGATTCGATTCCCGATCGCACCCCCAGTTCGTTCCGCTTCAGCGTCGCAGGTAGGATTTATGCTTTTTCGTCGCTACGTCGAAACCCCTGTTTTTCCACTGAGTCATTTCAACTACCATGCTATTGTTTGTTGGTTTTCTACCCCACAATTCACCCCACTTCCACTGGTTGTTACGCCCGCTACCCAGTGCAAGCATCCCCTCACTCACACGTCCACCCCAACCCCCCCCCCCCCCCCCCCCCCCCCCCCCCCCCCCCCCCCCAAAAAAAAAAAAAAAACACACACACCCACCAGAGCATCTGTCACTGCCCTCCCCACGCACTTCTTGCAGTCACCACAAGTTCGTGTAAATGGGCCCCCACACCTTGCAAAAAAAAAAAAAAAAAAAACACACACACACCCACCACAGCATCTGTCACTGCCCTCCCCACGCACTTCTTGCAGCCACCGCAAGTTCGTGTAAATGGGCCCCCACACCTTGCAAACCTCAGCAAGACAGTCCACTCCTTGCCTTCCACGGCAACCCAGCCAATGTGAGGCACAGCCGCCCCCCGCACATCTTGCTTCACCGCAGGTTTGTGTCACGGCTCCCACATCCACCCTCCTACATACCTCTGCAATCGTTGCAGCTCGATCTCCATTGGCCTCGCTGCCACAACTTCCCCAGTAGCAAACTTCAGCTACTCACGCCTTTCTCTATCCCTTTTCACCTTTCCCTTAGGTCAGTAAGTCGTCCCTTGGTCTCCTATACAACAGGATCGGACCACCCCTTTCTCTTTCCAGGTAATTTCGAGGGCTTGCATCTCTTCACCAGGGGGTCAACTACGGCCCCGAATCAGCTCTTGCAACCCATCTCTCACAAATAATTTCATGTCACCCCACCATAGGCACCAGGTCTCCCAGGCTTGACCCCAACAGAGACTCTATCACTAGGGCAGCAAGCAGGTGCGTAGGTTGTCGTTGTTTCAGTTTTCCATTCTCTTCACACACCTTTTCACTACATATCCCTGTCACACATACTTTTTCGGCTCAGCACCCAGGCGTTAGTAACTGTCACATACTTCTATGCATGTCACTCTGTTTTCGAAGCACAAGTCTTCACTACGCAGACAAGGTCACCTAGTCTCATGACTTGCTGGCAGTGCAAGTATTAGCTGACCGAACCTACGTCAAACTACTACAGACCGAAACATCCCTACTTAGCAACCAACCAGCAGCCACTCTCCCCAGTACCGCCCTGGTGGGGCTCTGGTTGAACTAGTCCGTGCCGAGCACAGACGGACACCCGAGCATCGGTTACCTGGTCAGTCACCTCCTGGCTTACCTCGGTTTGTCACGCATTCTCTGAGTTCCACAGGCCAAAGAAACAAACTCACCCAGCGCTCACGCGCATCCCCGATTGCTACCATACCGTCGAACGGTATCCTGCTTCGTTCACACACCTCCCCTCCCCATTCAAGCAGCACACCATAGTTTGATAAAATCTCCAGGCGTTAGTAACTGTCACATACTTCTATGCATGTCACTCTATTTTCGAAGCACAAGCCTTCACTACGCAGACAAGGTCACCTAATCTCATGACTTGCTGGCAGTGCAAGTATTAGCTGACCGAACCTACGTCATATTGCTACAGATCGAAACATTCCTACTTAGCAAACCAATCAGTAGCCACTCCCCCCAGTGCCGCCCTGGGGGGGCTCTGGTTAACCAGTCTGTGCCGAGCACAGACGGACACCCGAGCATCGGTTACCTGGCCAGTCACCTCCTGGCTTACCTCGGTTGTCACGCATTCTTTGAGTTCCACAGGCCAATGAAACAAACTCACCCAGCGCTCACGCGCATCCCCGATTCTCACCATACCGTCGAACGGTATCCTGCTTCGTTCACACATCTCCCCTTCCCATCCACGCAGAACACCATAGTTTTGAAAAAAAAAAAAAAAATTTCCAGGCGTTAGTAACTGTCACATACTTCTATGCATATCACTCTATTTTTCGAAGCACAAGCCTTCACTACGCAGACAAGGTCACCTAATCTCATGACTTGCTGGCAGTGCAAGTATTAGCTGACCGAACCCACGTCAAATTACTACAGATCGAAACATTCCTACTTAGCAAACCAATCAGTAGCCACTCCCCCCAGTGCCGCCCTGGGGGGGCTCTGGTTAACCAGTCCGTGCCGAGCACAGACGGACACCCGAGCATCAGCCACCCGGCCAGTCACCTCCTGGCTCACCTCGGGTGTCACGCATCCTCCGAGTTTACATATAGGCTCATGGAACATCCCACTCAGCGCACGCGCGCAAACCGTTTGTCCCCAATGCCCGTCACACAGGTATCCCGCCCGGGGCCCCCCCGCCCCCCTTCATATTTCCGCAATCCACAAACACAGATACATCCTCTCCTGCCCTTCAAAACTTAAAACTCAAAAAAAAAAAAGGAAACGAGAGAAACATGCATCCCCCCCCCCCCCCTCTTTTATTCTAGCAGACGCCATGTCTCTGGCCGGCAGCGACAATCTCAACCCCGCCCCATCACCTCCCGAAGCGGGCCCGGCAGACAACTTCGCACAAGCCTTCAGAGCTTGGACCATCCCCAGACTCTCAGCCGAGCTGAGGCGCAGGAACATCCCCTACCCCATCACGGCCAGGAAAGCTGAACTGTTCAGGCTACTGTTCCCAAGCCCATCCCCACCAAACCCACCAGACACGCAGGCATCACTACAATCAATTGCCTCGGCAGTGTCCCAGCTACACACGCTGGTCTCCTCCCTATCAACTACCATCTCTGACGTCCAGGCCAGAGTGGGGACCTTGGAGCTCCAGCAAGTTACCCCCACTCCACCAGCTGTCGCCCCCGCCACCCCCCCATCATGCATTACAAGAATCCGGACCCGATCCGACCATGTCCGCTATCCCTCACTGGTCTCAACTAACCCCAGTCTGAGTCACCACCTTCACGGCGCCACCAGTCTCATAAACCTCTCATTGTCACACAACACGCTGAAAGCCTACCAAGCTGCTTGGAGGACGTACCTACGGTTTCTGGACACATGCCACGGGGGGTCACCAGGGGACCTCCACCATATCCTAGCCTTCATTTCCCACTGCTACACTCGGCTGGCGTTATCACACAATACCATCAAACTTTATCTAGCCGGTATCCAGCATTTCATTTCCTTACAAGACCCTTCCAAACCATCTTTGTTCGCTTCCCACGCAGTCAAGGCAATCCTGCGCGGCATCCTCAAAAAACAGCCGCAGGTCAATGCCAAACGCCTCCCAGTAACCGGTGCCATTTTCCGGGATTTATCGATCATGCTCTCGCATTCCCCTTTTGGCCTTTTTCCCAGCCTGGTCATCCAGGCTGCCATGTACCTGGCCTTCTACGGCTTCTTACGGCCCAGCGAGTTTTCAGTTACTGGCCCTAGCTGCAAGACGCTACGCAGGCGGCACCTCGTACGCCATCAGACCTTTTTCATCCTGCACCTCGAGGCATCCAAAACGCAGCAGACTGGCCCAGGCATCGACATCAAACTGTTCGAAACTCTCAATGCCTGGTGCCCCGTGGCAGTTCTAGATCAGCTACTAGCACACCTACCTGATCCCTCACCTGACAGCCCGTTGCTACCATTTCCGGTCAGACCCCTTAGTAGCAATCAATTCGTCACGCACGTCAGGATTCTCCTCCGCAACTTAGGTCTTGACCCAGCGAAATTCTCAGGTCACTCCTTTCGCATCGGAGCAGCCTCCGCGGCCTCCCGCAATGGAGTCCCCGATCACGTGATCAGGAGGATGGGACGATGGAAGTCCACCTGTTTTGCCCGTTACATTCCCGATCCCCAGACCGAAATGTCCCGGGCCTTCAGTAACCTTGCCTTGTAGCATTTGCCTTTACCAAACAAATAAACCATTACCTCCCTAAAAACAAGTCTTTTGCGCCCTTTTCTTAACTACTCTCCTAGCAGAAAGGGCCTCACGGCCCAGCTCACCAGGGCTTACCTTACGGTAGACCAGGGCACACTTCAGGTCTAGTTTGTTGTCTGTCTTGTGGCGTGTTTATGTTTTGCTCCTTCACATCATTATGGACCGAGGGCTCCGACCATAAATAGGAAGGCCAGCATGGTGGCCTGCAATTATGGGAGGAGCCCGGAGGGTATAAATACCAGACCTCTCCACGCGGCTGGTGTCGGTTCTAGCGCGCCGTACCCGCCCACCCATTCCCTTTCTCAGAACACTCTGATATGGTTCTCTACAGAAACAGCCATTACTTCTCAGGTAAGCGCCCTTTTCTTAACTACTCTCCTAGCAGAAAGGGCCTCACGGCCCAGCTCACCAGGGCTTACCTTACGGTAGACCAGGGCACACTTCAGGTCTAGTTTGTTGTCTGTCTTGTGGCGTGTTTATGTTTTGCTCCTTCACATCATTATGGACCGAGGGCTCCGACCATAAATATATATATATGTTATAATTGTAGCGTAGTTCATTTTCTTATGCTGGTAAACAACTTTTATGTCGTTTTTGTATTGATTGACTGATGATGCGGCTGTTTTAAAAGGAGAAATAGAAAATACAGAACTCAAAATGTAACTTTTCTTTATTTCTTGCAGGAATTTGTATTTGTCTGATCTATATATTTGTCTTATGCCGCGTACACACGATCGGAAATTCGGCCAGCAAAAGACAGATGAGAGCTTTTGGTCGGAAAATGCGACCGTGTGTATGCTCCATCGGACTTTTGCTGGCCGAATTCCAGCCAGCAAAAGATTGAGAGCATGTTCTCAATTTATCGGTCGGAAAAAGTTCTGATCGGAAATTCCAATCGCTTGTAGCAATTCCGACGCGCACAATTCCTACGCATGCTCGGAAACAATTGGATGCATGCTCAAAAGCATTGAACTTCATTTTCTCGGCTAGTCGTAGTGTTGTACGTCACCGCGTTCTTGGCGATCGAAGGTTCAGCAAACTTTTGTGTGACCGTGTGTATGCAAGCCAAGCTTGAGCGGAATTCCGTCGGAAAAAAAACATCCAAGATTTTTCCGACAGAAAATCCGCTCGTGTATAGGCGGCATTAGGTCAGCAACCTGAGCTGACAACAGAGTCTGAAAGAAGACAATTTCTGTGCCGCTAAAACTAGATTTTTCATTCAGAAAAATTTATTCCAAGTACTATTATTATCCCTTTCATGCCTAAGCCTACTTCTGACATTTGTTGCTTACAAGTTAACCGCTTCAGCCCCGGAAGATTTTACCCCCTTCCTGACCAGAGCACTTTTTGCGATTCGGCACTGCGACGCTTTAACTGACAATTGCGCGGTCGTGCGACGCTGTACCCAAACAAAACTGACGTCCTTTTCTTCCCACCAATAGAGCTTTCTTTTGGTGTTATTTGATCACCTCTGCGTTTAAAATTTTTTGCGCTATAAAACAAAAAAAGAGCGACATTTTGAAAAAAACGCAATATTTTTTACTTTTCGCTATAATAAATATCCCCCAAAAAATATATAAGACATTTTTTTCCCTCAGTTTAGGCCGATATGTATTCTTCTACATATTTTTGGTATAAAAAAATCGCAATAAGCGTATATTGATTGGTTTGCGCAAAAGTTATAGCTTCTACAAAATAGGGGATAGTTTTATGGCATTTTTTTAATAATTCATTTTTTACTAGTTATTTCGGACTGCGATATTATGGTGGACACATCGGACAATTTTGACACATTTTTGGGACCATTGGCATTTATACAGCGATCAGTGCTATAAAAAATGCATTGATTACTGTAAAAATGTCACTGGCAGGGAAGGGGTTAACACTAGGGGGCGATCAAGGGGTTAACTTTGTTCCCTGAAAGGTGATTCTAACTGAAGGGGGGAGTGGACTGTGTAGGGGAAGAGATAGATCGCTGTTCATACTCTATATGAACAGACGATCTCCCCTCAGAGAACCGGAAACTGTGTGTTTACACACACAGATTCCGGTTCTCCATGTGTCAGCAGCAATCGCATCTGCTCCGGGGGCAAGTAGTGGCCACAGGGCAAAGCGACGTCGTTTCGCCCAGCCG
Organism: Lithobates sylvaticus; assembly: GCA_028564925.1. Lineage (NCBI taxonomy): Eukaryota > Metazoa > Chordata > Amphibia > Anura > Ranidae > Lithobates > Lithobates sylvaticus. Next base: position 73,535,052 of record CM053038.1, read on the forward strand.
TGCCATTCTGCTGCAGTACAACTGCAGCGGCTGGTCGTCAAGTGGTTAAAATCCATATTTTTTGATAGAAAATGAACCCCCAAACATTTTATATATATATATATATATATATATATCTAGTGGACTTTTGCCGTCGGAATTTCCGACGGAAAAAGTTTGAGAGCAGGACCCAAAATTTTCCGACAACAAAATCCGATCGGACTTTTCCGATCGTGTGTAGAGAATTCCGAGTGCCACGCATGCTCAGAATAAATTTGGGGACGAAATTTAAATTTTCCGACAACTTTGTGCGACTGTGTGTATGCAAGACAAGTTTCGGGCAAAATCCGTAGGAAAAAATCTGATGGATTTTGTGGTCGGAATGTCCGACCGTGTGTATGGGGCTTTACTCTTGCTCTGACGATTGCTGCGATACCTCACATGTGTGATTTGAACACCGTTTACATTTAAGGGCGCGACTTAGGTATGCATTTTCTTTGCTGCGCGAGCACGCAGGGGCCATTGGCAGCCAAAGTAAACCAGAAGTGACGTTGTGATGTTGTGACGAAATTCAGCTTTGTTCGGGTCTCAGTCTAGGGGGCAGATAAGCTGGCTGGTGGCTCGGGTCTCCCGGTGGAACGGGAGGCCCGGGAAGAGCGGCAGAAGGTGAGGGACGTCCCTTCCCGCTCCTTTAGGATAACAGCCGAGCGGCTTTTAGCCGCATTGGTTGTTATCACTAAAAAGCCAATACACTGACTACAAACATAAACCAAACCAAAAAAAACTAAAATAAAAGTCTACTGTTCAAATGTAGAAGAGTTAAAAAAAATAGGAGGGTACATTTGGCCAATCCTACTTGTTCTTGTTCTTCTCTACACTTGAACACTTGATATCCTATAGATATGGACACTTTTCCTCCTATACAAATGGCCACTCCTCCTCTTTTAAGTATACTGACTTCTCTATATTCAGCCACTTCTTCACCTCTACATGATGACGCTCCCTTTACCACACATGAGGCCACTTCTCCCCTACATATGAACATATTTTCTCTTCTACATATGGATACTTTCCTCCTATACAGTTGGCCATATCTCCCTTTGTAAGTGTAGTAACTTCTCCTCCATATTCGGACACTTCTTGACCTCTACATGATGATGCTCCCTTTACCACACATGAGGCCACTTCTCCCCTACATATGAACATATTTTCTCTTCTACATATGGATAATTTCCTCTTATACAGTTGGCCATTTCTCCCTTTGTAAGTGTAGTAACTTCTCCTCCATATTAGGCCACTTCTTGACCTCTACATGATGACGCTCCCTTTACCACACATGAGGCCACTTCTCCCCTACATATGAACATATTTTCTCTTCTACATATGGATACTTTCCTCCTATACAGTTGGCCATTTCTCCCTTTGTAAGTGTAGTGACTTCTCCTCCTTATTCGGCCACTTCTTGACCTTTACATGTGGAAAACCCTTCTACTATACATGTGACCACTTCTTCTGTGTGTATGGCCACTTCTGGTCTTTCTATGGTTCATTTTCTTAATCTACATGTGGCCACTTCTTTTTCTCTGCTATATTTAGCCACTTTTTCTCTTCTACATTTGGACACCCCTTCTACCATACATATTGCCACTTCTGCTCTTCCTACGGTTACTTTTCCTCTTCTATATGTGGCCACTTTTTATATATGGCCACGTCCCCCTCTATGTGTGCTCACTTTTCTTCCTATATATGTGATCACACCTCCTCCTCCTCTTCATGGGGCAACTTTCACTCCTCTACATTCAGTGACTTTTCTTCCTCTACATGTGGCCACTCAAACTTCTCTACACATGGCCACTTTTCCTTCTTTATGTGTTTCCACTTATCATCCTCTGCATCGGGCAACTTCCCCTCCTATATACTGTACCTGACCGCTCCTTCTCTTCTTTATATTGTTTGTCACACCTCTCCAGTTGGCCACTTCTCCTTTTCTGCTCACTTCCACTGTTTTACATATTACCGTACTTATTTTAATATCAAAAGTCCACACTTCCTGATATAACACATTACACGCTATCACTTATTGTAACTACAGTGCATCCGGAAAGTATTCACAGCACTTTTTCCACATTTTGTTATGTTATAGCCTTATTCCAAAATGGATTAAATTCCTTATTTTCCATAAAATTCTACAAACATTACACCATAATGACAAAGTGAAAGAAGTTTCTTTGAAATCTTTGCAAATTTATTAAAAATAAAAAAAGGAAAAAATCCAATGTACATACAGTAAGCCTTTGCCATGACACTCAAAATTGAGCTCAAGTGCATCCTGTTTCCACTGATCATCCTTGAGATATTTATACAACTTGATTGGAGTCCACCTGTGGTAAATTCAGGTGATTGGACATGATTTGGAAAGGCACACACCTGTCTCTATAAGGCCCTACATTTAACAGTACTTGTTAGAGCACAAACCAAGCTATGAAGCCCAAGGAATTGTCTGTAGACCTCCGAGACAGGATTGGACGGAGGCACAGATCTGGGGAAGGGTACAGAAAAATGTCTGCAGCATTGGAGGTCCCAATGAGCACAGTGGCCTCCATAATTTGTAAATGGAAGAAGTTTGGAACCACCAGGACTCTTCCTAGAGCGGGCGGCCCAGCCAAACTGAATCATAGGGGAGAAGGGCCTTAGTCAGGGAGGTGACCAAAAAACCTGATAATCACTCTGACAGAGCTCCAGCGTTTCTCTGTGGAGAGAGGAGAACCTTCCAGAAGAAAAACCATCTCTGCAGCACTCCACCAATTAGGCCTGTATGGTAGAGTGACCAGACAGAAGCCACTCCTCAGTAAAAGGCACATGACAGTCCGCCTGGAGTGTGCCAAAAGGAACCAGAAGGACTCCCAGACCATGAAAAACAAAAATTAAACACTTTGGCCTGAATGGCAAACGTCATGTCTGAAGGAAACCAGGCACCGCTCATCACCTGGCCAGTACCATCCCTACAGTGAAGCATAGTGGTGGCAGCATCATGCAGTGGGGATGTTTTTCAGTGGCAGGGACTAGGAGACTAGCCAGGATTGAGGGAAAGATGAATGCAGTAATGTACAGAGACATCCTTAATGAAAACCTGCTCCACAGCGCTTTGGACCTCAGACAGGCGATGGTTCAGCTTCCAACAGGACAATGACCCTCAGCACACAACCAAGATAACAAAGGAGTGGTTACAGACAACTCTGTGAATGTCCTTGAGTGGCCCAGCCAGAGCCAAGACTTGAACCCAATTGAACATCCCTGGAGAGATCTGAAAATGGCTGTGCACTGATGCTCCCAATCCAACCTGATGGAGCTTGAAAGGTCCTGCAAAGAAGAATGGGTGAAACTGCCCACAAATAGGTGTGTCAAGCTTGTAGCATCATACTCAACTCATACACAAAAAGACTTGAGGCTGTAATTGGTGACAAAGGTGCTTCACCAAAGTATTAAGCAAAGGCTGTGATACTTATGTACATGTTTTTTTTTTTTTTTTTTTAATTTTTTATAAATTTGCAAAGATTCCAAACAATCCTCTTTCACCTTGTCATTATGGGGTATTGTTTGTAGAATTTTAAAGGAAAATAATGACTTTAATCCATTTTGGAATAAGGCTGCAAAATGCGGAAAAAGTGAAGAACTGTGAATATTTTCCGGATGCACTCTAATTCTTCCTGCTGTATTCATTTTTTTTTTTGCTGCATGTGAATGGGCAGTGAATTTGAACAAAACCTCTTGTGCCTTCATCACCATAAGAAGGAAAAGCATCTCACTGATAACGATGTTATCTCTCACAAACCTATAATTAATCAGTAGTTCTGCTCTGTAAGTGATTTTTAAAGCATTAGAAGGATTCGCCCCAAAGGATGGAGGTTGAGCGATTTTGACACTGCCGATAACAAATGCCAGTGTTTCACCTTCAGATACAGAGAGAATGTTAACACAACATAAAAGGTATGTGACATGACAGATAGGCAGATCTGTATTCCTGGCACAGACAGCCTTTCCCCACAGTAACAACGAGACGGGAGAAAGAGCACTTCTCCAGCAATAGACAAGCTGTAACATATTAACACGACTCTGCCATCATTATTCCTTGTTAGAGATAGAAAATATTTACTGCAGGTTGATTCAACATGAATTTCCAGATTTCTGTACCGGGCACAAAAAAACAAAAACAAGTTAAGTTTGCTCAGTGTTAACCAGTTAAAAAAAACAAAAACAAGTTAAGTTTGCTCAGTGTTAACCAGTTAAATAACTCTTGTGACTAAAATAATGAGCTTACCTGTGCCTCCTTATATACAATCAAAGGTAAAGTCTAGACATGTGCAATTCGTTTCGTTTTTTTTCGTTATTTTCGTTCATTCGTTTTCGTAATGAACGAACGATTTGCTAAAAATTTTAACGAATAACGAATCGTTCGAATCGAACGAATCCGAAAATAACGAAAATCCGAAAAAAAATTAATTAGAAACAACGAATGTACGAATGAAGAAAATGAAAACGAAAACAGGAACAACGAAAATGAAAATGAACGAAAAAATTCGTACATTCGTAACTTTTTTTTTTGTTGAATTGGTCATTTTCCGTGTCCCTTACAATGGTGCTGCTTAACGTGCTTCGAATATATTGAACGAAAAAATTCGTACATTCGTAACTTTTGTTTTTCGAATCTTAATTTTCCGTGTCTCTTACAATGGCGTTGCTTAAGGTGCTTCGAATGGGTTGAATGAAAAAATTCGTACATTCGTAACTTTTTTTTTTTCGATTCGTAATTTTCCGTGTCTCTTAAAATGTAATAATAGCATACACATTACATAAAATTATGAATTATGCTCCGATTACGAATCTACGATTGTTACGAATGTACGAATAAATACGAATGCGTCCGAATTTCGAATAAACGAAAAATAAACTAACGGATGGTTATCGTACGAATGAATGAACGATTCGCTAAAAATTTTAACGAATAACGAATCGTTCGAATCGAACGAATCCGAAAATAACGAAAATCCGAAAAAAACAAACTAAAAACAACGAATGTACGAATGAAGAAAATCCGAAAAACGAAAACAGGAACAACGAAAATGAAAATGAACGAAAAAATTCGTACATTCATAACTTTTTTTTTTTGTTGAATTGGTAATTTTCCGTGTCCCTTACAATGGTGCTGCTTAACGTGCTTCGAATAGATTGAACGAAAAAATTCGTACATTCGTAACTTTTTTTTTTTGATTCGTAATTTTCCGTGTCTCTTAAAATGTAATAATAGCATACACATTACATAAAATTATGAATTATGCTCCGATTACGAATCTACTAATGTTACGAATGTTACAAATGTACGAATAAATATGAATGCGTCCGAATTTCGAATAAACAAATAAATGAAAATTAAACTAACGGAAAAACGTATCAACGAAAAAATAACTCTTACGAAAACACGAATCGTTACGAATACGAACACCGACGACTTACGAATGTACGAATCGTTATGAATACGAACACCGACGACTTACGAATTTACGAATTGTTACGAATCAACGGAAACGAAAAAAACAAAACGAAAATAAACAAATTTTTTTGTTGTGCACATGTCTAGTAAAGTCCACCTGTGACAGACCCAACCAGGACAGGAGCTTTTTTGAACTTTTTGAGGGGACTAGGGGCTTGCCTCCTACCCACTGATTATAGCCCATGGAGAGAGCAGATCTTCCTCTAATGATGGACAACAAGTGATGAACGCTGAGAGCGAGGGTTGGATTATTTCTCTGAATAAGGACAATGAAGCTTCCCTTCTGGAGTGGATGGAAAGGTGTAATATTATTCTTGTGCAGGTAATTCGTCAGAGGGAAAATGGTGACCCTCCTGCAGACTGGGTGGGAGAGGTTCCTCCACTGGGGCCAGAAATATTTATCAACAATAATCCTCAAGAAATCTATAAAGATAAATTAATTCCACTGTATCAGACTGCTGGAACATTGTATGAGTTGGTCTTGTAGACTGTTGTAGATGGGTCCTGGCCAGTCTGAGGTGGGGTGGGATCACTGTTTATGGTATGTGTGCCCCTCCCATTGTATGCCTCCTAGGTGTGAATTCCCATTGTTAATTGAGTTAACTGAGTCACACAATGTTTCTGTCTGTTGGCTAATTTGGCTAACTCATGGAGGTTCTTATGATCAGATTAGCCTTGTGTGAACTTTAGCTCATTATCTAGCCATTGTGATGTTTTGGGTAAATATTTGGTTTAATTGTTCATGTGCTGACTGGCCTACTTTTGAAGTGTAACAAAAACCTTCATTTCTGTTTAATAAACAGTCATTCCTTTGGATTTTACCTCAACATCTTGTCTGCGTACAATACTCGGTATAAAAGGGCTTGTATTAGCTCTTGGTCTGCTGCAAGGGTTTGGAGGGAAGGAGGCACTGTTTGGCAGACGCACCCAAGCAGGGTGGCGGGCGTTCCATCACACCACCTGAAAGTGATATTTCAGTGACTGGTGTTTGCTGAAGCGCCAACCCCCCATAGATTCCCCTTTATTTCTTAGGGACTCTATTGGCAAGATCTCTGAGTTCCTGGTTCTGCAAATCTGTTTCCCCATTCCCAAGGAGAGCATTTATTAATGTAGCACTTCCCCACTATTCCTGCACAGCCAGGCAACACACATTCTCCACTTGCAGCCAGACACAAGAAGTCAGTCCCGTTACTTGTTTTTGTTGTTTTTATTAGGGGATAGCAACTTGGATAGGGTGAATGGATTTATGGGATGCCCAATGGATGATGAACACAGCAAAACTTGGGGACAATCTTCCTCTCACTGTACAAACATCCTGAACTGCTTCCTTATGTACAAACTCACAGTCCTATGTAGGTTAATAGCAAAAGTCCATTATAGACTATATGTATGCAAAATGACCCTACTAGCCTCCGCCCTCTAGTTTCCAGAATGTTCTCCAACTTTCCAGAACCAGGGGGAGACACTAGAGACCAGCCTGTATGAGTCAACCAACCCTGAACCCAAATAAACCCTTACCCAGATTCCATGACTCATACATAACCAATGAGTCAAAGTATGTTTTTTTTTTACTCTAACACTAGTAGCACACTAGAGGGTGCTACATTAAAGCCCACCTCTGGGCAAAAAAAGTTTCCCCATGCAATAAGGCAGTGCCCACAGTGCACAGCCTCACTCCAACGGCAAAGAGCGCTCCCCCATGATCCAGCAGTGGACTGTTCCTGACGTCTTCACATCCAGAGCAGATCTATGGGCTTGATGACATCAGGAACAGTCCACTGCTAGACCGCCGGGGGAAGGAGCCACAGAGACTCTTCTTGTGCAGGAAGGATTTGAGGATTAGGTAAATATATCTCCCTTCTCAAATCCCCTAGACAAACAAGCAATTAACCCTTGATGTGCGGACACAGCCCCATTGCAAGGGAAAACTTGCCCAAAGTTAAGCTATAAAGGAGAAGTATGAATGTATTAAACATAGATGGTATCAGTAGGGCAGTGGATGTGTCAGTAGGCCAGTGGACGGTATCAGTAGGGCAGTGGACAGAATCAGTAGGGCAGTGGACGGTATCAGTAGGGCAGAAGTCAGTATCAGTAGGGCAGTGGATAGTATCAGTAGGGCAATGGATGGTATCAGTAGGGCAGTGGACGGAATCAGTAGGGCAGTGGACAGAATCAGTAGGGCAGTGGACGGAATCAGTAGGGCAGTGGACGGTATCAGTAGGGCAGAGGTCGGTATCAGTAGGGCAGTGGATAGTGTCAATAGGGCAGTGAACGGTTTCAGTAGGGCAGTGGGTGTCTCAGTAGGGCAGTGGACGGTAGCAGTAGGGCAGTGGACGGTAGCAGTAGGGCAGTGAATAGTGTCAGTAGGGCAGTGAATAGTGTCAGTAGGGCAGTGGATGTGTCAGTAGAGCAGTGGATGGTGTCAGTAGAGCAGTGGATGGTGTCAGTAGAGCAGTGGATGGTATCAGTAAGGCAGTGGATGGTGTCAGTAATGCAGTGGACGGTATCAGTATGGCATTGGACGGTCTTAGTAGGACAGTAGACGGTATCAGTAGGGCATTGGACTGTATCATTAGGGCAGTGGATGGAATCAGTAGGGCAGTGGACAGTATCAGTAGGGCATTGGACGGAATCAGTAGGGTCGTGGACGGTATCAGTAGGACAGAGGTTGGTATCAGTAGGGCAGTGAACGGTGTCAGTAGGGCAGTGGATTTTCTCAGTAGGGCAGTGGACGGTGTCAGTAGGGCAGAGATTGATGTCGTTCGCCTGGTGGAAAAAAGTCCATCCAGTTCAACCCACAGAAAAAAAAAAACACACAAATAGAAAACCTCAATATACACAATCCTATACCCACAGTTGATCCAGAGGAACACAAAAAAAAACAATAAAGCATGAACCAATTTGCTCCAGTGGGGGGAAAATAAAAATTCCTTCCTGATCCCACAAGAATCACATATTCCCTATAAATATTAGCATCCAGTAATATTTTGCACATTTAGGAAAGATCCCAGGCCTTTTTTAAAACCAGCCATAACCAGCTCTTGAGGGAGTATATTCTGGGACTAAGACAGTGGAGGATGTCAGTAGTTTTTTATTTTTATAATTCTTATTTTTTATTCTTTTACATTTTTATTGTTTGTATAATTTTTTACAATATAATTTTTATTTTATTATTTTTTTTTTTAGGAACCCCAATAGGGGGCTTTGGTGAAATGTCATGGGTCTAAACAGGCCCCAATTTCTTAGGGGAGGGGGGATCTGCACTGCATGGGGTGGTTAGGGCGTGCCCAGGCACACCCGGCAAACCCCTTGTAAAAATTGTATTGCTATGCTGATAAGGACCGGAAAGAAAAATATAAGATGATTAAACCTTAGCTGCAGAGGTTCCATAAAGGGAGCAAATCTTTTATTTGTGATTATTCTTTATGCAGAGAATTGAGGCCAGTTCTCCAATAGAGTTCCCTTTCCCTGGCTATAATATACCTGTGCATAGACTGGGTGGAACGGCGCTTAGACAAAAGACAAACTTCTACATTTAGTAGAGCGAACTTTGTTTTGCATGATGAATTCCATTTATAAACAGAGTTCATATGAATAACTTCAGCGGGCATTTTAATGTTGAATATTTATGGAAATATTCTCTGCAGTTCTCTCTCTCTGGCCTGCGCTGAACTGCGGTGTTAGATAAAATTCTTTTTTCCATAAATCTGAATGCCGTATCGGTATAACCCGAAGCCCTTGCTTAACCGGTCGGCACTTCTCGCAGTTAATCTTGTTGCTTTCTGGGCCTTTAATTTCTGACACAAGAATACTCAAATCATCTATCTCTTTGCTGTAGGTCGATCGGTTGGAGCAACGTAATAGTTCTTCTGTTTCAGCCTGTTGGAACCCAAGACCTCTTCATGATAACACACATAACCCAGGATTTCAAAGTAAACTCCACCTTCGGGTCATTGTTTTCTTGTTTCATTTTGCTGTACATTCACAATTTTTCAAACATTTTAGGCACTTTTTTATTTATTTATTTTTTCCTTCCATATGAAATTTTTATTGAACAATTTAAAGTTTGGTTTATTTTTATTATTTTTATTTTCATTATTTTTATTATTTTTATTAGGTTTGACACCCTCATTAAAGTTTACAAAGGTATATTCAGCATTGACCTCCGGAAGATTTACCCCCCTCCAGGCTATTTTTTGCAATACGGCACTGCGTTACTTTAACTGACAATTGCGCGGTCGTGTGACGTTGCACCCAAACAAAATTGATGTCCTTTTTTCCCACAAATAGAGCTTTCTTTTGGTGGTGTTTGATCACCTCTGGATTTTTTATTTTTTGCGCTATAAACAAAAAAAGAGCGACAATTTTGAAAAAAACACATTATTTTTAACTTTTTGCTATTATAAATATCCCCCAAAAATATATAAAAAAAAATGTTTTCCTCAGTTTAGGCCGATATGTATTCTACATATTTTTGGTTAAAAAAAAAATCACAATAAGCGTATATTGATTGGTTTGTGCAAAAGTTATCACGTCTACAAAATAGGGAATAGTTTTATGGCATTTTTATTTAGAATTTTTTTTTTATTAGTAATGTCGGCAATCTGCGATTTTTATCGGGACTGCAACATTATGGCGGACACATCGGATATTTCTGACACTATTTTGGGACCATTGTCATTTATACAGCAATCAGTAGACATGTGCATTCTTTTTCATCCGAATGCATTTTCGTCCGAATTTCAGGTATTTTCTTTATCGTTTTAACAAATGATAACGAAAGTGCAGAATCCGAAAAACGAAAGATCCGACATAAACAAATGCTTTATTTTCGTTTTTGTGGTGACAACAGTTCGATATAGATAGGAGATTCGACATGATGCTGACATTAACAATCTGTGTCTATCGAACCTGTGGTCGAATGTGCCTAACCTTAATTCTATTAGTCCAAGATTATTCTACATAGAGAGAAAAGATTCGACATACAGAGAAAAGATTCAACATAGAGAGAAAAGATTCGACATAGAAAAGATTTGACATAGAGAGAAAAGATTCGACATAGAGAGAAAAGATTTGACGTAGAGAGAAAGGATTCGACATAGAGAGAAAAGATTCGACATAGAGAGAAAAGATTGCTGCTGGAGTTGGGTAGGGGAAGTAAAATAAAAATAATGATGATGATGAATTTTATTGGCTCATTGTAACCAAAGAGGAGGAGCAATAAAATAGCTAGAACTAAGTACACACGTACAGCCAACTTACTTTCACTTACGATTGCTAGCAGAGAGACACACACACTGAATCATTTCAGAAGACAGTCAATCTTAGCTGGTCCGTTTGTCTGAGAACATGAATTATTTAGCAATTAAGCATAAGCACAGCAGCAGAACAATAGTGAAGCAAGCTACAGTTCAACTTAACTTTTTCATAATAATCTGCTGCTATTGTGTTAGTGTTGTGAACTTGATAGTGATACTAGTGTTGTGATAGCCTCAGAGGCTGCCCGTGTTGTGGGGGGGAATTTATTATTATAGATTCTATATTATAGATTGAGATTCTATATAGATTCTATATACCCCATCTTGTTACCTGTCTGATCAGTGATCACTATCACCAGTCCATTTTCTGTTTGAACTCTATACATTCAACATGAACAACGAAGATTCGACAAAGCAGCGAAAAACATACAAACGTTGAATTTTTGGCTTATGGTGTCTGTCGAAAGTTTTAAGATGATTCGAAGGAGCAGCTAAACTATACGACGTCGTACAGTTTAGCTTTGAACATTTGACAGGCATCATAAGCCTTCAATGACAGATTCGACTTTAATTATTTTGGATTTTCTGACAAATGCAATTTTTAACGAAAAACAATATAAATAAAAACGCATTTCGGGAGTAACTAAATAAATACATTTTTCGGACCAAAACAAAATTCCGAAATGAAATATTTCAGTGTGCACTAGCGATCAGTGCTATAAAAATGCATTGATTACAGTTTAGCTTTGAACATTTGACAGGCATCATAAGCCTTCAATGACAGATTCGACTTTAATTATTTTGGATTTTCGGACAAATGCAATTTTTAACAATAAACAAAATAAATAAAACGAATTTCGGGAGTAACTAAATAAATACATTTTTCGGGCGAAAACGAAATTCCGAAATGAAATATTTCAGTGTGCACTAGCGATCAGTGCTATAAAAATGCATTGATTACTGTGTAAATGACACTGGCAGTGAAGGGGTTAACCACTAGGGGGCGATGAATGGGGTTAAGTGTGTCCTAGGAAGTGATTCTAACTGTAGGGGGAGGGGCTAAAACACACATGACAGCGATCACTGCTCTCGATGACAGGGAGCAGTGATCTCTGTCCTGTCACTAGGCAGAAAGGGGAAATGCTTTGTTTACAAAGGCATCTTCCCATTCTACCTCTCTGTGACATGATCGCGGGGACCCAGCGGACATCGAGTCTGCGGGACCCGTGGTCACAGAGAATGCAGCGGGCGCTTGTACCTGTACGCCCTATATATATATATATATTATATATATATATATATATATATATATATATATATATAAATAAATAAAAATGTAAAAAGTAACTGACATAAAGTTGACCTAAAAACATTATAGAAGAAGAAGCCTGTTGCCTTTTTTAAAAATGAAACTTTTAGCAGAAAGTTACATTTTCTAATACCCAAATGACCTTTCTCTGCAGATAAACTGGCAGCTGTCACTTTTCAGTCTTACTTAGTGTTAAGTAGAAGGTAATATAGAATAATAAGCTGCGTGTAAAAGCCAAGATCTGCAGTTATGTGGCAGTGTGTGTATTTGTACACTCACATACTGTATATGTATATAGTAAAACTGCTGTAGGGCGGATGGCAAGCGGTTAAAGTGTATATACAGTGGTGTGAAAAAGTGTTTGCCCCCTTCCTCATTTCCTGTTCCTTCGCATGTTTGTCACACTTAAGTGTTTCGGAACATCAAACCAATTTAAACAATAGTCAAGGACAACACAAGTAAACACAAAATGCAATTTGCAAATGAAGGTGTTTATTATTAAAGGTGAAAAAAAATCCAAACCATCATGGCCCTGTGTGAAAAAGTGATTGCCCCCCTTGTTAAAACATACTATAACTGTAGTTGTCCACACCTGAGTTCAATTTCTCTAGCCACACCCAGGCCTGATTATTGCCACACCTGTTCACAATCAAGGCATCACTTAAATAGGAGCTGCTTGACACAGTAAGGTCCACCAGAAGATCCTTAAAAGCTACACATCATGCCGAGACCCAAAGAAATTCAGGAACAATTGAGAAAGAAAGTAATTGAGATCTATCAGTCTGGAAAGGGTTATAAAGCCATTTCCAAAGCTTTGGGAATCCAGCGAACCACAGTGAGAGCCATTATCCACAAATGGCGAAGACATGGAACAGTGGTGAACCTCCCCAGGAGTGGCCGGCCGCCCAAAATTACCCCAAGAGCGCAGTGACGACTCATCCAAGAGGTCACAAAAGACCCCACAACAACGTCCAAGGAACTGCAGGCCTCACTTGCCTCAGTTAAGGTCAGCGTTCATGCCTCCACCATCAGGAAAAGACTGGGCAAAAATGGCCTGCATGGCAGAGTTCCAAGGAGAAAACCACTGCTGAGCAAAAAGAACATCAAAGCTCTTCTCAATTTCTCCACAACACATCTTGATGATCCCCAAGACTTTTGGGACAACATTCTGTGGACCGATGAGACAAAAGTGGAACTCTTTGGAAGGTGTGTGTCCAAGTATATCTGGCGTAGAAGGAACACTGCATTTCAGAAAAAGAACATTATACCAACAGTAAAATATGGTGGTGGTAGTGTGATGGTCTGGGGCTGTTTTGCTGCTTCAGGACCTGGAAGACTTGCCGTGATAAAAGGAACTATGAATTCTGCTGTCTACCAAGAGATCCTGAAGGAGAATGTCCGACCATCTGTTCGTGTACTCAAGCTGAAACGAACTTGGGTTCTGCAGCAGGACAATGATCCTAAACACACCAGCAAGTCCACCACCGAATGGCTGAAGAAAAACAAAATGAAGACTTTGGAGTGGCCTAGCCAAAGTCCTGACCTGAATCCTATTGAGATGTTGTGGTATGACCTTAAAAAAGGCCGTTCATGCTCGAAAACCCTCTAATGTAACTGAATTAGGACAATTCTGCAAAGATGAGTGGGCCAAAATTCCTCCAGGACGCTGTAAAAGCCTCATTGCACGTTATCGCAAACGCTTGGTTGCAGTTGTTGCTGCTAAGGGTGGCCCAACCAGTTATTAGGTTTAGGGGGCAATCACTTTTTCACACAGGGCCATGATGGTTTGGATTTTTTTTCACCTTTAATAATAAACACCTTCATTTTACAAATTGCATTTTGTGTTTACTTGTGTTGTCCTTGACTATTGTTTAAATTGGTTTGATGTTCCGAAACACTTAAGTGTGACAAACATGCAAAGGAACAGGAAATGAGGAAGGGGGCAAACACTTTTTCACACCACTGTATATATATATATATATATATTTACAGTATATATAGTATACATAACCCTCACCTTGTAAAACCATCCCATCAGTTTAGAATAAAAATGAAAGGCAAATTATTTGTGTATAAATATTAAAAAAACACATTATAAGTACCTTTTTCTTTTCTTTTTTTACAAGGGATCACATTTCATCTGTTCTCAGAAGCAAAGGAGCTCAGAGAGCTAGGCAAGGGAAAGCTGCAGCACACTAACCTTCCCAGTGAATGGCTGAGCCGTGGGGGGGGGGCTTTTTTAGAACTGATAATTGGAGAGCAGGCAGTGCTCCTAGCATAGCTAAAGAACTGACCACGCTGTCCTCTCACGCTTAGTGTAGTCAGTTTTTAATAGAAAAGCAGGGGGACTGTCAGGAGCACCAGAGATTTCACACAAAGTTAAACGTTGTTTAACTTTGTTGTCTGACTGAAGATGTGTCTTTAGCCCAAGCATGTTTGAAGCCATTAACTGTTGACTGTCTCACTACCTCTGCTGGTAGTCCATTCTAAGCATCAACTACTTTTTCAGTAAAATAATACCTTCTAAGATTAGTTTTGAACTTTCCTCCAGTTAGTTTGAGGTCATGTCCCAGTGTTCTTGATTCTGGTTTCATATTGAAAAAAACTGCCTTCCTGACTGAACCATATTCCCCATCACCACCTTGATGTATTTAAAGGTTTCAATCATGTCTCCTCTTTGCCGTCTTTCCTCCAGACTATACATATTACGTTCCTGAAGTCTCTCTTGATATGTTTTATCCTCCAGACCTTTCACCATTTTTGTTACCCGTCTCTGGACTTGTTTTATCGTATCAATACTGGACACATTATTCTAAATTATTCATGTTCCCCAAGCTGCAGTGTATTGCCAAGTTGTCTCCAGTGGTAATGATGAAGATGGAAATGATGATGATGAGGTCACTGATGTGACTTGGGTGCCAGATAGAGCAGAGGAGGAAACTGAAGGTGAGGCAGCACAACCCCAACGAGGCCAACATCAAGAAAGAGTAGAGAGCAGCCACCCTATTCTTTTACATTCTTCAGCTGTTATCTCCTGGCCCACTCCCCAAAGCTCAGCTGTCTGGGCCCTTTTCAGCACATCTGTAGCAGATTGCACTGTTGCTATCTGCAACCTGTCTCTCAGGAACATCAAACGTGTCAAAAACACCAACCATATGGGTACCACATGCTTAACAAGGCATTTAAAGTCCAACCACTCAGCTCGTTGGCAAGAGCACCTAAAAGCCACACAAAAGGGGCACAAATCTGTCCCTCCTCCTCCTTACCCCACTTCAGTCTGCCCCTGCGATACCGAGTCATTACTTTTCAGCAGCCTCCACTGAGAGGGATTATGGTATAGCACAGGGTGTCCCAGGTTCTAGCAGCTCATCTACCAGCAGCACACCACCAGCTGTAGACTGTAGCCGGCAAATTTCTCTGCCCCATCTGCTGCAGCGGAAAAAAAATACAATCCCTGCCACGTACATGCCCAGCGTCTGAATGCAAGCTTGTCAAAGCTGTAGGCTCTCCAACTTCTGCCTTTCAGCCTGGTGGATTCTGCCCACTTCCATGAATTCGCACAATGTGCTGTACCACAATGGCAGGTTCCTAGTTGCTACTACTTTTCATGTAAGGCCATTCCATCTCTCTACCATCACATGGAAGGGAATGTTCTAGCATTGTTGGGCATGGCAGTCAGCCGTAAAGTCCACCTTACTGCTGACATGTGGTCCAGCAAGCATGGGCAGGGAACGATATATTTTGTTCACAGCACACTAGGTAACGCTGCTTGCAACTCGAAAGGATGCAGGACATGCTGCAGCTTGTTGTGCCCCCACATCTCCATACAGCTGGTGGGGATGATGCCAGACTTGTGAGCTCTACACCCTCCTCCTCCCCCTCCTTCTCTGCCACCTCCATGCCCTCCTCTGCAAAATTGTCCTATGAACATCAGGTACCATCTAAGCGTTCAAAGGGCTATTCCCAGGGTCAGGCTAAAAGGTGGCATGCAGTGTTTAAGCTGGTATGTCCAGGGGACAGGAACCACCTGGGGCAGCGATTCTTGCAGCTCTGCAGGGACAGGCCCAGAGTTGGTTCACACCACGCCAGCCAGAAATGATGGTGTCCGATAATGGTTTAAACCTCCTGTCCGTCCTTAGGCAGGGAAAGTTGACACATGTGCCATGCCTGGCATATGTCCTCAATTTGGTGGTTCAGCATTTCCTAAGAACGTACCCAGGGTGGCAGGATGTACTAAAGCAGGCCAGAACAGCCTGTAGCCATTTCAGGTGGTCATACACAGCCAGTGCTCGGTTGGCTGAAATTCAGCATGAATTCCACCTGCCCGTAAACCGCCTGATTTGTGACATGTCCACCAGGTGTAATTCAACTTTGGGAATGCTGCATCGGCTATACATGCAGCAGAGGGCCGTCAATGAGTATCTGTGCCAGTACGGCACAATGACAGGCTCAGGTTGCATGCTAGTGGCTGATCATTAAGGATGCATGCACTGTACTGTCACCATTTGAGGAGGCCACAAGGATATGAGCAGTGACAGTGCATGCATCATTGACAATCCCTGTTGTGTTCCTGCTGGAGCAGACTCTGTGTGGCATTATGGACAGGGCACTGGAGGTAGAGCAGCAGGAGGAAGAGGAGGACTTCCTTTCCTCTCAAGGCCCACTTTATCCAGACACCATCATTCCTATGTCACAGTACACACAGGAGGAGACCGGGGAGGAGGATAAGGATTCTGGCACTTTCATAGGCTTCAAAGAAGAGGAAAACATGCGTCAATCTGTAAGTGATGGCTTTCCAACCCCAGGACCCTTTGGAGTAGTAGGTGGCTGGGAGGAGGAAGTTCCAGATGCTGTCATCCCAAGTGACCCTGAGGAGTCTGCTTCTCAAGCCTCGGCAAATTTGAGGCGCATGGGCAACCTTATGCTAGTTGGCAACCCTCCTTGACCACTGTTATAAGGGGAAGGTCTCAGAACTCATCCTGTCCCCACAGAGAGTGCAGAAGATAAAATCACTTGAGGACACTTTAAAGAGGATTTTATTGAATGTTTTTCCTGACTCCAGTAGGTTACAATGTTGTGGAAATACTTAATTTTGAGTCTTCTGTTGGTCAAGAGAGGAGCGTTGGAGAAGGCGTCTGCTTAAGTAAGGCATTTTGGAATTTTTTTAGTCCTCGCTGCCCAGGGCTGTCAGCTTCCACATCCCATTGGCAGCATCTGCATCACATGGTGGACGATTACCTCGGCGCTAAAACAGAGATGAAGAGCTTTCCAGCTGACGATCCACTGACTTACTGGGTCATGAGAATAGACCACTGGCCAGAACTTGCCCAGTATGCTATTGAGTTGTTGGGCTGCCCTGCATCCAGTGTGCTTTCAGAATGGGCATTCAGTGCTGCAGGAGGTTTTGTTACTGATCATAGAACGCGTCTGTCCACAGACTCCGTGGATCGTTTGACTTTTATAAAAATGAACCAGTCCTGGATTACCAGCTATGAAGCCCCTGATGCCGATGTCACAGATTAAGTCTTTTTGGGATATGGAATCTCTGCAAGACTTCGAGGCTGTCTAGCTTTGAGGGTGTTCAATCATTTCATCTGGAAGAATGTTTTTGGTATAGGTTTCAGGGGCACAATTAACACCCAAAGACCAATTTTTCAGCACCTGTTTGACAGGTGTATATAATATCATTGCAATTTTTTACAGCAAGGCCAATTCTTGCTTTCATCAAGAGTACCTCTATAGGGTTACGGTGGGAAGGTGCCACAGACACCCAAAGACCAATTTTTACAAACTTGTTACTTCTATCCAAAGTGACACCAGAATGTATCCAACAAAAATCTCTGATCCTGTTCCCAGTGCACTACATTGTGGCCTCATCATACACACTGGCTCCCCAGCTGTTGCTGAGCAAAATAAAGGCAGCTTGCATAGCAAATTTCATTTTTTTGGGCTTTATAAATTCAATTATTGCTGCAGCAAACTTTAGACATGGTACAGATCTGCCACTTTACAGGTAGACTAAGCCCCCTCCCCCCCACCAGGCACTATATTGGAAGTCATTTTTCATTTTTATGCTTTCACTTTAAAAATCAAAAAATCATTGCTCATTTAAAAATTACGTTTTTCAAAAAAAAAAATTGATACATGTCCCCCAGGGCAGGACCCGGACCCCTATAAACATTGTATACCCAATTACTTGCATATAAGCCTTCAAAATGGGCACTTTTGATTTTTGACGTTCGGGTCCCATTGACTTTAATGGGGTTCGTTATTCGGGTCCCAACTTTCGTGGTGTTTAAGAGTTCCCTAATAAAGATCTATATAGAGGAATCAGGACCTCCTTCCTTCTGCTGGTGACCCCTCTAGTGATATAAAGATCAATATAGAGGAATCAGGACCTCCTTCTTCCTGCTGGTGATCTATCTAGTGGTATAAAGATCTATATAGAGGATTTAGGACCTCCTGCCGGTGATCTCTCTAGTGATATAGAGATCAATATACAGGAATCAGGACCTCCTTCCTCCTGCTGGTGACCACTCTAGTGATATAAAGATCTATATGGAGGAATCAGGACCTCCTTCTTCCTGCTGGTGATCTATCTAGTGATATAAAGATCTATATAGAGGATTTAGGACCTCCTGCCGGTGACCCCTCTAGCGATATAGAGATCAATATACACGAATCAGGATCTCCTTCCTCATGCTGGTGACCCCTCTTGTGATATAGAGATCAGTATAGAGGAATCAAGACCTCCTTCCTCCTGCCTGTGTCCCCTCTAGTGATATAAAGATCTATATAGAGGAATCAGGACCTCCTTCCTCCTGCTGGAGATCCCTCTAGTGATATAAAGATCTATATAGAGGAATCCGGACCTCCTTCCTCTTGCTGGTGATCCCTCTAGTGATATAAAGATCTATATAGAGGAATTAGGACCTCCTTCCTCCTTCTGGTGATCCCTCTAGTGATATAAAGCTCTATATAGAGGAATCAGGACCTCCTTCCTCCTGCTGGTGACTCCTCTAGTGATATAAAGATCTATATAGAGGAATTAGGACCTCCTTCCTCCTTCTGGTGATCCCTCTAGTGATATAAAGCTCTATATAGAGGAATCAGGACCTCCTTCCTCCTGCTGGTGACTCCTCTAGTGATATAAAGATCTATACAGAGGAATAGGGACCTCCTTCCTCCTGCTGGTGATCGCTCTAGTGGTGCAATATATGCAGATCTACATTCTCTAAGCCAGTATCTCAGTCTACAAAGTCAAAGGTGACCCTGGACAAGGATGGTACAAGCCTTTAGTGTCATCAGGAGATGCTAGTCTTCATCAAGCCTCACGTTAGGTCCCTTAGTGCATTCTGTCTTGATTTTTATTAACATTGACTTCTCAAGCCCTGAAGAAGGGGGAGGCTTTTTTTTACCCTGAATGCATTGTCTATATTTGAAGCTCTTAACCAGTAAATGTTTCAAAAAGTTTTTCAAGTGAGATGAACTGTTGTCCCAGGTGCTCCTCTGGACACAACTAAGAACCATCTTAAATTGGGGATAGAAAAAATAAAAAAAACTTCCATCATTGGTCATATTTCATTTTATACAGTTTACACCTGGCTTGCTAAATTATATTACTTTCACCGCGCTGGCTTGACACAAAGATTCTGACATCTATCAGCCAGATAGGAAGTAACACTCAGAAGGGAAATAATACATGAATATGCACTTCCACTCCATGAAGTTTCTCGATCAGCTTTGGGATTTCTTTGTTCATTCTTTGTTTAAAAATTGTCAGGTTTGATGAGTGTTTTATTTTTTCAACCGGGATTTTTTTTTTATCTGAATGTGTCTTGATCATCTGAGACATAATTACCAAAGTCCCTTCTCTCATCTAATATCCAGCTGTACAATATCCTTTTCTGCTTATCTTAGCAAACAGTCTTGTCATGGGGTGAGCCGATGACACATCGTAACAGCCATCTCATGGTTGAGTATTCTCATAGGCAGAGATTGTACTTTCAGATGTGGAAAAAAGAATAAAGACACTTTTGCCTTCGTTAGTTTATTTAAAAAAAAGACAGAGAGAAAGAAATAAAAAGTTTTATTAGATGTCAAATATTATTATTATCTTTTTTCCTATACTGTTACATTTTGCATTGAAAATCTAAACTAAGAAATGTTTAACATCTGAATTATGTGGGTACCAAATAAATAAAAAACAAAATATGTAGCTTGTGCAGTTTTTATGAATTATGCTTTAACCTCATTTGTTGCTTACATTTTTAAATGTAGTACTTTTAGTTCACGTGAGCAATTCTGGTTATTATTTTCTGGCATTTTAGGATATCCTATAGCCATAAAAGTTTGTGGGCAACTAACCATCCCATTACAAAACCATGATCATTAATCTGGAGTTGGCCCAACTTTGCAGATATAACAGTTTGCTTGTCCTCTCTGCCAGCCCCAGGGAAGAAATCTGTAAGTTTCCTGGGCTGCTGGGAGGTGGAGGAGTGGTGCGGCGGGTGGGAGCGCTTTTAGTCATCCCAACACCAACCTCTGTCATTTCAAAACCATTGTTACAATTTTTTTAGTGATTCGATAATGACTGGAATAGTACCACTGGATTGGCGTAAGGCCAATGTGGTGCCTATATTTAACCACTTCAGCCCCGGACCATTTGGCAGCCAAAGGACCAGAGGTCTTTTTTCAATTTCGCACTGCACTACTTTAACTGGTAATTGCGCGGTCATGCAATTTTGTAACCAAACGAAATTTGCGTCCTTTTCTTCCCACAAATAGAGCTTTCTTTTGATGGTATTTGATTGCCTCTGTGATTTTTATTTTTTGCGATATAAACGGAAAAAGAGCGAAAATTTTGAAAAAAAAAGAGATTTTCTACTTTTTGTTATAAAAAAAATCTAATAAACTCAATTTTAGTCAAACATTTGGGCCAAAATGAATTCAGCCACATGTCTTTAGTAAAAAAAATGCCAATAAGCGTATATTTATTGGTTTGCGCAAAAGTTATAGCGTCTACAAACTAGAGTACATTTTCTGGAATTTACACCGCTTTTAATTTATGACTGCCTATTTCATTTCTTGAGGTGCTAAAATGGCAGAGAAGTACAAAACCCCCCCAAATGACCCCATTTTGGAAAGTAGACACCCCAAGCTATTTGCTGAGAGGCATGTTGAGCCCATTGAATATTTTTTTTTTTTAGTCCCAAGTGATTGAATAAAGACAAAAATAAAAAAGATTTTTTTTTTCATAAAGTTGTCACTAAATGATATATTTGCTCACACATGCCATGGTTATATGTGGAGATGCACCCCAAAATACATTTTGCTGCTTCTCCCGAGTATGGGGATACCACATGTGTGGGACTTTTTGGGAGCCTAGCCGCGCACGGGGCCACGAAACCCAATCAACGCCTTCAGGGTTTCTAAGGGTGCAAATCTTTGATTTCACTCCTCACTACCTATCACAGTTTTGAAGGCCATAAAATGCCAAAATAGCACAAAACCCCCCCAAATGACCCCATTTTGGAAAGTAGACACCCCAAGCTATTTGCTGAGAGGCATGTTGAGTACATGGAATATTTTATATTTTGCCACAAGTTGCGGGAATATTACAAACTTTATTTTTTTTGCCCAAAGTTGTCACTAAATGATATATTGCCCACACATGCCATGGGCATATGTGGAATTACACCCCAAAATACATTCTGCTGCTTCTCCTGAGTACGGGGATACCACATGTGTGGGACTTTTTGGGAGCCTATCCGCATACGGGACCCCGAAAACCAAGCACCGCCTTCAGGATTTCTAAGGGCATAAATTTTTGATTTCACTCCTCACTACCTATCACTACCTATCACAGTTTTGAAGGCCATAAAATGCCAAGATGGCACAAAACCCCCCCCCAAATGACCCCATTTTGGAAAGTAGACACCCCAAGCTATTTGCTGAGAGGCATGTTGAGCCCATTGAATATTTTTTTTTTTAGTCCCAAGTGATTGAATAAAGACAAAAAAAAAAAAAAAAAAAAAATTATTCAAAAAGTTGTCACTAAATGATATATTGCTCACACATGCCATGGTTATATGTATAATTGCACCCCAAAATACATTTTGCCACTTCTCCTGAGTACGGGGATACCACATGTGTGGGACTTTTTGGGAGCCTAGCCGCGCACGGGGCCACGAAACCCAATCAACGCCTTCAGGGTTTCTAAGGGTGCAAATCTTTGATTTCACTCCTCACTACCTATCACAGTTTCGAAGGCCATAAAATGCCAAAATTGCACAAAACCCCCCAAAATGACCCCATTTTGGAAAGTAGACACCCCAAGCTATTTGCTGAGAGGCATGTTGAGTACATGGAATATTTTATATTTTGCCACAAGTTGCGGGAATATTACAAACTTTTTTTTTTTTTGCCCAAAGTTGTCACTAAATGATATATTGCCCACACATGCCATGGGCATATGTGGAATTACACCCCAAAATACATTCTGCTGCTTCTCCTGAGTACGGGGATACCACATGTGTGGGACTTTTTGGGAGCCTATCTGCATACGGGACCCCGAAAACCAAGCAACGCTTTCAGGATTTCTAAGGGCATAAATTTTTGATTTCACTCCTCACTACCTATCACTACCTATCACAGTTTTGAAGACCATAAAATGCCAAGATGGCACAAAACCCCCCCAAATGACCCCATTTTGGAAAGTAGACACCCCAAGCTATTTGCTGAGAGGCATGTTGAGCCCGTTGAATATTTTTTTTTTTTAGTCCCAAGTGATTGAATAAAGACAAAAAAAATAAATAAAAAAAAATGTATTCAAAAAGTTGTCACTAAATGATATATTGCTCACACATGCCATGGTTATATGTGGAATTGCACCCCAAAATACATTTTGCTGCTTCTCCTGAGTATGGGGATACCACATGTGTGGGACTTTTTGGGAGCCTAGCCGCGTACGGGGCCCCGAAACCCAAGCACCGCCTTCAGGATTTCTAAGGGTGCAAATTTTTGATTTCACTCCTCACTACCTATCACAGTTTCGAAGGCCATAAAATGCCACCCCCCCCAAATGACCCCATTTTGGAAAGTAGACACCCCAAGCTATTTGTTGAGAGGCATGGTGAGTATTTTACAGCTCTCATGTGTTTTTGAAAATGAAGAAAGTAAAGAAAAAAAAATTTTTTTTTTTCTTTTTTCAATTTTCAAAACATTGTGACAAAAAGCGAGATCTGCAAAATACTCACCATACCTCTCAGCAAATAGCTTGGGGTGTCTACTTTCCAAAATGGGGTCATTTGGGGGTGGTTTGTGCCATCTGGGCATTCCATGGCCTCCGAAACTGTGATTGGCAGTGAGGAGTGAAATAAAAAAATTACACCCTTAGAAAGCCTGAAGGCGGTGCTTGGATTTTGGGGTCCCGTACGCGGCTAGGCTCCCAAAAAGTCCCACACATGTGGTATCCCCGTACTCAGGAGAAGCAACAGAATGTATTTTGGGGTGTATCTCCACATATGCCCATGGCATGTTTGAGCAATATATCATTTAGTGACAACTTTTTGTAAAAAAAAATATTATTATTTTTTTTTTTTTTCATTATTCAATCTCTTGGGACCAAAAAAAAAAATATTTAATGGGCTCAACATTGCTCTCAGCAAATAGCTTGGGGTGTCTACTTTCCAAAATGGGGTCATTTGGGGGGGGTTTGAACTGTCCTGGCATTTTATGCACAACATTTAGAAGCCTATATCACACGTCACCCACTCTTCTAACCACTTGAAGATAAAGCCCTTTCTGACACTTTTTGTTTACATGAAAACATATTTTTTTTTTGCAAGAAAATTACGTTGAACCCCCAAACACTATATATATTGTTAAAGCAAAGGCCCTACAGATTAAAATGGTGGGTGTTGCATTTTTTTTTTTCCACACAGTATTTGCGCAGCGATTTTTCAAACGCATTTTTTGTGGAAAAAATACACTTTTTTTTATTTTAATGCACTTAAACACACTATATTGCTCAAATTTTTGATGAAATAAAAAATATGATCTTAGGCCGAGTACATGGATACCAAACACGACATGCTTTAAAATTGCGCACAAACACACAGTGGCGACAAACTACATACATTTTTAAAAGCCTTTAAAAGCCTTTACAGGTTACCACATTAGATTCACGGAGGAGGTCTACTGCTAAAATTACTGCCCTCGATCTGACCTTCGCGGTGATACCTCACATGCATGGTGCAATTGCTGTTTACATATGACGCCAGACCGACGCTTGTGTTCGCCTTTGCGCAAGAAAAGGGGGGGCAGGGGTGCTTTTTTTTTTTTTTTTTTTTTTTTTTGTTTTTATTTAGCTTTTTTATTTTATTTTTAAACTGTTCCTTCCATTTTTTTTTCTTAGTTGTCATTTTTATTGTTATCGCAGGGAATGTAAATATCCCCTATGATAGCAATAGGCAGTGACAGGTACTCTTTTTTTGAAAAAATTGGGGTCTATTAGACCCTAGATCTTTCCTCTGCCCTCAAAGCATCTGACCACACCAAGATCGGTGTGATAAAATGCTTTCCCAATTTCCCAATGGCGCGGTGGGTATGCCCACCATTAGAATACCTCCCTTCATCCACCCACTTCTAATGATGGGCATACATGCACCATTTATATATGCCGAAGCATGGGGGCATCCTCCCGCAAAAAAAGTTATGCCACGTACACATGGTCGCACTTTTTTCGACCGTATGTACGTGGCATTAGGAGCAAAATCGCTCCTCCGCCCTCTGCTGCCCCCATGCTTCGGCATATATGCTCTTTTTTTTAACTGTGGTGGTGAAATCACCTCCTACAGCGTTGGAGTCGCGGCTTTATGTATCGTGGGAGCAAACGCTGTTGCTGTCAAGATAAATAAATCCACGCTGCAACTGAATGGCGTACCTGCTAAGCAAATAATGGTTAACATTAAAACTAAGTAACATTACAGTATAACAGTAAGACCTTACCATACCATACCTGCAAAGCAAATACCAAAAAAAAAACATAGTAAAAAATAAAACATTTTGTTAACGCAACCGGTGCCTAAAATATATATATGCCGAAGCATGGGGGCATCCTCCCGCAAAAAAGTTATGCCACGTACACATGGTCGCACTTTTTTCGACCGTATGTACGTGACATTAGGAGCAAAATCGCTCCTCCGCCCTCTGCTGCCCCCATGCTTCGGCATATATGCTCTTTTTTTTAACTGTGGTGGTGAAATCACCTCCTACAGCGTTGGAGTCGCGGCTTTATGTATCGTGGGAGCAAACGCTGTTGCTGTCAAGATAAATAAATCCACGCTGCAACTGAATGGCGTACCTGCTAAGCAAATAATGGTTAACATTAAAACAAAGTAACATTAGAGTATAACAGTAAGACCTTACCATACCATACCTGCAAAGCAAATACCAAAAAAAAAACATAGTAAAAAATAAAACATTTTGTTAACGCAACCGGTGCCTAAAATATATATATGCCGAAGCATGGGGGCATCCTCCCGCAAAAAAGTTATGCCACGTACACATGGTCGGACTTTTTTCGACCGTATGTACGTGGCATTAGGAGCAAAATCGCTCCTCCGCCCTCTGCTGCCCCCATGCTTCGGCATATATGCTCTTTTTTTTAACTGTGGTGGTGAAATCACCTCCTACAGTGTTGGAGTCGCGGCTTTATGTATCGTGGGAGCAAACGCTGTTGCTGTCAAGATAAATAAATCCGCGCTGCAACTGAATGGCGCACCTGAAAACAAAAAAATGGTTAACAATAAAACATACCTGAAAAGCAAGCATGATAAAACATAATAAAACATTGCAGAATAGAGTAAAAAAGAGCAACAATAGAGAGAGAGAGAGAGAGAGAGTAACAATAAAACGACAACTATTTTTGGTTTTTTTATTTTATATTTTTTTGGGGGTTTTTATTTTTTTTGTACTTTTTTTTTTTTTTTTTTTTTTTTTTTTTTACACTTTTTTTTTTTTTAACTATAACGGTCGGGTCTCAAAATGCGATGGCATTCTTGAGACCCTGCAACTATAATTTTAACTGCAATGGTCGGGTCTCAAAATGCGATGGCATTCTTGAGACCCTGTGAAAGTGTATCCTAGCCTGTGAAATGCTGTACCCTACGCTAAAACCTCACTAGTTCGTGGTAGCGTTCAAAACATTCACCAACGCAGAGACCAGGATTGTCAGGACAGCGTGGACAATAATAACGGCTGTCACGCCTACATCCGTGCTTGCTGCAGACACGACATCTTTTTTGGGGGGCTCGTTGGGTAGGGGTACTCGGGAGGACATAAGGGTAATGCCTCTCATGCAGCCGGCTTACTGCATTTGGTAGGGGATGGTGAGGTGTGGAATCGCCTGGATACAGGAGTTCCATGACAACCGCTCCCTGGAATTCAAGGAAGGGTAACGTCCCGCCTGAAGCTCCGTATAGCACATGAGCATTCAGCAAAGCCAATTGGAATAAATAAATAGACACTTTTTTGTACCAGCGTCTAGCCTTACGGGCAACTAGGTACGGCGCCAACAACTGGTCGTTGAGGTCCACCCCCCCCATATTAAGGTTGTATTCGTGGACACAGAGGGTTTCGTCACAACACCAGCCGCCGTACGAATTTGGACTGTCGTGTCTGCATGAAGGGAGGTAAGAAGGAAAACATTCTTATTATCCCTCCACTTCACAGCGAGCAAGTTATTACACTTCAAGCAGGCTCTCTCCCCCAGCCTAAGAGGGGAATCTACAAGCCGCTGGGGAAAGCCCCGGCGATTAGGTCGCACGGTGCCACATGCTCCAATCTGCTGATCAAACAAGTGACTAAACAGTGGCACGCTCGTGTAATAATTGTCCACGTACAAGTGGTACCCCTTTCCGAATAAGGGTGACGCCAAGTTCCACACTATCTTGCCAGCGCTCCCTATGTAATCTGGACAGTTCTCCGGCTCTACGTAACTATCTTTTCCCTCATAAACCGAAAAGCTCCACGTATAGCCTGTTGCCCTGTCACAGAGCTTGTAGAGCTTGACCCCGTATCTGGCACGCTTGCTGGGAAGGAACTGTTTGAAAGACAAGCGGCCAGAAAACTTAATCAGGGACTCGTCAATGCAGACAACTTGATTGGGCGTAAACAAGGCTGCAAAACATTGGTTGAAGTGGTTTATGAGGGGCCGAATTTTGTAGAGCCGATCAAATTCAGGGTCTCCACGAGGACGACAAAGTTCATTGTCACTGAAGTGCATGAACCGCAAAATCATCTCGTATCGTGCCCTGGACATGGAGCAAGAGAACACGGGCATTTGGTGGTGCGGTGAGGTGGACCAATAAGACCTCAGCGTCGGGAATTTGTGTATGCCCATGTTGAGGGAAAGGCCCAGAAAGGTCTTAAATTCGGAAACCGTAATTGGTTTCCAATCTCTGGCAAGGGAAGGCACTTGGGGATTAGCGGCGATGTATTGACCAGCGTATATATTACTTTGGTCCACAATAGATCTATAGAGATCTTCCGTGAAAAACAGCGAATAAAAATCGGATGGCTTAAAATCAGCTGTTTCCACCTGAATACCGGGTTGGCCAGTGAATGGGGGAAGTGCGGGGGGGCGGCGGGGGGTGCCGCACCCGGGTGTCACCCGACAGAGGGGTGACACCCGGCACGGCACTGGATTGAGAGAGGCACCGCGGCTCTCTCCTCCTCCTCCGTCCACTGAGCACTATCTCTGCTCAGCGATGTTCGGTGAGGAGGAGAAATAATTGTGAGGCAGACAGGCAGCTCGGGTTCCCATAGCCCAGTGCACGGCGCCCGCATGTCCTCAGGGAAGCGGCACTGCAATCCCCTATTATTGTGACAGGCAGGCAGGCAGAGATGCCGGCTGCCTATCACAATTACCCTCCTCGGAGCCAAGGCTCCTCCTCCACACTGACGGGACACAACAGGAGGAAGAGCCTAGGAGGAGGGACAATGGACATCCATGTGGACAGTGCCACGCTGATCTGAGGTCTGTGAATGTAGGGGGGAGAGATGTATGCAATGTCACTCTGGGCAGATATACACAGGGGGGGGGGGGGGGTACATTATGGAGATTACACAGGGGGTACATTAGGGGGGTACATTATGGGGATTACACAGGGGGTACATTAGGGGGGTACATTATGGAGATTACACAGGGGGTACATTAGGGGGTACATTATGGAGATTACACAGGGGGTACATTAGGGGTGTATGGAGATTACACAGGGGGTACATTAGGGGGGTACATTATGGAGATTACACAGGGGGTACATTATGGGGATTACACAGGGGGTACATTATGGGGATTACACAGGGGGTACATTATGGGGATTACACAGGGGGTACATTATGGGGGATTACACAGGGGGTACATTATGGGGATTACACAGGGGGTACATTATGGGGGATTACACAGGGGGTACATTATGGGGATTACACAGGGGGTACATTATGGGGGATTACACAGGGGGTACATTATGGGGGATTACACAGGGGGTACATTATGGGGTATTACACAGGGGGTACATTAGGGGGGTATGGAGATTACACAGGGGGTACATTAGGGGGATTACACAGGGGGTACATTATGGGGATTACACAGGGGGTACATTATGGGGATTACACAGTGACAGGGGGTACATTATGGGGATTACACAGGGGGTACATTAGGGGGATTACACAGGGGGGTACATTATGGGGATTACACAGGGGGTACATTATGGAGATTACACAGGGGGTACATTATGGGGATTACACAGGGGGTACATTATGGGGATTACACAGGGGGTACATTATGGGGGATTATACAGGGGGTACATTATGGGGGATTACACAGGGGGTACATTATGGGGGATTACACAGGGGGTACATTATGGGGGATTACACAGGGGGTACATTATGGGGGGTATGGAGATTACACAGGGGTACATTAGGGGGATTACACAGGGGGTACATTATGGGGATTACACAGGGGGGGTACATTATGGGGGATTACACAGGGGGTACATTAGGGGGATTACACAGTGACAGGGGGTACATTAGGGGGATTACACAGGGGGTACATTAGGGGGATTACACAGTGACATGGGGGTACATTAGGGGGATTACACAGGGGGTGGTTACATTAGGGGGATTACACTGGGGTACCTTGGAGGGATTACACAGGGGTGGTTACATTAGGGGGATTACACAGGGGGTGGTTACCTTAGGGGGATTACACGGGGTGGTTACCTTAGGGGGATTACACGGGGGTGGTTACATTAGGGGGATTACACGGGGGTGGTTACCTTAGGGGGATTACACGGGGGTGGTTACATTAGGGGGATTACACGGGGGTGGTTACCTTAGGGGGATTACACGGGGGTACCTTAGGGGGATTACACGGGGGGTACTACACAGGGGGGGTTACATCAGGGGGATTAAACTGGAAGGGGATTACACTGTTACATTGGGGGGTATTTAGACTTGGGGCTCAGTCTAATATGCTTGAGTCTATTTTTTGTCCCAGTCCAGGCCTGGGTGACACCATTAAGAAGGAAGTGATATCCGACTGTGATGATGTCACCCCCATCCGTGACAGTGCATGGATTGGCGCACTGGCATAAACCACGACATTTACAGGGGCTGGTTTGGCGTGCGCACCATGATGCTGCCGTCCCAAAACTAGCCTACCCAGCACCCTGCAGAGCACTGTGGCAGGCTAGGCAGAAGAGAGCCTGATGCACTAGCCTGCTCAGTGTCTACTGCTCTGTCCTACTCCTGCTGTCACTCCGCAGTGGCAGGACAGAGCACTATGGCAGGCTCGGGGGGAGAGCTGTGCTGATGCGCTAGCCTGCTCAGTGCCCCGGATTGCTCAGTGACGGGGGGGGGGGGGGTGACACCATATTTTACCGCACCAGGTGACACCAACCCTAGTGACGCCACTGTATAGATCTGATCAGATCAGATATTGATCTGTTCAGATTTATTTAGGTTGTAATATGGGGGTACCTGACCTATAAACCTATTTATAATCCTATATAAACCTGGCGGTTACCTAAAAAAAAAAACTGGCTACCTAGCGGCACCAGTGACACTAATAGAGCGATCAAAAAAAAAAAACGATCGCTTAGTGACACTGGCAAAAGGGGGTGAAAGGGTTACCTAGGGGGCAATCAAGGGGTTAAACCTTTATTGGGGGGGGTAGGGGGCTACCTTGGACCTAAAGGGGCCTAAAACTAACTGCCCTGACAGTTATTGCAGTCACACTGACACTAAATGCAGTGATCAGTAAAATAAATGATCACTGCAATCAGTGACACTGTGACTGGGGGGGCAGGGGGTGATCTGGGGGGTGATCAGGGGGTGACAGGGGGGTGAAATATGTGCCTATGTGTGCCTGGTGTCAGTGTAGTGTTGGTGCACTAACCTGATGTCTTCTCCGCTCGGCGTCCCGGTCAGAAATACCGACACGAGGAGCGTGACATCACTTCCCCTTGCCTGTGTTTACAATTACACAGGAAGGGGAAGGAAGCGGAAGAATCTCATTGGCCAGAGCGATCGGGAGGGGGTGGCCAGAAACGACTGGCCGTTACCTCGTCCCGCATCGCTTCTGAAGCCATCCCGACCGTCCCCGCCGGCGGAGGGGGTCCGATCGGACCCCCCAACCGCCTGAAGAATGTCACGTACAGGTACGTGATTCTGCCTGTACGTGCCATTCTGTTGACGTATATATACATGGGGCGGTCGGGAAGTGGTTAAAAAGGCAACAAAGTTTTTACCAAGTAACTATAGACCGGTTAGTTTCTTAATTTAAGAAAACACCACATAGATGAGTTATTACTGGTCTAGTTGGATTTTGCTAAAGCATTTGACATAGTTCCCCACACACGGCTCATGTGTAAGTTAAAGTCTACAGGCTTGGAAAGATCAATTTGTAAATGGATAGAAAACTGGATAAAAGACCAAATTCAGAAAGTAGTGATTAATGACTCGTACTCTGAATGGTCTAAGGTTATCAGTGGTGTACCCCAAGGTTCAGTGTTCAAGGTTATTTAATATATTTATAAATGATATTGGGTCTGGGATTAAAAGTACCATTTGAGTCTTTGCAGATGACACCAAGCTATGGAGTAGAATAACGTTCCTACAGGATGTCTCCAACTTTCAAGGCGACCTCAATGCACTGTTTAATTGGGCGACTATGTGGCAAATTAGGTTTAATGTTGATAAATGTAAATGTATGCACTTGGGGGCTATGAATATGCATACATCATACATACTAGGGGGAGTAAAACTGGGGGAGACAATGGTATAGAAGGATCTGAGGGTTTTGGTAGATCATAAGCTTAATAATAGTATGCAATGCAAAGCTGCGGTTTCCAAAGCAAGCAAAGTCCTTTCTTGTATTAAGAGAGGTATGGACTCCGGAGAGAGATATATCATTTTACCTCTGTACAAATAATTAGCATTTCACTGCATCAAATGGATGGTGGACGGGGCCATGTAACGATAAATCTTGGGTGAGAGCCTCCTTCCTTAGCCAGGGCATTGAAAATGGGTCGTGGATGGGTATTCCAGCATGACAATGACCCAAAACACATGGCCAAGGCAACAAAGGAGTGGCTCAAGAAGTAGCCATTAAGTTCCTGGAGTTGCCCAGCCAGTCTCCAGACCATAATCCCATAGAAAATATGTTGCAGGAGGTGAATGTTCGAGTTAGCAAACGTCAGCCTCGAAAACCTTAATGACTTGGAGAGGATCTGCAAAGAGGAGTGGGACACCAACTACAAGAAACATCTTACCTCTGTGATTGCCAACAAGGGTTTTGCCACAAATTACTAAGTCCTGTTTTGTGAAGGGGTCAAATACTTATTTCACTCATTAAAATGCGAATCAATTTATAACTTTTTTGAAATGCTTTTTTCTGGATATGTTTGTTGTTATTCTGTCTCTCACTGTTATAATAAACCTACCTATAAAATTATTCTTTTCACGCCTAAGCCTATTTCTGACATTTGTTGCTTACAAGATAAAATCCATATTCTTTGTTGGAAAATTTCTTAGAGCCCCTAGAGTTGCCTATATTCAGTAATACATTACATTTTACTATATTGGTAAGAGTGCAAACATTAGAGTGGCCGTGCTCAGACAGAGACATGCCAGCTTTGTGTGAGCACTATAAATAGGGAGCAACCTGATGAGCCAATCATCACAGGGGGTGGTGCTTGTATGCGGCATAAAAAAACAGCTGAGGCCGGACTCATGCTACAAATCTCCATGGACTGACCTCATCTTGACTCTGGCAATACCTGGATTATTTGTCTTGGGTATAATATATACATTTATGTATTAATTGGTTCATTGGTATACTTTGTATATTTTAATGTTACTGTTCATGTCTGAAAAATGTATTACATATTGTGTACTCAATAAAAATGGCACTTTGTTGCCTTTTACTTACTTCATTACGCCTATTTCCGATCGTGTGTATGCTCTAAAAGACAATTGTTGTCGGGTTTTCCGCGGACATATGTTGGATATCATGTTTTTAAATTTTCTGCGGACAAATGTCTGTTGTCGGATTTTCCGAGCGTGTGTACACAAGTCCATCGGTCAAAAGTCCAAAATACAAACAAGCATCCTCGGAAGCAAGGAAGAGCCAGAAGCGGTCGGTCTTGTACACTAGCGCTTGCAATGGGAAATTAACATTCGTGACGCGGCAATTTATGAAGTCTCCAAATGCAGCGCACAATTCTCTTCTTCTTTATTGGAATAATAATGAAGCTGCTTTGCTGGTGATACCAATGGAGTTATTGCAAATTAATTTTCAAAGGCTTTTTTTTCTAGTGATATTAAGAATAATATTATAATGCTTTTTTTTTTTTTTTTTTTTTTATTTGGGCAAGTTACCACAACACCATTATCCAGTAGTTTTTAAGATCAAAGATACAACTATGTTGGTGTCCCTTGTCAATTTTACATTGTATTTTTTAAAATGTAACTGCCTACTCCCAAACTGTCATTTGAAGTAAAACACATAGCCAAGTATTATTCTCCACAATTTTTTTATTGGGCATTACAAAAAGAAAACTTAGACATGACAAAAAATAGACAAAAATATAGAAAATATAACAAATCAAATCATTATTCAACCAAAAAATAGAATAAAAACCTCATGAATGTGTCCTGCTTCTTAATATAGGGGGTCACCAATGCCAAGAGTTGGCGAAAGCAGGGGTCCGTCATCCGGAGATAATTCCGAAAAACATCTGGATTATTCTCCTGGAGCTCCCGCAGCAAAGGCATATGACATAATTGGTCACGATTAATAAAGCAAAAAATTTTTGGTCCAAGAACTCCTCCTCCTCCTGTTCCTGGACTGGACTTGGGTCAAAGCACTAACTCCAAGGCCAATAATAAATAACACGTTATCTCCTCCGATTCTGCAACATGTCTGGTTGACGAACGTCCGTTCATAAACAAACTGAAAAGCGCAAAATGAAAAGTGCGAAATGAAAAGCACGAATCAACACTCACCAAACTTCTACTAACACGAAATTAGCAGAAGGAGCCCAAAGGGTGGCGCTAAAGAGCTGAAAAACAACGTAGTAAGTCACTACGTTCGTATTTGTTGGCCAACAATTCCTGGCTGTTTGTATGCAAGACAAGTATATATATATATATATAATATATATATATATAATTTTTTTTTTCTACAAAAATATGATGAACGCTTAAACGCTTACCATTCTGATGGGTAGTGTTTTAAATAATCAACCTCTAGGCACCACTGGCATGTTGGAAAGTGTGTTTTAATGGGGCAAAAACTGACATACATCATAATCACAAACTATTTTATTTATTTTTGTGTGTCATCGCATTCATGCTCGGCTGTCACGGAACTCAGATTGTACAACACATGCCCTTGCTGTGCCCAGAGGAACCTTGTCTGACCTTCCAGCCTGCATATTCCAGCAATAAAGGATGATATGTGCATTTTATATTGATTAATATAAAGCAGCAGAGTAACAATGTCAAATCATTTGCATATTTATCACGAGGCTTCACAAACTACTGGGTAATAAACCATTCACTACAGGCGCTTTATTATGACAAATGGGAACACAGCAACAGGAATGACAAAATATGTACATAAATGTTAATAAACTTGTATTTTAAGGAAATGTCAATAAGATGAGTAATATATACAGTATGTACTTGAAAATGAGTTCTTCCAACATCAAATCATTGAACTGTGCATATAAAATTTCACTTTGAATTTATGAAGCGCTCTTTCCAAGCATTTGAATGTTGGCAATTAAAAACAGCTACATTCTGTGTTTAATTTACATTGCAGGAATAAGGAATTCATCCAACATAAAATACAACTGCGATGTGCTAAGGGCCCACTAGGGACCAGTAACTCTGCTGAGAGTGTAAATTACCCATTTACTAAACCCAAATGACTGGAGATTTAGATACAAATGCAGCTTATCTATTCACTAGAGACCGGTGACACCACTGAGAATGAAGTCTATCCATTCACTAGAGAGCTGTGACATCACTGAGAATGCAGCCTATCTATCCACTAGAGAGCGGTGACATCACTGAGAATGCTGCCTATCCATTCACTAGAGAGCAGTGACATCACTATGAATGCAGCCTATCCATTCACTAGAGACCGGAGACATCACTGAGAATGCAGCCTATCCATTCACTGGAGACCAGTGACATCACTGAGAATGCAGCCTATCCATTCACTGGAGACCAGTGACATCACTGAAAATGTAGCCTATATTCAATAGAGAGCGGTGACATCACTGAGAATGCAGCCTATCCATTCACTAGAGACCGGTGACATCACTGAGAATGCCGCCTATCCATCCACTAGAGAGCAATGACATCACTGAGAATGCAGTCTATCCATTTACTAGAGACTGGTGACATCACTGAGAATGCAGTCTATCCATTCACTAGAGAGCAGTGACATCACTGAGAATGCAGTCTATCCATCCACTAGAAAGCAATGACATCACTGACTGAGAATGCAGCCTATCCCTCCACTAGAGAGCAGTGACATCACTGAGAATGCAGCCTATCCATTTACTAGAGACTGGTGACATCACTGAGAATGCAGCCTATCCATCCACTAGAGAGCAGTGACATCACTGAGAATGCAGCCTATCCCTCCAATAGAGAGCAGTGACATCACTGAGAATGCAGCCTATCCATTCACTAGAGACTGGTGACATCACTGAGAATGCAGCCTATCCATTCACTAGAGAGCAGTGACATCACTGAGAATGCAGCCTATCCATTCACTAGAGAGCAGTGACATCACTGAGAATGCAGCCTATCCATTTACTAGAGACTGGTGACATCACTGAGAATGCAGTCTATCCATCCACTAGAGAGTGGTGACATCACTGAGAATGCAGCCTATCCATTCACTAGAGACAGTGACATCACTGAGAATGCAGCCTATCCATTTACTAGAGACTGGTGACATCACTGAGAATGCAGCCTATCCATTCACTAGAGACTGGTGACATCACTGAGAATGCAGCCTATCCATTCACTAGAGAGCAGTGACATCACTGAGAATGCAGCCTATCCATTCACTAGAGAGCGGTGACATCACTGAGAATGCAGCCTATCCATTCACTAGAGACAGTGACATCACTGAGAATGCAGCCTATCCATTTACTAGAGACTGGTGACATCACTGAGAATGCAGCCTATCCATTCACTAGAGAGCGGTGACATCACTGAGAATGCAGCCTATCCATCCACTAGAGAGCAATGACATCACTGAGAATGCAGCCTATCCATTCACTAGAGACAGGTGACATCACTGAGAATGCAGCCTATCCATTCACTAGAGACAGTGACATCACTGAGAATGCAGCCTATCCATTTACTAGAGACTGGTGACATCACTAAGAATGCAGCCTATCCAACCACTAGAGAGTGGTGACATCACTGAGAATGCAGCCTATCCATTCACTAGAGACAGTGACATCACTGAGAATGCAGCCTATCCATTTACTAGAGACTGGTGACATCACTGAGAATGCAGTCTATCCATCCACTAGAGAGCGGTGACATCACTGAGAATGCAGCCTATCCATTCACTAGAGAGCAGTGACATCACTGAGAATGCAGTCTATCCATTCACTAGAGAGCGGTGACATCACTGAGAATGCAGCCTATCCATTCACTAGAGAGCAGTGACATCACTGAGAATGCAGCCTATCCATTTACTAGAGACTGGTGACATCACTGAGAATGCAGTCTATCCATCCACTAGAGAGCGGTGACATCACTGAGAATGCAGCCTATCCATCCACTAGAGAGCAATGACATCACTGAGAATGCAGCCTATCCATTCACTAGAGAGCTGTGACATCACTGAGAATGCAGTCTATCCATCCACTAGAGAGCAGTGACATCACTGAGAATGCAGCCTATCCATTTACTAGAGACTGGTGACATCACTAAGAATGCAGCCTATCCAACCACTAGAGACCGGTGACATCACTGAGAATGCAGCCTATTCATTCACTGAAGACCATTGACATGTTGATGGAGACAAGGGCCTCAATTTCCAGACAATTTCCTGGGCGGTGTTTGTGAGGGTCTGCGGGCAGGGGGCTTATCGGAATCTGGAAGCCCCCTTTAATTAACCCCCGCCTATGTGAATGAGTATCTACCCCGTCACCAAAAAGAAAATGTGCAAAAAATAAATAAAAACACACAGAGTTTTTGACAATTCCTTTATTAAAAATAAAAAAATAATGTCCCCTGATGTAGATCCATTGTCAATCACGATGCCCGCCATTTATTCAAACATTTTTCTATTGCTGGCAATGTTTTTTTTTTTTTCCTCATTCAGCTTTCGGCGGGGAAGCCCGTTGACAGCTGATGATTCATCCGTTGTTAAGGATGCTGCGGCTTCCCGGCTCGCTCCTTAAAAAACAGCTATTCACCGTGCCCTGATTGGTCAAAGCTTTGCCCAATCAGGGCTTAGAATGCAACGTGCAGTGCATTGTGGGGCGAACAGGCAATGTTTGGGTCAAACTTTTGCTCAGCTCAAACTGTTTGCCCAACCCTAGTGTCATACTTGAATGCCTGTGGGGAATGAACATTACTAAGTTTCAATTTAATTAAATTCAATTGTAAGATGATGTCTCATACCATAGCAGCTGTTCGTTCGTACAGGTGGCAGAAGGGGACGTCCGTCCCCCTCCCGCCGCCCTCCGGTGCTTCTACCGACTCACCTGTGTGATCGGTGAGCCAAAGAAGGAACCAATCGGCAACGGATGTTGACGATAGAGATTTCCAGTGGACCAGATGTCCCCAAAGTCTCTATGATTGTTTGGAGGCCGGGCGCGATGTTATGACATCATAGTTGAGATTTTTATTTCATTTTTTTATTTCAGGCTTCCCAGCCTAGAGGAGAGATTTGGGGACTTATAGACCCCACATCTCACTGTAAAGAGGACCTGTCATGCCATATTCCTATTACAATGTTTACATTCCTTGTAATAGGAATAAACGTGATAAAAACAAAGCATCAAAATAGAAAAAAAAAAGTAAAATGAACAATTAAAGAAATAAAAATTAATTTAAAGCTCCCCATCCCTGCGTGCTCGCTCGCAGAAGCGAAAGCAAACGTAGGTCACATATCTAAACGACGTTCAAAAAGCACATGTGAGGTATCGCCGCGAACGTTAGAGCGAGAACAATCATTTTAGCACAAGACCTCCTTTGTAACTTGAAACAGGTAACCTGTAAAAAAAAAACCTTAATGCGTCGCCTATGGAGATTTTGAAGTACTGAAGTTTGGCGCCATTCCACAAGTG
Organism: Lithobates sylvaticus; assembly: GCA_028564925.1. Taxonomy (NCBI): domain Eukaryota; kingdom Metazoa; phylum Chordata; class Amphibia; order Anura; family Ranidae; genus Lithobates; species Lithobates sylvaticus. The sequence goes on from CM053038.1 coordinate 73,573,047, forward strand.
TGCGCAATTTTAAAGCACAACATGTTAGGTATCGATTTACTCAGCGTAACATCATCTTTCACATTACGTAAAAAAAAAATTGGGCTAACTTTACAGTTTTTTTTTTTTTTATGCCTGAAACTGTTTTTTTCCCGCATTTGAAAAATGGCTGCGCAAATACCGTGCGAGATTAAAGGTTACAACGGCCACCATATTATTCCCTAGGGTCTCTGCTAAAAAAACATAGAATGTTTGGGGGTTCTGAGTAATTTTCTAGCAAAAACATGATGATTTTTACATGTAGGAGAGAAGTGTCAGAATAAGGCCTCTTTCACACGAGGCGGATCCGCCCCGTGGATATCCGCTTGCTCAGCGGGGATCGCCGGAGCGATCTCCGCTGAGCAGGAAGATGACAGGTCCGTCTCTGCACACTGCGTAGGGACGGACCTGTCAGAGCGCCGCTCTCCCCTATGGGAGATCAGGTGACGACGGACCGTAGAGTCCGGCGTCATCCAATCCGATCCAATAACGGATGAAAAAATAGCTTTTTCCTCCATCACACTTTTTCGGATCGGAGCGGGTCGGATGTCAACGGATATGTCACCGCTGACATCCGACGCTCCATAGACCTCTATGGAGCATCCGTTCAGGTCCACCTGAAAAACTGACAGGCGGATCTGAACGGATCGGCCGTGTGAAAGGGGCCTAAGTGTCAGAATTGGCCCAGTAGGCAAGTAGTAAATCTTGACTTCTAGAAAATGTATCATGTAAGGCGTAGGTTCCCCTTACAATTCTCTGTATAGAGCGGTGGTAAGAAAGCAAGAACTGTCCACATTACCAGATTAAAGGTAATCTAAGGTCGAGAAAAAAGAGATTCTTTTTAATAGCGGACACCTCATTTCTCTCATCTCCCCTACTGCATAAATCAAAGAAGCCAATGATAAATGATGAATGTCCGCTTTATTCTCCAACACAATAAGCCACACGTCGGAGGTCATTGCTTTCACAAACACCAAGAAGATTAAAGAGAATTGAGTACAGCTCGAAAAAGTCCCAAATTCAAACAGCTATTTAGGTAATTAATAGCAAAGGGACATTCTTTTCAAGATCTTTATTCTCCTCTTTTTTTTTTTTTTGCACCACGGTCAAGTTGAAAAAGAGAACATCGCTCTGCAGAGCGAGCTCTAATTACATCGGAGTGACAAGTAGCAGGTAAACACGCAATCAACGGTTTGTCACAATGCTTACCCGTAATTTTTTTTCATTGCAAATTTACATCGGAATAGAAAAGCTTTGGTTTAGCTACCAAAAAAAAATGCCTTTTGGAAGAGATATTGAGATTTAAATGCTTAAAAAAAAAAAAAAAAAGCATTGTGAAATTGGATAATCTATCAGCCCATTGATTCACAATTCACAACAATACACACATTTTAACCACACAAGAGTGACTAAAGATCTGTTTATTATTCTTATCTTCTTCTTTTTTTTTTTTATGTGAGTCTCTCCTTTTATAGCTCTGTTTTCCTAATTGCTTTCCGTTTGACAATTTTTTTCCAGCATTGTAATGTGTACCAGGTATTTAATCCAATGGCTTTCACCTGTGCCTATTAAGCTGTCGGCACATTGAGTTACCACAAAGGACTATTCTTTACTATATTTCTTTCTCGCTTCATTTTCTTTTCCATTTTTTTTCCAAGTGGAACTTGAGGCCGGGTTCACACTATTGCGAATTGGATGCGGCAGAGATCCTGTGTGTTGGGTCGACTTAACTCCTGGGCATGTGCAGGAGTGATGTCATTAGTGGCAGTGAGTCCCTAAGGGTGCACAGGCGCCGCCCCCTTTCTCCTGCCACCCCCTCTATCACCAATAGATAGATTCATGCATTGCCACACGCTGCCACCCCCTATTCAGGCGACCGCCCCCTTTTCGGGTGCCTGAATTACAGCAGCGGGGGGTGTTTTTGAAGCACCTGATTAGAGCCATAGGCTCTAATAGGCATCAAAAAAGGTGACCTGTGAGTGCCATGCTGGGTGCTCGCAAGTCACTCAGCTGTGTTAGAAAATCAAATGAATATTCGCTTTCCTAGAGTTTTCCTAGTTTTTTGCTCAGATCTGTTACCTGTCACCTGATTGGCTGAAACGATAGGCGCTGTGATTTGACGCCAGGTGTCCAATCATAGCAGAGGACGGGAAGAGAGGACAGGAGTGGCTGCGTTTGATGGCATAGGGGCTGCGTTTGATAAAACAGTGGCGGCAATTGATGGGCACAGTGGCTGCGTTTGATGGCATAGGGGCTGCGTTTGATGGTACAGTGGCTGCAATTGATGGCACAGTGGCGGAAATTGATGGGCACAGTGCCTGCGATTGGTGGCACAGTGGCTGCGATTGATGGCACAGTGGCTGCGATTGATGGTACAGTGGCTGCGATTGATGGCACAGTGGCGGAAATTGCTGGGCACAGTGCCTGCGATTGATGGTACAGTGGCTGCGATTGATGGCACAGTGGCGGAAATTGATGGGCACAGTGCCTGCGATTGGTGGCACAGTGGCTGCGATTGATGGTACAGTGAGGCTGAAATTTATGTTTTTTTTTCCTGAATTTTTCAGTTTGTTTGCATCCCCCCCACCCAAAAAAAAATTATGAGCACCAGCCGCCACTGGATGTCGTTCTAGCTGATAGAGATGGCTTCAGCTCAGCACTCAAAAGAAGATGGGTAGAGGATGTTGGCGCTTGTGAGAGGACCTCAGTCCATTGAAAGAATGGTAAGTATTGTGGACCCAAGTCTAGCCAAAACTAGTATAGGAATCCAAAGAAAGTCTCCCCAATGGGGTCAAAGACAGAAATAAAACTCTGACAGAAATATATGTCCTATTTATTCTATTAAAACACGGCTTGAGTCACACATCTGGTGGGAATGTCTGAGAATTAAGAATCAAACATTTCTGGACTAGGGTCAACCAATTAGTCTACATTGTCCTAGGCTCCCTAGAAATCTCTCTGAAGCCTTGTTGAATTTAAAACCATCTGAATGTTCCTCAGAACAATTCAAGCTCTTGACTTTTATCTTCATTGCCGCAAAATAGACTCTAACAAGAGCATGGTGGTCCAGGACTCTGACCATTAACCAGGTGACATGAAAAATGTCATGGTACCTATTTAATGAAAAGCCGTCAGCTATCTTACTTGACAAAGTTAAAAGGTCTAGAATCCTCAGATCCCTTATTTTGAATGTGATTTTAGCTAGGCACTATGAGCTAGAGGAGAAAGACAAGGAGAGGGGCGCCTCTGAGTATATATCATATAAACATTTATTATAAAAACAATATCCACTCACATCTTAGCAAGTAGTGTTGCATTCAGACAAATCTCAGCAGATGGAGGGCCAGTGGGACTACAAGTCGCAGGAGTTTCACCCAGAAGCTGTCCCATGTCATTTTATACCTGCGCTTCTAATATGGTTTTATATGGTCTTATGTATTTATGCACCTGTATATATTTATTTATTTATATATCTGTATATCTATGTATTTATTGATTTATACATTTATGTATTTACGTACCCATATGTATCCATACGTGTGTATACATATATATGCTTATGTGTGCTTTCTATGTATTATACTCTCTATACACCTATGGCCACTACCATCCTTATGCTGCTACACTTGGATGCTGGTATGTATGTATACACATTTTTATGTATATATACCGATACATTTATTTATATTCATTCATATATGTATCTCTTTATCATTTTGTTATATGCATCCATCGAATTATGTGTATGTCCATATTTAATTACGTATATATGTACTTATCTATTTATTTACTCCCGTACCCTTTCCATAGATGTATATTTATTCACGTATATTTTTACATCAGTTCATATATGCACATACTGATGTATTTATTTCTATTTTATACCTGCATATATGTACCTTTCCCCACCTTGATAACAGATGTCTTTTGTCATCTCTCATCATACCCATCCTGCCCAATATAGAGCTCAGCTACAGTATAGACTATAACAGCTATTATATTGACTATACCTATCCAGCCCACTATAGACTGGACATAGCCACTGCCCCTCTATTCTGCATAATGCTACACTATACTTTTATTTTACGTCACCTCTCTACTAAATTAATTCATCTAATTTACCCACCCCACTCTATATCAGCAGTATCATGTAGCTCTGGCCCCTTAATTTATAATGTTGTTGTAATCAGTTATTTACCGCCAACACAGTACCAGTCCCCTTAATATATATTATTCATTGCCCCTGTCCGTCATTCTTCACTCCCTCCTCTGTCATACAATTTAGTAGTTTTATAACTTTATAGTTATATAACTTTGTATGTACACGGGCCCCCCATACACATAGTTTTGGTCTGTTTCTTCCCCCCCCCTGCCCCCTCCGCTCGTTTGCGTAATAATATAATATATATATATATATTTTGTTCTACACCTCCAGTTTTATTTAATTAATAGTCCCCCGCTTACTCTCATGCCATATTCCTTATTAATTATATATACATACATTTTTTTCTATGCCGGTTTTTAATTACCATTCAGTCATTCTACACACACATATGTTTTACATGCTGTATTTTCTTTTCCATCGCTATTATACTCCGCCCCTTGGCCGAACCCCTTCCGATTCAATAAAATCAGCCTCCTCCCCTGCCCCCACATCCCACTTGCTTGAGAAAGGAGCGCCGCTATACAGACCATCTATAGCGTTGCAAGCTCAGAAACGCGTCGCAGAGACATGACGTCACGCCTCGGCGCCTAGCACTGTTTGCGGTGCAAGCCTCGTTCTGACACCAGAGACACGGCCGTGCCTGAAATACATCCTGCAAACGAACTCGGCTGCACAGACCCTACAGTAGGCAACAGGGCTTGAACGTCTCCACATTCACCATCCCTTCCCCTTTTAAATCCCACTCGTTACAGAGACTTTGTTGTTTTTTTTCCCCTAACCCCCCCCCCCCTCGTACCACCCGGAACCCTCTTTTGAACATTAAGAGCTGTGATACCCATCTGACTCTTCCTTTTGGACTGATGCTACCACCCCTTTGGAGGACCACCGTAAGGAAACAACCCCACCTGCTGCATCTGCCTTATTCACCTCCTCCAGGACATGAGAAGGACGACAGCTTCTGGGTGAAACTCCTGCGACTTGTAGTCCCACTGGCCCTCCATCTGCTGAGATTTGTCTGAATGCAACACTACTTGCTAAGATGTGAGTGGATATTGTTTTTATAATAAATGTTTATATGATATATACTCAGAGGCGCCCCTCTCCTTGTCTTTCTCCTCTAGCTCTTATTGGACCTGGCTTCAGGCCTCTTCGGTGGCAGCCCTGACGACCCCACATGCCCTATTGTGTATACCGTATATACACACCCAGCCGCTACACACCCCCCCCTTTCCCCCCCCCCTTTTTTATCCTCCTCTGGACTATTAGGAACCTCTGCATATAAACGAGGTACTGTGACTATGCGCCTTTTTTACTTGTTGTTAGCTAGGCACTATGGATGATTTAATCCTTTATGAACTGAGGTTTAGGGATTGCCTTCATGCATGGGTGCTCATACCGGCCCAAATTCAAATCTTCCCCTCTCCTCTCCTCTCCTCTCCCTTTCCGTTTTACTTTCCTCTCTGTTTTCCTTTCTTTCCCCTCCCCTCTCTTCTCCTCCTCTCCCCTCTCCTATACTATCATATCCTTTTTACTTTCCCATTCATTTTCTTTTCTTTTCTTCTCTTCTCTTTATTTCCCCTCTTCTCTCCTCTCCCTTCTTTTTCCTTTTATTTTCCTTTTTTTTTTTTTTTCCTTTCCTCTTATGTTTCTTTTCTTTCCTCTTCCTCTCCTCTCCCTTTCCATTTTCCCTTCCTCCCTGTTTCCTTTTCTTTCCTTTTTTTTTTTTCTTTTCCCTTTCCCTTTCCTCTCCTCTTCTCCTTTTCCATTTTCCTTTCCTCTCTTTTTTTTCTTTCCCTTTTTCCCTCCCCTCTTCGTTCCTCCTCTTCTCTCCTTCCTCTCCTCTCCCCTCTCCTATCCTATCCCTTTTCCTTTCCTATTCTTTTCATTTTCTTTTCTTTCCTTCTCTTTCTTTCCCTTTTATCTCCTCTCCCTTCTTTTTCCTTTTATTTTCTCTTTATTTTCCTTTTTCTTTCCCCTTCCTCTCCTCTCCCTTTTCATTTTCCTTTCCTCCCTGTTTCCTTTTCTTTCCTTTTTTTCTTTCCCTTTACTCTCCTTTCCTCTTCTCCTTTTCCATTTTTCTTTCCTCTCTGTTTCCTTTTCTTTCCCTTTTTCCCTCCCCTCTCCGTTCCTCCTCTTCTCTCCTCTCCTCTCTCCTATCCTATCCCTTTTCCTTTCCTATTCTTTTAATTTTCTTTTCTTTCCTTCTCTTTCTTTCCCTTTTATCTCCTCTCCCTTCTTTTTCCTTTTATTTTCTCTTATTTTCCTTTTTCTTTCCCCTTCCTCTCCTCTCCCTTTTCATTTTCCTTTCCTCCCTGTTTCCTTTTCTTTCCTTTTTTTCTTTCCCTTTACTCTCCTTTCCTCTTCTCCTTTTCCATTTTTCTTTCCTCTCTTCTTTTTCCTTTTCTTTTTCCCTTTTTTCCTCCCCTCTCCGTTCCTCCTCTTCTCTCCTCTCCTCTCCTCTCTCCTATCCTATCCCTTTTCCTTTCCTATTCTTTTCATTTTCTTTTCTTTTCCTTCTCTTTCTTTCCCTTTTATCTCCTCTCCCTTCTTTTTCCTTTTATTTTCTCTTATTTTCCTTTTCTTTCCCCTTCCTCTCCTCTCCTCTCCCTTTCCATTTTCCTTTCCTCCCTGTTTCTTTTTCTTTCCTTTTTTTTTTTCTTTCCCTCCCCTCTCATCTCTTCCTCTCGCCTCTCCTCCCCCCTTCCCTTTCCTTTCCTTTCCTATTTGTTTCCTTTTCTTTCTTTCCCTTTCCTCTCTTCTCTTCTCTCCTCTCCTATCCCTTTGTCTTTCCTTCCCTCTTCCTTTCCTCTTCGTTTCCTTGTCTTTCCCTCTCTATCTTTTCTTTCCCTCTTCTCTTCTCTCCTGTCCTTTTCCTTTCCTTTTCCTTTTATTTTCCCTTACCTTTTTCCTTTCCTCTTCTTTCCCTTTCCCTCTTCTTTTCCTTTTCTTTACATTTCCTTCCCCTCGCCTCTCCTTTTCCTTTTTTTTTTCTTTACTGTTTTCTTTTCCTTTCCTTTCCTTCCCTAGCTGTTCTTTCCTTTTATATTTTCTCCTCCAATACGCCTAGCCTACAGCTATCCTGCCTTGAATAGGTAACTTGGACGTGGCTCGGAAATGCAAAATAAAATCTGACATTGCGATCTTCTGATGTTGCACGCATCAATGACTATCCTGAAAAAAAAGCCTAGGGCTGCAATTAAGCAGTTTATTTACTGTATTATCACAGCTGCAGGGTTAATCTAAATGATATATTCTATGAAGTGCAGCTTCAGTATCTCAGAGACAAATAAATCTGCCAAGTCTGTCTCTGTGCCAAGTTGCCGTCCCCTGCTGTGGCATACAAAACCCTTTGTGAAGTTTCAAATGTAAAAAAAAAAAAAAAGGAAATGTGTATCTAAATTCTGACAAAGAATAATCCTCAGGATGAGAACGTCACCGATAAGAGCCGGCAGAGGAAGAATCCCGCTAAGAATTTTGAGATGTGACCAGACTGTAGGAAACTTAAGAAGAACCCATCATTGCAGAAATATGGAAGCTGCGATTGTTGACTTGTTTTTTGAAGGGAGAAGATCCGGGGTTGTCATCCCCATCCCTCCATCACGGCTCGGGGAGCCACTGGCCTAAAACAAGCCTGCCCATACCAGGGTCAGCATATTCCTATCATGGTAGATATTTCATCATTCTGTGTATATAGCTGATTACCTGCCATTAAACACTGTGTAATGTACCCCAACTGGTCCAGTCTGATGGCCTTCAGCCAACTGTAACCTAGTGATGGACACTTTGCAGATTGAAAATCAGGAAGAACTCCGGACAGCCGCACGCCGGGAAAATTAAAATTCAAAAAGGTTTATTTAAAAGCCAGAATCACTTCAATCCAAAACTCGACAAGAAAGGGGGGTACAGAGCTGACGCATTTCGCACTGTATTTCAGTGCTTACTCAAGCTAAGCTATGAGTAAGCACTGAAATACAGTGCGAAACGCGTCAGCTCTGTACCCCCCTTTCTTGTCGAGTTTTGGATTGAAGTGATTCTGGCTTTTAAATAAACCTTTTTGAATTTTAATTTTCCCGGTGTGCGGCTGTCCGGATGTTCTTCCTGATTTTCAATCTGCTGTGCTATTAGCCAGCACCTGGGGCTCTCACACAGGAGCAGGAGCATTTGCTTAGAAGGAAAGTCCTAGAGCGGGGGTTATCTGTTTCTATCAACAAAAAAATCTCTGGATGGACACTGTGCAGCCAACTGTTACCTAGTGATGGACACTGCAGCCAACTGTCACCTAGTGAAGGACACTGTGCAGCCAACTGTTACCTAGTGATGGACACTGCAGCCAACTGTCACCTAGTGATGGACACTGCAGCCAACTGTCACCTAGTGAAGGACACTGTGCAGCCAACTGTTACCTAGTGATGAACACTGCAGCCAACTGTCACCTAGTGATGGACACTGCAGCCAACTGTCACCTAGTGATGAACACTGCAGCCAACTGTCACCTAGTGTTGGACACTGCAGCCAACTGTCACCTAGTGATGAACACTGCAGCCAACTGTCACCTAGTGATGGACACTGCAGCCAACTGTCACCTAGTGATGGACACTGTGCAAATCCCAACTATTGTCCATGTTGTGCTGAGCTGTGTAGGGGATTAGAGGGAGCTCTGCCATGTTGCAGGTCTCACTAACCTAATTATAAGCTTTACGCAAACACTAATTCCTTTTAAATGTAATTAAACGCTCATTGCGTTCCATAGAAATCGTTGTGTTGCTGCTGAACAGAGGTGGGAAAAGGAGAGGCTACAACAGGATATAGTGTACCCCTAAATTCTTACAGTGTACCGGGGGATCACCAGCAGGAGGAAGGAGGTTCTGATTCCCCTATTTGGATCTTTAGTGAGACCTCACTTAGAATACTGTGTACAGTTCTGGAGACCTGACTTACAAAAAGACATTGAGAACAAGTCCAGAGACGTGTAACAAAAATAGTGAACCGTCTGAGGGATAAAACATATCGAGAGCAACTTCAGGAACGTAATATTTACTGTCCGAAGGAAAGAAGAGAAAGGGGAAATCTTTAAATATGGTTCATCAAGAGGGTGAATAAGATTCAGGGAGGCAATTTTTTTAATATGAAAGCAAAATCAAGAACACAGAGACAAAGTATTATTTTACTGAAAGGGTAGTTGATGCTTGGAGTAAACTTCCAGCAGAGGTAGTGAGACAGTCAACAGTAAATGGCTTCAAACATGCTTGGGATAAACATAGATCTATACTCAGACAAAAAAGTAAAAAAAAAAAAAAAAGGCAGACTCAATGGACTACTTGTTTGTTTTTCTGCCGTCACTTTTCTATGTTTCTATGTTCTATAGCCTCGTACACACAATCGGATTTTCCAATGGGAAATGTTGTATGTGAGGTTGTTGGCGGTAAGTCCGACTGTGTGTATGATACATTGGACAATTGTTGTCGGACTTTCCGCCAACAAATGTTGGCAAGCATGTTCTCAAATTTTCCGCTAATAAATGTGTGTTGTCGGACTTTCCAATCGTGTGTACACAAGTCCGTCGGACAAAAGTCCAAAGTACCAACATGCATGCTCGGAAGCAAGGATGTAAGGGGGCGATATGATGGAGACACCTAATAAACTGATGTATGGGGCTATCTGATCAACACACATGATGTAAGAGGCGCTCTCATGGGGACACCTAATGTAAGGGGGTGAGCTGTTGGGGACACTGATGTAAGGCCCCTTTCACACTGGGGCGTTTTTCAGAAAATTTTTAGTTTTTTAAAAATAGCGCCTGTATAGCGCCTGAAAAAATCTGGCCCCTTTCACTCTGGAGGGCTTTCACATTGGAGCGTTGCGCTAGCAGAGCGGTCAAAAAAGTCCTGCTAGCAGCATCTTTGGAGCGATGAAGGAGCGGTGTATTCACCACTCCTAAACCACTCCTACCCATTGAAATCAATGGGACAGCGCGGCTATACCGCCAGCAAAGTGGCACTGCAGCGGACAGTTTTAACCCTTTTCCGGCCGTTAGCGGGGGTTAAATCCGCACCGATAGCGTCCGAAAACCGCCGCTAAAACAACGGTAAAGCAGCGCTAAATATAGCGCTGCTTTACCGCCGACGCCGCTCCCGCCCCAGTGTGAAAGGGGCCTAAGGGAGTACTCTGATGGGGACGCTTGATGTAAGGAGGCACTGTGATGGGAACACCTGTTGTATTGGGTGCTCTGATTGGGAAACCTGAGGTAAGAGAGCGGTCTGATGGTTACACCTTATGAATGGGGCTCTCTGATTGGGACACCTGATGTAAGGGGCACAATGATGCAGATGCAGGCTGTAAGGGGGGCACTGTGATAGGGACACCTGTTGTAAGGGGGTACCTTGATGGGGACATGTGAGGTAAGGTGGCACTCTGATGAGGACGCCTGATGTAAGGGGTGCTCTGATGGGGACACCGGATGTAAGGGGTGCTCTGATGGGGACACCTGATGTAAGGGGTGCTCTGATGGGGACACCTGATGTAAGGGGTGCTCTGATGGGGACTACTGATGTAAGGGGTGCTCTGATAAGGACTTCTAAAATAAGAGGTAGACTGTGAAGGGGACACCTGATATAAGGGGTACACTGCAATAGGGACACCTGATGAAAGGGGACACAGTGATGGGGGCACTTGATGTCAGGTGGACACTCTGATGGGTATACTTGAGGTGAAGGAACACTGTGATGGGGAAACTTAATGTAAGGTGTCACAATATTATGGAAATGCTAAGGAAATATTATACTGCCTATTTTTTTACATAAAATTACAACATATATACTAGGATCTGTCAAAGCACATACATGAGACCTGGACCTGCACGGCAAGAAAGTTTTACAGATCGGACCTTTATTTCAGTACTCCTGACTATGCCACCATTAAAAGAGAAGCATATATATTTTTTAAGAATCATACTTACCTAGGTGGATGCAGCATTTGTCCGATGCTGCATCTATCACCCGCCGGCTCTAACACTGAGCACCGGGTGATCTAACACTGCTGATCGTTCAATTCTCAGAGCTCCCTGAGCAGAGAGTTGGTGGCTGTCAGTCACTGCTGTCTGCTCTGCGCTGGGCTGTGGAGGGGACGGGAGTGGCCGGCTCAGGCTCTCAGCATCTCACTGAGAGGCTGAGCCGGGTGCCAGTCCAGGCATGTGGGCCGATCCTGACTGCATTGTCGCAATCTTGCCGGAGCCTGGACCAACTCTGTGACATCAGCCGGCAGCGGGTCACAGCCAAACGAGCTTACACAGTGGAACCTTGGTTAACGAGTAACGAGTGTTTTGAAAGGCAAGCAACTTTTTTTTTTCAATTCGGACTCGGTTTGCTTGTATTGTCTTGCAAAAGGAGCAGAATTCAAGCTAATGGGGTGTGCAGTACCGCATTTCGCCAGTGGTGCGGAGGCGCCGGGGACACTCAGAACATTTTGGAGCTGTTCGGAAATACTCTGAATCACTCGGAAATACTCAGTTCCTGAGTGTTTCCGAGCCTTTCTGAGGCTTCCCGAGTTCAGCCGAGCTGTCCCTGAGTATTTACGAGGCCCCCACCTCTGGCCACATGCGGTATTGCATGCAATAGAAGTCAATGAGGAACAAATGATCTTCGTTTTCATTGACTTCTATGGGAAAACTTGCTTTGATATGTGAGTGCTTTGGATTACAAGCATTCTCCTGGAATGGATTATGCTCGTAATCCAAGGTTCCACTATACTTCTCTTTTAAGCCAATTTATATAACTATTGTAACTTCAACTATTTTCGCCAGAACAGTAATAGATAGGAAATGGGGAGAACCAGGGATTCCCTCACTATGAATGGATTTCCTCTCACTTCCTGTTTTGAGTATGGGACGGGAAGTGAAAGGAAATCTCCCCAATGGGATACAGGTGGCTACAAATAAATTACAGGGGTTATACCATCCCTAAAATAAAAATTGGCTTTAGTTCTACTTGAAGTGCTGCCTTTAGCAAAGTTAGAGTCAATAGCAGGTCTCCTTTAAGTGTTGATGAATATCGCTGTGATGCAATTGCCTATTCACAGAATGAAATTGATCGGATCCAATCAAGGAGCCTTTCTAGAAAAAAATATTGCTGCTTTTGTATGTGCCTGATAAGCTCCTGGTAGCTATCGACATTGTCTGTGAACAGAGCTACCTAGACCTGAAATTGACTTATTTGCTTAAAATATAATACTACTAGTGTAGGCTGCACAGGCCAACCTGAGATAAGGGTCAGCACGTCAATATTTCACCCTGAGAAATAAGATTTTCCATTTAACACAGCGAGCCGCGTACCGCCTGCAACAGCCAACCGACAAATAGGATAACGAAAGGACCTCTTCAATGGATGGTTACTCTCATCAATACCGTGCACTGTTGACATTATAGCCTTATAAGACATAATAAAGAAAACAGTCCACACTGTAAGTAAATGAGATGAGCGATCAATGCAATGTCATGTGATGGTGCTGCAGGGGCGGCCATTGATTGGTTAGCACTTGGTTTGACAATTTCAGTAACCAACGTTCCAAATCTCCTCGCCTGTTAGTGAAACACGTCAAAAAGAACAAGCTTGGGGAAACAGATCCATAAAGTGTAATGGTGGTTTCAGGTTTGATATACTGATTTAGTAAACATAAGCTTCAGTTTTATATTTTAATATGCTTATTGGATGCATTTATTATTGTAACCAGTGGTGTCCAGTCCAGTCCAGGGCACCGCCCTCCCCTCCCCCAAAGTTTTAACATGTTAAAAGACTGTTAGTCATATACATTATAATTTTTTTTTTTTAAACGGTATTTCGTTCATGAAGTGTGAGCGGGGCGCCGGACTAATGGGTGTCTATTGTATCGTTAAAGAAAAAAAAGTATCCCCCGGTACTATGGGACTTTAAGGGGGAACTTTTGAAAACACAGTGTTTTGAAACATAGAAAAATGTATTATTTTCTAAGTTAAAAAGTGTGATAGTGTGAAACAACACCATACATAAAACAGTACATAATATACATATAGTATGAGAGAAACACTTCTCCTATAGCCCGACACGTTTCGGGAATTTCCGGGTGAATCCCTTCTTTAGGGGAATGGAGGAGATGATAGTTGGATATACTCTGGAATAGATAAAACAAAGTCTAGAGTTCAAGAATAAACCTACAATGTGATGATGGTGTTGATGCGGAACATTGTGATGTTCCTGCAGCGTCGCGTGACGTCACCATGTTCCGAACGCGAACACCGCACATGCGCCGGCATCTCCTTATAACCCCAGACGACGCATCTGCTCCCCTGCGGATTCTGCTGTTCTGGGGTCTTGCTGGGTGATTAACACCAACATTTTACACCATGGTGAAGTCAAATACTTTAATATATACTCTATATATGTTGTTACAAGCATTAATATTCCCTTCTTTGTTTAAGATACTTATTTGAGGGATAGATTTGGGGTTTCCCCATCCTGTCCTTCACTGGTTGTTTTAGAGCAAACAACTATCATACTACCTAGTCATTATATCTTTATAGATAATGTCCATATGTATGTGGCCTTATCTTATAAATCAGATAATACTCACTCCTATGAGATTTTTTCTCATTATTATGTTTTAAAAAAAAACATACTTTTCTTTGTAGGACTGACATTCCTACAGCTCCAGCTGGATTTCTCGAGTTGGCTGCGGAGACTTACCTTGGGGATCCTTGTGAGCGACTTCTCGAGCCTAGAGGATTTCTTGTTTCTTTGGTCATCTTTTCCACTTTTGTTAGGGATGGAGCCTAAACACAGGCATCCAACACAAGTGAACAGATCGATGGGCTGCACTAAAGGAATCAGGCTCCAAAAGGTAGTGATAAAGATATATTTATTAATAATAAAGACACACATAAACACAGCATCCACAAACAAGCAAGAACACAAATAACACTGCAAACACCCCAAGCCCTAATCTAACTAACTAACTATACACTTCAAGGAAATGGAACATATATATATACAAGGCAGGGAGGAGAGACCAAGGGGGAAACAGGAAGCAAGGGAACATCAAGGCAGGAGACAGGGGACGGGTCTCAGGAACCAGGTAAGGGGGACAACATCCAGGACAGGGCAGGAAGCAGATAACGGGTCAGGTTACAGGTACAGGTACAGGTTTCAGGTCCAGGATCAGGTTTCAGACAGGCAAGACAGGGCTACAGAAAGGAATACTGAAGCACTGAACCTCAGTGAAGGACAGGCTTATATACCCAGCAAATCCACAACAGGTGTAGCCTGATTCCTGGCATGTCCATCTGCTGGGAGACCCCCGCTGGTGGCCACCAGAACTGCACCCTTTGATGTTGAAGGAAGTAGTGACACCACCAGGCGATCCAGGTAATAACACCATTCCTGACAATGTCCATCGGCTGGGAGACCCCTGCTGGTGGCCACCAGAACTGCACCCTTTGATGCCAAAGGAAACAGTGACACCAGCAGGCGATCCAGGTAATAGCACCGTTCCTGACAGTTCCCCCCCCTAAGGAGTGGCCTCTGGACACTCCATTCTGCCCTAGATCTGGCAGTGCATGTAAAAGTGGAAGAGTCCCAAAAAGTCTTCTCTGTGACGGCAGACCTCCTTGCGCTCTCTGGCCAGAGTCTCTTAACCTACTAGGAGGCGTGCCACCCGAGTCCGACAATGGGACATGTACCCCACCACCAGGGTCTGGAAGTTTAGATCTGGAAATAAAAACAGACAGGGCAGCAGGCTCCGGGTCATCAGGCTGGGCAGCGGGCACCAGGAACTCATCAGGCTGGGCAGCGGACAGGAACTCATCAGGCTGGGCAGCGGACAGGAACTCATCAGGCTGGGCAGCGGACAGGAACTCATCAGGCTGGGCAGCGGACAGGAACTCATCAGGCTGGGCAGCGGACAGGAACTCATCAGGCTGGGCAGCAGACAGGAACTCATCAGGCTGGGCAGCAGACAGGAACTCATCAGGCTGGGCAGCAGACAGGAACTCATCAGGCTGGGCAGCAGACAGGAACTCATCAGGCTGGGCAGCAGACAGGAACTCATCAGGCTGGGCAGCAGACAGGAACTCATCAGGCTGGGCAGCAGACAGGAACTCATCAGGCTGGGCAGCAGACAGGAACACATCAGGCTGGGCAGCAGACAGGAACACATCAGGCTGGGCAGCAGACAGGAACTCCTCAGGCTGGGCAGCAGACAGGAACACCTCAGGCTGGGCAGCAGACAGGAACACCTCAGGCTGGGCAGCAGACAGGAACACCTCAGGCTGGGCAGCAGACAGGAACACTTCAGGCTGGGCAGCAGACAGGAACACATCAGGCTGGGCAGCAGGAACAGGCACATCATGCTGGGCAGTAGGCACGGGCACTTTAGGCTGGGCAGCAGGAACAGGCACATCAAGCTGGGCAGCAGGTACGGGCACTTTAGGCTGGGCAGCAGGAACAGGCACATCAGGCTGGGCAGCAGGAACAGGCACATCAAGCTGGGCAGCAGGAACAGGCACATCAAGCTGGGCAGCAGGAACAGGCACATCAAGCTGGGCAGCAGGAACAGGCACATCAAGCTGGGCAGCAGGAACAGGCACATCAAGCTGGGCAGCAGGAACAGGCACATCAAGCTGGGCAGCAGGAACAGGCACATCAAGCTGGGCAGCAGGAACAGGCACATCAAGCTGGGCAGCAGGAACAGGCACATCAAGCTGGGCAGCAGGAACAGGCACATCAAGCTGGGCAGCATGTACGGGCACTTTTGGCTGGGCAGCGGGAACAGGCACATCAGGCTGGGCAGCAGGAACAGGCACATCAAGCTGGGCAGCAGGAACAGGCACATCAAGCTGGGCAGCAGGAACAGGCACATCAGGCTGGGCAGCAGACAGGAACACCTCAGCAGGCTGGGCAGCAGACAGGAACACATCAGGCTGGGCAGCAGACAGGAACACCTCAGGCTGGGCAGCAGACAGGAACACCTCAGGCTGGGCAGCAGACAGTGGCTCATCAGGCTGGGCAGCAGGCGCGGGCACATCAGGCAGGGCAGCAGGCACGGGCACATCAGGCTGGGCAGCAGGCACGGGCACATCAAGCTGGGCAGCGGGCACGGGCACATCAAGCTGGGCAGCGGGCACGGGCACATCAAGCTGGGCAGCGGGCACGGGCACATCAAGCTGGGCAGCTGGCACGGGCACATCAAGCTGGGCAGCGGGCACATCAAGCTGGGCAGCGGGCACAGGGCACATCAAGCTGGGCAGCGGGCACGGGCACAGGCACATCAAGCTGGGCAGCGGGCACAGGCACATCAAGCTGGGCAGCGGGCACAGGCACATCAAGCTGGGCAGCGGGCACGGGCACATCAAGCTGGGCATCGGGCACGGGCACATCAAGCTGGGCAGCGGGCACGGGCACATCAAAATGGAGGGCTGGCAGCGGGTCAGCAGACTGGAAAACTGGCAGCGGGTCATCAGACTGGAAAACTGGCAGCGGGTCATCAGACTGGAAAACTGGCAGCGGGTCATCAGACTGGAAAACTGGCAGCGGGTCATCAGACTGGAAAACTGGCAGCGGGTCATCAGACTGGAAAACTGGCAGCGGGTCATCAGACTGGAAAACTGGCAGCAGGACATCAGACTGGGAAGCTGAGACATCAGGCTGGAAGGCCGGCACCAGGACATCAGACTGGAAGGCTGGGACATCAGGCTTGGAGGCTGGAACATCAGGCTGGAAGGCTGGAACATCAGGCTGGAAGGCTGGCATCGGAACATCAGACTGGAAGGCTGGGACATCAGGCTGGAAGGCTAGGACATCAGACTGGAAGGCTGGAACGTCAGGCTGGAGGGCTGGCACCAGGACATCAGACTGGAAGGCTGGGACATCAGGCTGGAAGGCTAGGACATCAGGCTGGAAGGCTGGAACATCAGGCTGGAGGGCTGGCACCAGGACATCAGGCTGGAAGGCTAGTACTGGCTCTTCAGGCTGGATTGCTGGCACCTCCGGCTGGAACTCTGGCGCTTCAGGCTGGGACAGATTAGTGGGTGTGGAGGCAGATTGGGTTACTGGCAGGATCGTTTTGGTCGGGAAGAACTTTCGTTTTTTCTTTGACTTGGTCGCTGAAGCTTTGTAGGTTGGGGGTGCAGCAGACAGGAAAGGAGTGTTGGGATTTGGCAGAGAAGAGGTAGGGGAGTTGTATGCAGGATAGGTACAGGGAGAGGAGACCGGATATGAATATTTGGTTGGGAGCAATGTATACTGGGTGGCAACTGAGTTTGGCATGGGTGATGGGGAAACATACATTTGTGGATTTGTAGGCAGCTGAGAAGAGGCAGGGGGGTTAAATGCAGGATAGGTACAGGGAGAAGAGACCGGATATGAATATTTGGTTGGGAGCAGTGTATACTGGGTGGCAACTGGGTTTGGTATGGGTGATGGGGAAACATACATTTGGGTAGGCTGGTGTCTGATGGCAGAAGTGGTTTGTTTGGCTGGGGCTAATTGCATCATGCCAGACCATGCTGAAAGTATGGGTTGTACAAATTGTGCCTTCAAGTTTCCCTGTCTAACAAAAGACTGCGCAGACACAATGCATTCAGAAATCACCTGTGGGGAACAGCCAGAGTAGTGCTCAAAAAAGTCGTCGGGATCATCTTCAAAAAGCCATACTAGGGATACAACCTGATTCATATCAAAAGGGGGAGTGAAATCATCACGGCCCTCAGGAATACAGGGCAGGGCCAGCTCGGCACAAATCTGGAGCAGGGGCTGCACGTCCTCAAAAAGAAAATGGCCCTGATCAACAAAAGCATGGGCTATACGGTTGCACTCCAGTAGTTGCTCCCTAGTATAGCCACCCAAAGTCTGATAACAAAGATCTCTTTCTTCCAATGCCAGGAGTGAAAGATACAAAATATCTTCCAGCTGCATCTTCCTTGACAAAAGCAAGTGTCCAGACCCAATTCCCAAGTGCAGCCGATCTGTTAGTATGGCTTCAGTATTCTGTTAGGGATGGAGCCTAAACACAGGCATCCAACACAAGTGAACAGATCGACGGGCTGCACTAAAGGAATCAGGCTCCAAAAGGTAGTGATAAAGATATATTTATTAATAATAAGACACACATAAACACAGCAACCACAAACAAGCAAGAACACAAATAACACTGCAAACCCCCAAGCCCTAATCTAACTAACTAACTATACACTTCAAGGAAATGGAACATATATATATACAAGGCAGGGAGGAGAGACCAAGGGGGAAACAGGAAGCAAGGGAACATCAAGGCAGGAGACAGGGGACGGGTCTCAGGAACCAGGTAAGGGGGACAACATCCAGGACAGGGCAGGAAGCAGATAACGGGTCAGGTTACAGGTACAGGTACAGGTTTCAGGTCCAGGATCAGGTTTCAGACAGGCAAGACAGGGCTACAGAAAGGAATACTGAAGCACTGAACCTCAGTGAAGGACAGGCTTATATACCCAGCAAATCCACAACAGGTGTAGCCTGATTCCTGGCATGTCCATCTGCTGGGAGACCCCCGCTGGTGGCCACCAGAACTGCACCCTTTGATGTTGAAGGAAGTAGTGACACCACCAGGCGATCCAGGTAATAACACCATTCCTGACAATGTCCATCGGCTGGGAGACCCCTGCTGGTGGCCACCAGAACTGCACCCTTTGATGCCAAAGGAAACAGTGACACCAGCAGGCGATCCAGGTAATAGCACCGTTCCTGACAGGTTCCCTTTCTATAATTCAATGGGTGTCTGCTGGTCCTTAAAGTTTTGAAAAGCATGTGATTGAGGCTGAGAGCTCTAATTGGCTTGTTTTAGATTGACCTCGGGGGGGGGGGGCAGTGCTCCCACTTTTGATTTTAGCGAACCTATACATTGTTTTTTTTTTTTTTTGGTCTCATGTGATTGGACGGTTCTCAACTCATAGGGCAGGGCTTCATCATCGCATCTATCCTTTCTCGTCCCATGGAACGCAAGGCGTCCCGGGCATTGGTACGCTGTGTATTGCAGGCAATTTTTCCTACTACATATTTGAGTTTTTGTCTTTTTTGTTTGCGCCCCCCCCCCCAAAAAAAAAAATATATATTTTAGCACCAGCCACCACTGATTATAACTACAACTATTGTTAACAAAAAAATCAGTGGTATTATTTTTTCTTGTTCAAGTATTTTTTTTTAAAGCTTGTCAGAAAACATTGAATAAAATGTGTGAAGAGGAAAGTTTTACATTGTTACATTTAGATAATCATGTTACAGGAAAGTATATTACTTGTCATAAATGACACCATAAAATTGTATAGTTAAAGATGGAAACAAAACATAACCATGCAGTAGATAAATAGTACCGGTAGTATTATTTTTTCATTATTAGGGGCTAGTTCTGGTCTTTAACGAGCATACATGTTGCTTACATTGGGCATACACATCTACAATGGCATCTTTAACCACTTCAATACCGGGCACTTGCACCCTCTTCCTGCCCAGGGCAATTTTCAGCATTCCGCGCCGTCGCATTTTGAATGACAATTACTCAGTCATGCAACGCTGTACACAAACTAAATTTTTATTATTTTTGTTCACACAAATAGAGCTTTCTTTTGGTGGTATTTATTCACCACTAGGTTTTTTTATTTTTTTGCGAAATAAATGAAAAATAACAAAAAAAAAAAAGTGTTTTTATTTGTTTCTGTTTTGTAAATAAATAATTGTTCTTCATAAATTTAGCTGAAAATTTATTCTGCTACATTTTCTTGGTGAAAATAACCCAAATCAGTGTATGTTATTTAGTCTGTAGGAAACTTATAGTCTAAAGAGTCTAAACTATGGGATACAGTGCCTTGAAAATGTATTCATACCCCTTGACATTTTCCCACATTTTGTCATGTTACAATCAAAAATGTAAATGTATTTTTTGGGATTTTATGCGATAGACCAACACAAAGTGGCACATAATTGTGAAGTGGAAGGAAAATGATAAATGGTTTTCAAATTTCTTTACAAATAAACATCTGAAAAGTGTGGTTTTGTAGAACTTTGTAGAACCGCCTTTCACTACAATTACAGCTGCAAGTCTTTTTTGGGGATGTCTCATGAGTGACATTTTTGCCCATTCTTCTTTGCAAAATAGCTCAAGCTCTGCCAGATTGGATGGAGAGCGTCTGTGAACAGCAATTTTCAAGTCTTGCCACAGATTCTCAATTAGATTTAGGTCTAGACTTCGACTGGGTCATTCTAACACATAAATATGCTTTGATCTAAACCATTCCATTGTAGCTCTGGCTGTATGTTTAGGGTTGTTGTTCTGCTGAAGGGTGAACCTCCGACACAGAATCAAGTCTTTTGCAGACTCTAATTCCGCGTACACACAGTGAGAATATCCTCTTTACTCTTTACTTGGCGGCCTCTGTAATTGGAAGTCCCGTATCCTGGGCCGCCTTTGGACCACTGTTCTGTCTATCATAGGCGATTCTCACTGTATGTAATCTGTCGGCTGTCGGTATGTAATTTTCCCACCCCCCTTTCTGTCCCCTCTAGGCTGCAGATGGGCATCGATCAGGCTGCACTGATGGCAATGATGAGGCTGCTGCATTGAAGGCAATGGTGAGGCTGCTGCATTGATGTCAATGGTGAGGCTGCTGCATTGATGGCAATGGTGAGGCTGCTGCATTGATGGCAAAGGTGAGGCTGCTGCATTGATGGCAATGGTGAGGCTGCTGCATTGATGGCAATGGTGAGGCTGCTGCATTGATAGCAATGGTGAGGCTGCTGCATTGAAGACTATGGTGAGGCTGCTGCATTGATAGCAATGGAGAGGCTGCTGCATTGATGGCAAAGGTGAGGCTGCTGCATTGAAGGCAATGGTGAGGCTGCTGCATTGATGGCAATGGAGAGGCTGCTGCATTGATGGCAATGTGAGGCTGCTGCATTGATAGCAACAGTGAGGCTGCTGCATTGATGGCAAAGGTGAGGCTACTGCATTGATAGCAATGGTGAGGCTGCTGCATTGATAGCAATAGTGAGGCTGCTGCATTGATGGCAAAGGTGAGGCTGCTGCATTGAAGGCAATGGTGAGGCTGCTGCATTGATGGCAAAGGTGAGGCTGCTGCATTCATGGCAAAGGTGAGGCTGCTGCATTGAAGGCAATGGTGAGGCTGCTGCATTGATGGCAAAGGTGAGGCTGCTGCATTGAAGACAATGGTGAGGCTGCTGCATTGAAGCAATGGTGAGGCTGCTGCATTGAAAGCAATGGTGAGGCTGCTGCATTGATGGCAATGGTGAGGCTGCTGCATTGATGGCAATGGTGAGGCTGCTGCATTGAAGGCAATGGTGAGGCTGCTGCATTGAAGGCGATGGTGAGGCTGCTGCATTGATGGCACTTGTGAGGCTGCATTGATGTGGACTGATGTGGCTGCATTTATGGCAATGGTGAGGCTGCATTGATGTGGACTGATGTTGCTGCAATGATGGCAATGGTGAGGCTGCAGATGGGCACTGACCCTTATTATGCTTCAAAGTTCCTTATTTAAAATGTACGTTTTTTTACTGAAACTTCCCTCTTAAAATGAATGTGCGTGTTATACGCAGATAAATACAGTAATTTTCTAACAAAAAATACTGATGTAAACAAAAAGTCCCAGAAAAATCCGGGTCGGCAAAGGTCGGTTTAAGGACCACTCGATTTTCATGTTGACGATCTTGATCGTGGTGAAATTTGGGTATATAATAAAGTTCAATGATAAATGTATACATTTTTAGTAGACACACCACCACTATGATAAAGACAGTGAAGTATGAGGTCTAGAAGTACGAGGTCATTTGTTAATAAGTGCTCCGTCCATGTAATAAGCCGTCACATTTTGCTCGGTCACGTGGGAGAAGTCTTAGGAAACACACAGCTTACACCACTTCTATGCAATCTCAGCTTCACCTGGACTGCCGGGGATTCGGAGTTATTGCTGAGGGATTAGGCAGGATGACTATTTTTGAACAGTGTGACATTTAAGAAACAGATTAACAGTCCAAACACGTGAAAAGCCCAGTGTGAAAAAAAAAAAAAAAAAAGAACTACTCATATGCCAATATTTAAAAAAAAATAAACATTTTAGAGGGATATTATATTTTTACGGTAAGTTTAGATGTGCAGCTGAATTGCTCTGCCTCTGAAAATGCGATCCACTCTCAGATCACCTTTCTTGGAGGCATTTGATAGGGTGAGGAGGCAATATTATTATTAATAATTATTATTATTAATAATATTAACAACTGGATTATTCTCCCCTCCCCTGTTGCTGCTAAACACTAGACAATGTGCAATTCGTTTCGTTCTGAAATAGCTTTTTAACAAATTTTTCAACAAATTTGCTAATTCAGAAATATCCGAAATAACCAAAACCTGTTTAAAAAATGTGTAAATTGGTAAATTTGTAAATTCGGAAATCCGAAAACCCCAAAAATGTGAAAATCTGAAATAAAACAAAAACTGTGTCTGTCTTAATTTCTGGCTGCAAAGCAACAAAATGTGATTCTTTTAAAAGGGGGGGGGGGGGTTATTTTCTATACCCATTGTATTTAAATTCCTTTTCTTCCAATGTGGCCCAGGAAGGTCAAAAGTTTGGACACCCCCAGTTTATACATTGCATTATGGATTATAGAAGGACCTGTGGATTTTACTAATATTCCCAATATTACCACAATTTTGGTACAATACACTAATGTACAGTACTGTATATAGGGAGGTGCTGGTTGCGCATCACTTTTTGTACACATTTTTTTTCTGCTTGGTGTGGGAACACATAACAGTTTTTAGTAGAAATGTGCACTACTGAAAAATATGTGTTCGTATTCGTCTTAATTTGTTTTGTTTTGTTTTTTTCGTTTTCCGCGTCATTTGTTAACATCACAATTTGTAAATTTAAAAATTCTAAAATTTGTAAATTCGTAAATTCAAAAATTTGTAAATTCGTAAATTCTAAAATTTGTAAATTCGTAAATTCGAAAATTCAAAAATAAGAAAGAAAATCTGAAATAATAACTAACTTATAATAGCTAGTACTAACTATTAAATTATAGGTATTGGAATTTCCTTTCAAATTTAGCTGTTAGTGAACGTAACGAATACAATTTTATCCGAAGTTACGAATTATCCGAAATAACGAATGCGTATATAAACGAATGTAACTTAGCAAATTAATAATAATAAATAACAATAATAATAATAATACAAAAACGTATTATTATTTTTATTATTTATTATTAATTTGTTCTGTTGCATTTGTTTAGGTGCGGCATTCGTTTTTTTGGATAATTCGTAACTTTGGATAAATTTGTATTCGTTACGTTCACTAACAGCCAAATTAAAAGGAATATCCAATACCTTTAATTTATTAGTTAGTAATAGTTAAGTTATTATTAGTTAGTTATTATTTAAGATTTTCTTTCTTATTTTTGAATTTATAAATTTATGAATTTTTGAATTTACGAATTGTGATCCTAACGAATGGCGAGAAAAAAAAAAAAACTAAACAAAACAAATAAAGACGAAAACGAACACATATTTTTCAGTAGTGCACATGTCTACTAAACACTGTTATGTGTTCCCACACCAAGCAGAAAAAAGTTTGTACAAAAAGTGAAGCGCAACCAGCACCTACCTATATACATTACTGTACTGTACAAAAATTGCGGTAATATTGGTGAAAAATATTAGAAAAATCCACTGATCCTTCTATAATCCATAATGCAATGTGTAAACTGGGGGTGTCCAAACGTTTGACCTTCCTGGGCCACATTGGAAGAAAAGGAATTTAAAATGACTGTGTAACTGATCAACTTCTCAATGGCACATAAAGCCATTTGACTTTTAACTGTGATCAGCTGTGGTAATTTTGATTCACTCAGCATGAAAAGAGCTTTCCTGGAGCATTTCAGTCCATGGTAGTGCAACTGAAGCAAACAATCAACTATGGGTGGCAAGGGATTGTCACCGGGATAACGTTTTGGACAGGCACAAGTCAGAAGATGGATACTAAAAAATGTGAAGTGGTTTATCAATGCCCAGAAGCAGAGTGAAGTCTAATATTAACCACTTAAGGACCGAGCCTCTTTCTGAGATTTGTTGTTTACAAGTTAAAAACATATTTTTTTGCTAGAAAATTACTTAGAACCCCCAAACATTATAAAAAAATGTCTGACACCCTAGGGAATAAAATGGTGGTCTTTGCAATACGTTCTGTCACACGGTATTTGCGTAGCACTCTTACAAGCGCACTTTTTTAAAAAAAAAATACACTTTTTTGAATTAAAAAATAAGACAACAGTAGAGTTAGCCCAATTTTTTTTATAATGTGAAAGATAATGTTACGCTGAGTAAATTGATACCCAACATGTCACGCTTCAAAATTGCGCCCCCGCTCGTGGAATGGCGACAAACATTTACCCTTAAAAATCTCCATAGGCGACGTTTAAAAAATTCTGCAGGTTGCAAGTTTTGAATTACAGAGGAGGTCTAGAGCTAGAATTATTGCTCTCGCTCTACCGATTGCGGCGATACCTCACATGTGTGGTTTGAAGACGTTTTCATATGCGGGCACTACTCATGTGTGCGTTCGCTTCTACACGCAAGCTCGTTGTGACGGGTTGCGTTTAATTTCTTTTTTTTTGTTTATTTTAACTTTTATTTTTTATTTTTACACTGTTCTTTTAAAAAAAAAAATTGTGTCACTTTTATTCCTTTTGCAACAAATGTAAACACCACTTGTAGAGAAAATAGAAAAAAAGCATGACAGGACCTCTTAAATATGAGATCTGGGGTTTAAAAAGACCTCAGATCTCATATTTAAACTAAAATGCAATAAAAAAAATTTAATAAAAAAATGTGTCATTTAAAATAATACAAAAAAAAAAAAAATGTCCCTTTAAGAGCTATGGGCTGAAGTGACGTTTTGACGTTGCTTCTGCCCTGCAATGATATGGTGATGGGGGGGGGGGGGGGCATCATCCCCTCACTCGTCTCCATGTCAGCCCAGAGAGCAGACCCAATCTCCTCAGCCGCTGCTGACAGCCCCAGTAAGCGGTGTAGGGCACCGGAGCGTGGCTGGAGGGGGGCCCTTTCCCACTGCTGATAAAATGGATCTTGTGGTGAATCTGCCACAGAGACCACTTTTATCTTGAAGCGGACCGCCCGCTGAAGAAGAGGATACCGGTGTTATGGTAGATAGCTGCTGCCATAGCAATGATATTCCTCTTCAAAGTGCCGGCGTAAAACTGCGGCGGGCGGTCCAGAATTGGTTAAGAAGTGGAAGGTATTTGGTACAAAGCAGAACCTCCTGGGATCAGGACGTCGCTCCAAACTGGATGAAAGTGCCATGAGGAAACTGGTCAGAGAGTCTACAATGAGGCCTACAGCAACTCTGAAACAGTTGTTAGAATGTATGACAAAAAGCGATCATTGTGTGACAACAATATCACAAATTCTCCACAAATGTGAAAAAAGCCACTCCTCATGAAAGGCCACACACAGTCTCACCACTGAGCTTTGACAAAACGCACCTTGAAGATTCTGAGGCATGGAAAAGGTGTTATAGTCAGATAAGACTAAATGGAATGATTTGGCCTCAACACCAAACGATATGTCTGGTGAAAATCCATCCAAATAACATCATTCCTACAGTATAGCATGGAGGTGATTATATCCTGTTATGGGGGTGGTAATATCCTTCCTGTTATGGGGGGGGGGTGGTATCATCCTGTTACTATATGGGGGTGTGTCTTTGCAGCGGGGACTGGAGCACTTGTCAGGATAGAAGGAAAAATGGATGGGGCAAAATACCGTCAAATTCTTGAGGAAAATCTGCTGCCCTCTGCTGGCAGAAAGTTGTCAACGGGAAGAAGGTTTACCTTCCAACATGACAATGACCCAAAACACACAGCAAAAATTACCCCATAGTGGTTGGAGGAGAAACAGGTGAATGTCCTTGCATGGCCAAGTCAGAGCCCAAACTTAAACCCCATTGAAAATCTGTGGAAATGACATGAAGACTGCAGTCCACAAATGGTCACCAAATGTGGCAGCGGAGGGGAGGATGGGGGCAGACAAGTGGAGCTTCCACTTTTGGGTAGAGCTTTGCTTTAACTATTGCCCCCTTAAGAACTATGAATTTTTTGTGTAAATCAATGAATACATTGGGACTCTTTTATCAGTTGGTCTGGTAACCTGCTGGGTACCCACTGGAGGGTAGCCCTGTCTGTTGTGGGCAGCCTCACTTGAGCCACTAAGCTTAACAAATGTTTTAGCCCTCCCACTGAAAATGATGAAATCTTAACATCTGAGTACTAGTAAGATAAGATAGAGTACATGTTTGTTCTTGGTTTTTAGATATACTCATTATGATAGATAGATAGATAGATAGATAGATAGATAGATAGATAGATAGATAGATAGATAGATAGATAGATAGATAGATAGATAGATAGATAGATAGATAGATAGATAGATATGTAGCACCCTCTAGGGAGCTATATTTTACATAGTTGTTAGTGTAGGAAAATTCAGGCTTGGCTGAGAGCCAGGCTGGGTTGAATCTGGGTCAGGGTTGAGTGACTCAGGGAGGCTGGATAAATCAGCAGGCAGCAACTCTGGTACCTCCCACTACTTGCGTGAACCTTGGAGAAGCTTCCAGAAGAATAGAGGGGAGGTTAAGAGGAGCTGCCTTGAGTATTGATGAGGGCCCTAGACAATCAACTGAAAAATGGGCTTGCAGGGGGCAGGCCACCTCATAAATACTCTTGGGTCAGGCCAGAAAAGTGCAGGTGGAAAGAAAGGGGTGGAAAGGGGTGGAAGATGAAGATGGAGTGCTGAGGAGGCTGTCGGTAGCCGTTTAAGGAACCCACTAGTCTGGGGGGGGGGGTGACCTCAGACTGGGGGCTCTGGTGCTGGAGAGATCCTCTACAACACACAGAGGAATTCTTCTTGGATGCATGGGAGCAGGTGAAAGGACAGAGGAGAGAGTCAGCACAGGAGATCTCCAGAGAAGACAGCTGGGTTGACTGGTGTGTATATATATATATATATATTATATAATATATATGATATATATATATATATATATATATATATGGGATATGGGAGGGAGAGATATGGAGAGATGGATGGAGAGAGATATGGAGTGATGGATGGAGAGAGAGAGAGAGAGAGAGAGATGCAGAGAGAGAGAGAGAGAGAGAGAGAGATGAATAGAGAGAGAGAGAGATGAATAGAGAGAGAGAGAGAGAGAG